>OX463866.1:833371-1433371 GCA_949825065.1 Odontocerum albicorne
TCGAGTCCAAAGTAAGAGCACCCTTAATGAGAGTCTGCTCTCTAAACGGCTCTATATAAATTGTCATTTTTATTAAACTAGCTACTTGCTATTTGTTTTGTTATACTTTTTTCATTGATTCGTTTATACTCTTCGTAAAAGCCACCATTTGTTTCGAAGTGCATCGTACGCGAACAACTTTTGTTTTATTTGGCTCGTCTTGAAACACCCATACAGTCGACTGCTGTTTAGTTTCTAGATCGTATGCATAGATCCATAATTCGTCGCCTGTCACGATCTTATAGACGTCTTTTAAAGAACCGCGATCGATTTTTTTCAACATTTCTTAGGACCAATCGACACGAGCCTTTTTTGAGCGATTGTCAAATTATGCGGTATCCAACGCGAACAAATATTTTTGACGGCCAAATGTTCATGCAATATTGAATTTATGCGAGTGGAACTAATGCCTCAATCTCACGATAAGTCACATGACGATCTTGCAATATCAGTTCACGTACAGCATCGATGTTTTCTGGCACAACAACCGATTTTGGACGACCTTCACGAAATTCGTCCTGGAGCGAACTACGACCACGATTGAATTCGGAAAACCGGCGAAACACGGTGGCCTGGGATGGTGCTTCATCACCAAAAGCCGAAACGAGTTGATCGGCACACTGTTGTTGAGTTAGTCCATGTCGAAAATCATAAAAAAATCATCGCACGATTTAATTCCATTTTTGACCGAGATGAAGTTTTCAAGTCACTGTAAACAACACAAATAGCACTCGTATGACAAAACTTTCTGAGCACGTATACCATTAAAAACGTCAAACTTTACGATGCTGATGTCAGATTTGACGTATCTACACTGGTGTTGCCATATCTCAAAACTTAAGTAGCAACAATCGTATACGTGGCTGGGAAGAATTTTTGGCGAATAATTGGGGCCGCGAAGGATTGTGGCCAGAAAGAATTGTTCGCGAAAAATTGTCGCTGCAAATAACCGCGAAGAATTGTTGTCAAAGAATTGCGGGCAAAGACTAATCCTAGACCCCTCGAAATATGAGGTCAAGTTATCCCACTTTTCTCCTCTGACCTGCCTGTCAGTGTCTCTCAGAGGGAAGACCTCTTCATTGATAATTCTCTTTTATTGATCGATATTCACAGTACTCTTTTTTACATCCTTGTGTATTAGCAAACCGGAACATCGGGAAATCCCCTCGAGCATACCAGTCCAGTCTGCCACTGTCGCAAGCTTGGACACTGCCTACAGCAACAGCCAAAGAGAATATTGTAGATCATCGGTATTTCCTTCTAATAACGTTGCATAAATTGTATAGTGCACTTGACATTGTTTCTACGATTTATATACAATATGGTAATGTCCCGTAAGTATATTTTTTTCACTTTCAAAGCTGTCATTAGTATATTAGCAGGAATCAATGTCATCTATGTTAAAAAGCGTGTTTTTATAAACCGAGTAAGCGTTTATCAATATTGTTGTTGTAATTTGTTTTATCAAACACTGTTTGTTCCACTTTATATAACAGTATAACCCTACCGGTCTCAAGGCTTTCACCTCATCATCAGGGGAGCACAAATAAGACTGAACTAGTTGCAACCCGTGAAATATTCACGGAAGTAAAACAAATTATATATTTTTGAAATACCGAATGGAGCAAGATCAGCTTAAAGTTTTTAGGGTTCATTATTTTTTATTATTATTACACATGACAAGAAATATACACAATTTGAGAAAAAACAACAGGTAATTTGATTTGGACATATAATTTTAATGGATCTGGGTTTGTTGCCTTTCATTTGTCGTATCCCCAGTAAACTAGGCTTTTGCCTGTATCTCACTGAGGATATTTAGCATGAAAAAATAAATCGATACTTCTTTCCGATTTTTGATAACACAAAAAACCCCGTTGCACGCTCTCATCAACCTGGCAAACAGTGACACTCAACTACAACTGGAAACATCCTGCGAAACTCAACTCCTCACACATTATCGCTCCAGAAAGACCAAAAATATTCATCCCACAATATACTGCACACAATCATAAGAATAAAAATCAAAACAAATTCAAAACAAAAAAAAAGAAAAACACACAGAAACACAAACACAATAACAACCAAAATTAAAACAATAATAAGAGACCCACACTCACGAGCTCACATAAATCCTTTCCACTCGTCATTAATGTTTAAAGTTTAAAATAAAAAAAAAGGTGCATCTTGATTGATGAATTATTTAATTCTCAAAAATCTCTTTATACACGGTGTGATGTTTTATGTATAAACATTACTGTTGTTCAATTTATAGTAAATCGTTGATAAAGTTTTCCTTGAAGACTTGTTTCAGATATATTGACTTTAATGTTTTCGCGTTTCCGACATCTTGAAAAAGCCACATAAAATTGTCTGCATTAAAAAAAGAGCATGAGATAAATAAACACAAGTAATTATAAGGTTCAATATAATAGGATATAAACTAATTATTTAATGAATTACAATTCAAAATAAATTGGCATCGTCCCCTTTTACACCGGTTCAAAAATCACGGACCCACCGAGATTCAAATTTCAAAGTATTCCTCTCTCGCTCTCTTGTATTCGAAATTCAATTCTCGTATTTTTTCTTTGACGACAACCGTTGTACGGGCTTTGACTTATCTATACTATGATTCTGTTCGAACTGGTACCGAGATATACTCTTCTAACGGCGAACATTCGGGTTGCGGACTGGGGGTTGAGGGATCCATGAGACAATCTCGGCGAGCAGCGGAGAGATTCTTTGGATATATGTGTTGGCCAGATGTTCACCTCGATGCACTGACTTAGAAACTTCTAGGGCCTCTATCTGTCCAATTTATTTCCGTTACTACTGATGTGTAAGAATTTGGCATCATCGATAGAAAATGTATGATTTTCACGGTGACAATGATCAGCCGTTTAAGAATAAATTAGAGGATTTGTTAAGGCGGATTTGTGTTCACGAAATCTCTTTACAAAAGATCTTCCTGTCTTTCCTATATAGAAATTATCACAGTCAGCACATAAAAGTATATACATAGCACTGTTGCTAAGTATTCAATTTTTGCTTTTCCCGTTATATTAGAGTTAACTTAACTATTGTTCGGAAATTATAGGATGAGTCCTGTGACAGCTCACAAATTTGCCCCAATACAACCTTATGTAATGTATTTACCTAAATAGCTTGCTATTTATGAGAATTGAGGCTTATATTTAAGTTGATAAAATAATTAATATTACTGAACATCGTTACAAGGTTGTATTGGGGCAAATTTGTGAGCTGTCACAGGACTCATCCTAGAATTTTCGAACTATATAAACAATGTTGTTGTATTCTTGTATTCTAAAGCACTTTTGTTCTATACATTACAACCTGGCAGGATTATTGTCATGTCGTAATCTCTTTGAAACTTGGACTTTGGGAGAATTAGAAAGACGACGGATCGGTGTCTTTGAAATGTGATATTGGCGCAGAATGCTCCGAAATACCATGGACAATTATAATAAAAAATATGTCCATCTTAACCGAGCTCAAAATAAAGAATCACCTCTCTTCATTGTACGAGTATATACGACGTGTCTTGCAGTATTTCGGCCACATCAGCCGGAAGAACTTGTGATTGTCGGAAGCGTCGAAGGAACGAGATCTCGAGGAAGACACCAAACTAGATGGATTGAGTGACCTGATCAAGACTGCAACGCGATCTTCAATGTTGGATGCTCTCTGATTGAGCCAGGACAGATCCAGATAGAAGGAGACCATTAAAATGGCTTTCGACGGCTGCCGCCATCCTCAGACATGAGGGACAAGACGATGAAGAGAACCTCTTCCAGTTATAATAGAACTATCGCCACTCTCAGAAATGCCAGATGGGAAATAACAAACATTTATATGATTGTGTGATATTATAGTTTATAATATGTTGATATTGCCAATTTTACAACAGTTTATTATTGCAATAGTCAATATCTTGTGATCGAGTATGATTGTCAACCATTTTTCGGATGGAAGACCCATGTGTGTGTATTGGTTTATTGTGTGCAAACTGTTGCACTTCAGCAAGTATACAGTCTTGACAGATAGAATCCAAAATTCCGATAGCAAGGATATTAAGGTTCCTAAAGTATAGGCAGGTTTAATTTGTATCTATTATTTCGATGGACAAAGTTATTTTACAAATCGCTTTTTTGTATTGCTTAACCCTGGAATGGTAACGTCTTTTTTCCACACATAAATGGTAACGCGTAATCTCTCAGACTACTCTAGGGAAAAATATATAAAAACAATGGAAAGATGCAATACAACTTTAATTAACACATGAACTGTATATAATACAATGTTTTAAATACATTTCAGTCCTTTTTGGGGGGTTTTAGTCCTTTTTAGTCCTTTTTCGCGCACTCTATTATACACACAAAGTTCCTCAGTGCTCCATACAAATATGCTTGCTATATATCAGAGCACTGGAACCGGGCCATTCTTCTTTTTTTACCAGAAATCTTTCTTGTTCCTGCTTCTCCTTGAACATTTTCGGCCTGAGAATTTGATGGACCGACAACATCTTCAATATTGCGTTTAAGATTTCTGGACAGGTTTGGCAGTTTGTTCTTTCTTCATCAGAGGGATTGTAGTCTGGGTCGTTGTCAGTGTCATCAGCTTCAGTATATGTATTGTGTTCAGAAACTTCATCCTGTTCCTCTCCAGCACCAACCATTTCATCGTCATCACTTTCTTGTCCGTCATTGTCGCCCCTTTCTAGTTGCGATAGCACTTAGTTTATTTCCAAACTAGTGTTCAGTACATATATTTACACACGGACGAAAAAATAACATAAATTATAACGCGTAGTCTGATAGGCGACGGAGGGCTCATTAGGCGGAACTATGCCGAGTAAACCACTTGGAATACCGATTGATATTGACCTCGACTAGGAAGGGTAAGGTACTAGAGGTGTAGTTGCAGTAATCCCTCTCCTCAAATTCCACAAACAAGCTGTATGTGTTAATATCACAGAACGGAAGAGCCCAGAGGTCCTCTGAAGCTCGACTTCCCTCGGTGAGTTTTCTGCGGTTTTCTCACCGAATATGTCTTCAATACATATGCAAATGCGGAGAAGCTCCAATCGCACGGGCCGCAGCCAATACCTTCCCATCCCTACACTCTACACCCCCCCCCCCTGATCTCATAAATATATGTATCTATTTTCCTCATACGTTTAGCCGTCTTCTTCTGCCTTATAGTCTATAGTCCCTCAGACGGTAGATAAGTAAATGATAAAGAGCTAAGAAAGCTCATGAAGCCTCGCCACATCGCGTTGCGTCTTTGCGCCTTCTTCGCCGTCTTCTCCAGCATCGTCACCTCAACTCCACCGATATCACCATCGTTTCTTCACTGAGACCCCCGGGAGGAGCGGGAGGACGCCTAACCTGAACTGCGCCACCAGGGCCGCTGACATGAGCATTCGAACGCCTTTGAAGATAGTCACCATGCCCAACTATGGTCGATTCAAATGTCCAACAAAGGCTCATTGAGCCTAAAAAATCCCCATAAATTAACACACAAATAATTAATATAAGTACACACATATAAATAACACTGCACACACATATGACAGAACAGTGGAAAAGGTATTCCTTCAAATCACTGGCACGAAAATCGACGGTGTTTTAAAAATTTAATATAAGTCTTAGAACTCGTATATCTATCTATCTCATTCCTCTCCTATCCCTCCCAGACTGTTTTTTTGTGGGGAGCGTCGTCTGAGAGACTACGCGTTACCATTCTAGGGCTAAGAGCTATCGAAGAATTTATGATGAGCAGCATACAAGCAACAAAAAATACATAAATTCAGATGTAAAATCAGTATTGAAATGAATCAATCAGGAATTGAACCATGGACGCCCGCTTACATTACGTGAATGCTAACCGTTAGAGCACGGCCGCCGACTATTGAATTCTGTTACACTTTCATTCTAATAATTATGACCTGGCGGACTTATCGCCTTGTAACAATTTATTCCAACTCATTTTTATTACAGAATTCTTGTTACAAGCAGGACCATCCCTCGACATTGTGCTGCCCATAGGCTAGCAAGAAAATGTCGATCCTTATATTTTCATAAACGAAATAATTGACACGTAATATTAAAGTTTTGTAAACTATTACATCAATCAAAACTTTAGAGCAAATGGAATATTATTTTTCTAGTCTTAGCATAGCTAATAACTTTATTTTTTATCCGTTTCATTATTCAAAACAGAGTTCATTGTTTTGATGTCTAAAATATGTTTTAGGTGCGTCTGTCTAAAACATATTTTAGATGGTTTCTGTCGAAAAAGTGTTTTAGGTGGTTCTGTATAAAACGTGTTTAAGATGGTTTCTCTCTAAAACAAATTTTGGATGGTTTCTGTCTAAAACATGTTTTAGATGGTTATTGTCTAAAACAAATTTAAGATAGTTTCTGCATAAAACATGTTTTATTAAAACATGTGTTAGTTGATTCTGTCTTAAAACATATTTTAAATGGTTTCTGTCTAAAACATGTTTTAGATGGTTTATGTCTCCAACACGTTTTAGATCGTTTCTGTTTTAATAAAATTTAAGATGGTTTCTGTCTAAAACACATTTTAAATGATTATGTCTAACATCTTTTAGATGGTTTCTGTTTAAAACAAATTTTAGACGGTATCTGTCGAGAAACATGCTTTAGATGGTTTCTGTCTAAAACATATTTTAGATTATTTCTGTCTAAAACATGTTTTAGGTGGCACTGTCTAAAACATGTTTAAGATGGTTTCTATCTAAAACATGTTTTAGATGCTTTCTGTCCAATTTTTTTTTAGATGGATTCTACCTAAAACAAATTTTAGATGTTTTCTGTATAAAATGTGTTTTAGATGCCTTGTGTTTAAAATAAATTTTACATAATTTAAGTATAAAACATGTTTTAGAGGGTTTCTACCTAGAATACGTTTTAAGTGTTTCTGTCTTAAAACATATTTTAGATGGTTTCTATTTAAAACATATTTTAGGTGGTTTTTGCCTATGCCACCCTAAGGTTTTATTTATTTAACACTTTATTGCAATACAATCTGGCGGGCTTATTGCCAGGCAGCAATCTCTTCCAACCAACCAGATACAAGTAAATGAAGCAAGTTACGTGGTCGCAAAAATCATTCAAATTACTGTCCATCCCCACGAAATCCATAAACATATACGTGAGAACATGCCCACGAACCGCACAAAGACGGACAATCACCCGAACATTATTTTTCATATAAAGTGAGATATCATCAATCAAAAGGAAAGGTAGGGATGGTGGAGAGGAAAGGAAAAGAAAAATCAGGAATGAAACACGCTATTTTACTGACTAGAAATTAAGAGGTTTCTCAATCGCTTCTTAAAGCGTGCCAAGGACAGTTTTGCTTTACTTGCATATTAGTTATGGACGGCCCTTTTCAGTTTCATCAGGAATTGAACCTGAAACGTTTGAGTAGACAAAATGGTCATTTTTAATTTGATTCCTTTTTTTATTATTGTAAATTTCGACCATAGTCAATTGAAAACCCTACCTAGCTTATAAAACAAAAAAAAGTAAACACTCAATTTCTCTGTTGGTGTAGGCATTATTCACTTGATCCAACCATACTTTCCTTTGTCTTCCTCTTCCACACTTTTTGCTCACATTAACACTACATATATGTATAGTTATTTTCTTCATGCATTCGTTCTACATCCCCAAATCCTCTTCGAGTGCTCTTATTCAAATTATTCAACACATCATCCTCAAGTTCATAATCATCCCTTATCATTTCATTCTGTATTCTGTCATACATTGGATTATTGTATTGTATTACACTTTCGTTACAGTACAACCTGACAGGCTTATTGTTTTGTGGCAATCTCTTTTTATCAATCAGTAATATATTAAAGTAGCTTTAAGTGAAAACAAGACTGGAATCCGTTTTTTTTTAAATGGGGTCCTGCGGGATTTGAACCCGCAACCTCTGGGCTGGGAGACAGGCGCCTTACCAACAAGGCCACATAGATCATTATTAGATATCAGTCTTACATTGTTAGATATCTCTCATATATTATTTGATATCTGACAAACATTGTTCCCATTCTGACATTCGTCTTAAGTTCACATTTATCACAAGTCACTTAATTCTGTATTCTGTCATACATTGTAAGGTATCATTTAAAGTTTAAGGTATCTCTAGTAAAAAAAAACACAACCAAATTACACAATTTTTCCCAAGTACTCGCTAAATTTCCTTTTGTCAAACAACATTAATATTTTACACCTGTGAAGTTAATGACACTTCGGTTTTACGATACAATGCTTTACGTCGTCCTTTACTGTCCATGCAGTGAGACTCTGGAATCAGTTACAAATCAATATAAGACTTGCTCCATCCTTGGCATGCTTTAAGAAGCGACTGAAAAAACTCTTAATTTCTAGTCAGTAAAATAACGTGTTTCATTCCTGATTTTTATTTTCCTTTCCTCTCCACCACCCCATCCTTTCCTTTTGATTGATGATATCTCACTTTATATGAAAAAATAATGTTCGGGTGGCTGTCCGTCTTTGTGGGGTTCGTGGGCATGTGCTCACGTATATGTTTATGGATTTCGTGGGGATGGATAGTCATTTGAATGATTTATGCGACCACGTAACTTGCTTCATTTACTTTTGTCTGATTGGTTGGAAGAGATTGCCGCCTGGAAATAAGCCCGCCAGGTTGTATTTGCAATGAAAGTGTTAAATAAAAAATAATAAAATAATGATATCTAGCGCCAAAAACGTACTAGCGCCAAATACATACGAATAATATTTTTTGTTTTAAGAGTAAAGTTGATAATTTTTTTTTCGAATTTCGAGTATAGTAAAAAATATAGTTTGCACATTTTTCATTACTAAACGAATATAAACGAGTCAATAGATCAAAATATTTTATTTTCTAGTGATGTTTTTATTTTTTTTAGTCTATGATTGTAATGAGGAAGGAGAAAAATAAAATCCCTACAAACTGGCAACATTTTCCTCCCATCTGTCAAAATGTGCTGGGCTCTGTCACAATTATTTATTATGACTTGAAAACTAATTATTCCCAACTGGTAAACGATTAATGAAAGTTTAAACTTTTAAAATGTGTTATTTTGATATAAATACGACAAAATGGCGATGTATCCGACAATTATCGGTGTTGTGAATATATTGACCGTAATAACGAGTGGGAGGACAAAGTATCGTAATGAATGATGGTCATTATGCAAAATATATATGTTTTAATGCAAATGTAATACATAAATAAATAATGTCTTGAATCTGTGCTGAAAATATTACAAAGGTTTGTTATTTCATTTGTTTTAATCGACAATTAAAAAAAATAAAGTAAAAAGAAAATTTTTAAAGAAATTCATTCAATGCAATTTTCCTTACAAAAAATAATTTATTCATTATTATTTAACACTTCATTGTAAATACAATCTGGTGGGTTTATTGCCAGTCGGCAATCTCTTCCAACCAACCAGACAAAAGTAAATAAAGCAATTTAAATGGTCGCAAAAAATATTCATATTTATGAAATTTATGGACATAAATATATCAAAGTAAAAGTGAGATATCATCAATCAAAGGAAAAGAAAGGGATGGTGGAGAGGAAAGGAAAGGAAAATCAGGAATGAAACACGTTATATTACTGACTAGAAATTATAGTTCGGAAATTCTAGGATGAGTCCTGTGACAGTTCACAAATTTGCCCCAATACAACCTTGTAACGATGTTCAGTAATTTTAATTATTTTATCAACTTTAATATAAGCCTCAATTCTAATAAATAGCAAGTTATTTGGGTAAATATTGTACATAAGGTTGTATTGGGGCAAATTTGTGAGCTGTCACAGGACTCATCTTAGAATATCCGAACTATAAGAGTTTTTTCAGTCGCTTCTTAAATCGTGACAAGGACGGAGCAAGTCTAACATTGTTTTGTAACTGATTCCTGAGTCTCACTGCATGGACAGTCAAGGACGACGTAAAAAAAAAGGAGCGGTGAACTGGAAAGGCCAATAGACAATTTACTTAAATTATTTAATTTATCATTGCTTTAACTTAATAAATATTACTTCAACTTGTTTAACCCTTCCCTTACGGTGATAAAAATAATACGCGTGTTACGGTGTTGGGTAGTGAGTACGCAATCAAAAATTAGCGATTTTAAATCGGAAAAATAAGAACATTCATAGATAATCCCCTGAATTAATTATAATTGAAGTTAAAAATTATAATAATTGAGATTTATTTGCTGAAAACATTAAAAAACCATCTGGCACCGCTCACGGAACGGGCGTACGTCCAACCTATTTGCAAGCTTAGAAGCTACTAGCGGCGCGGAATACAGTCGCATACCCCGGCGCTTACGCATATGCTTGCGGCGTTGAGGCAATTCAGGTTCTTGCAATTCAGTCTAGTATGCAAGAGTGAGATGCGAATATAGTGTCGCGCTTCCCGCATACTATTCACCTATCGTCAAGACGAGGCAGCGCCGCGTTTAAATGCGAATTTGTTTTCGATCTTTACAAAACACCTCGATGTAGTCGATAAATTCTGATTATTATTAATATTATTTTTTAAATCAATGCGTAAATATATTATGGAGGAATACCTATAGTAAAATGTTAACCTTGTATTTATAATATTTATAGAGATATTGATGGTTATTAGAAGCAACGTGTAGAAGATACCCAACACAGGGAAGGAAAGGTTAATGAAGAAAGTTACTCTATGGACTCTTCCGTTACATCGACAACATTAAACACTGTTGATGGTTTGTGTTTGGACTATTGGTCCAATTTAAAGACACCTTACTCCATTGGTTTCCAAACTTTATATTACTACGCCCTCCTTTAAAAAAATGTGCTTGTGCTATACTAAAGAAAATGTAGCATGATCCCTGTGACGTTTCACAAATTAGCCCCAATACAACCTTGTAACGACGTTCAGTAATTTTAATTATTTTATCAACTTTAATATATAAGCCTCGATTCTAATAAATAGCAAGTTATTTAGGTAAATACGAGGCATATCCAGGAAGTAAGTGTACTGAGGCTCTCACGACCGGATGGATTTTATTTTCGACATGTTGGCTACACTTCCGTGTAGCCTGACCCTTCCCCTCCGCAACGAGACCGGTTCGAGGTCAGTACGTTGAGAAGTGTCGACGCGACAACACATTTCGTGAAAAATGTTAATCCAATCTCCCGCCAAGTGCGAAATACGCGGCGTCATCCGTTATCTCGTTTGGATTAGAAAACCTCCGGTTGAGGTTTATAATGAGGTGAAAACTGCATATGTTGATAAAGCTATGAATCGTACGAGTGTGTACAAGTGGTGTCGCGAGTTTAAAAACGGTCGTACGTCTGTGCATGATGATCAGAGGAGCGGAAGACCTTCAATTGTGACTGACGAAATTGTGGAAAAAATCGAAAATGCGCTCCGTGACGATCGCAGATTGACTGTGGATGAACTTTATGCGATGTTTCCGCAAATCTCCAGATCTCTACTACACGAAACTATCACAGAAACCCTCGGATATCGGAAACTGTCTGCGAGGTGGGTCCCAAAACAGCTGACAGACCAACACAAGTTGAATCGAGTGGAGGCCGGGCAAGAGTTTTTGAGGCGCTGCAAACTCCATGGAGATGAATTTCTCCGCTCCATCGTTACTGGATATGAAACTTGGGTTGCACACTACATGCCTGAAACCAAAAGGCAGTCTCAGTGCACCAGGCACTACAGTGGCGTCACACCTCTTCACCCTCCGCCAAAAAGTTCAAAACCACAATTTCAGCCAAGAAAATCATCGCATCCGTGTTTTGGGACTGTCAAGGCATAATTTTAATTGAATATATGCCTCAAGGGGAGACCATCAACTCTGCAAGATACTGTGAGACCCTAAAAAAATTGCGGAGGCCGATTCAGAACAAGAGGTGAGGCATACTGACAAAGGGAGTCTGCCTGCTGCACGAAAATGCCAGACCACACACGGCCAACGCCACAAAGGAACTGCTCGCCTCGTTTAAATGGGATGTCCTGAACCATCCCGCGCATTCCCCTGACCTAGCACCTTCAGATTACTATCTCTTTACCTCCCTGAAGCTGCACATGGGTGAAAAAAGGTTTTTAACCGACGAGGAGGTAAAGGAGGAGGTGGAGAAGTGGACGGAGGGGTTGGCGGGAAACTACTTCGAGGAACGCATCAAAAAGTTGATACCCCGCTTCACCACCTGCATTGAGAGGAATGGCGACTATGTCGAAAAATAGCTTACATATGTACTACGGTAACCACGTAATTTTTTGTTTAAATAAAAAAAATTGTAACCTACAGAAATTCAGTACACTTTCTTTCTGGATATGCCTCGTACATTACATAAAACTAACAATAATTACAAATGAATACATCTTGTTACAAATTATCAAAAATATGTCAGTTTGTTAAAATCAAATAATATTTGGCGACGTTCGTCAAAAGTCACTACGTTAGTCCGAATTGGCAAGGGATGGGGTAAACGATAATTGGATTTTCAATTGTTTTTATAGATAAAAATTAATTGTTCGTAATTAGTATTAATTCATAGTGGATCTTGGCCTATTTAAAGATAGATACAAATCATACAATACATTAGAAAATTAGTATAATGAAAATTAGAAATTAAAACGTCAGTTTAGAGAAAAACAATTTTTTCATTTATAAAAAAACAATTCGATTCGTAAAAAAACACAATTTTACCCCATCCCTTTGAGATATGACAGTTCAAACGTCACAGGGACCATGCTACATTTTCTTGAGTATAGCACAAAGCTTATCAAATCCATGAGTAGGTGTTATTGAGGAGAATGCTACTCTTAGCTCTTTATCTACTACTAAACAGGGTCGATATTTGGATTTCATTGCAGCTAATGCCGAAAATCCCGTTTGGCATAAATCTGTTACGAATGGCAGCAGTACTTGCATTGCTTCACTTTACAAAGTATTATATTGTTCTTCATAGATTCAACCAAAATTGAATTAGGATTTCACTCAGAAATGTTTGTTTCAATGAAGTATCGCAGGATAATTCTATCAATGTTTCCTTTTCAATAGTTGATCAATCCAAATTCATCATCTCGTTCATCGACAAATGGATTCTGTATCCACGCAAACTTTGTAAAATTAAGATCCTCGAAATAATGTGAAAAGTGCATTACCAGACCATCCGAGTGTTCAGTAAATAGATTTCTGTTTGCTTCAATATTAACTCTGGCGCAGAAATGATTTACAAGTGGAAACATATCGAACTTACTTTTTTGTAAATTTGATTTCCATAGCTCCAAAACTTTCCACACCTCCTTTTGCATTAGTCTGCGCCTCCCAGTTTGGAAAATACTGCCTTACTCCATTAAATATTGATAAACGGATGTGAGATATTTTGTTTGACAATGTTAAAATGCAGTAGGATTTTATTATTGTATTAAACTTACGTACATACGTAACATCACACCATTTTCTTTTTGAGGTAGGCAGAGAAGACAGAGTGCTATACTTACAATCATGATATACTTTCTTCACCTCCTCCACATTCATACAGTTGCTTCTGTTCCTTTTACTCATTACCTTTCCTTCTTTTAAAAAAATTATCCACTTGCTCCAACCATACTTTTCTACGTCTTCCCCGACCATGCGTTCCACTCACCTTTGCCCAGATAACAGAATTCATCAATCTGTCCCAGTTTTTCTAAGTTAACCCATACATCGCATACACTTTTTACTACACCTCTTTCTAAAGGGTTTTTCAAATTGAGCAGTTTTTTAAATTCTTGAATAAAACACACAATTTGCTTTAATTTCAAAAAACTTTTTATTGGTCATTGAAGTATAATGCATTTAAACACAAAAAACAATATCCGCGAAATGTCCACCTCTTGCAGCTCCGCAGATGTACACTCTTTTGTCAAAATTTTCGATGACATTTTGGCATAATTGCGGTTCTAACTCACCAATAACGCGAATAATTTCGTCCTTCAGTTCAGGAATTGATGGGGGTCATTCTTATAGACCTGGCTTTTCACGTAACCCCAGAGCAAATAGTCCAACGGTGTCAGATCGCATAATCTTGGTGGCCAATTAATATCACCGTTTTCGAAGATTAGAATACATAAAATAATTCAACAATTTGAACACGTTGTATTGTATACGACTTCATTTTTATAAATGTCATACATTACACTTCTCAAATGTCACAAGACCCAGGCAAGTTCGCGACACCATCTGTGTTTTATCCAAGAATTAAAAAAACCGATCAATTTGAAAGACCCTAACCTCTGATATCACTATGTTTATTCATTACCAAATACCTTTTTTCCCTTTACCTAAATATTTCTCAGATATGTTCTATAACTCAAAAATCTGGTAGATACAGAAATAAAATAATAAAAGTTCTATTATTATATTTGTTATTTTGTTTTAAAAATTACTTAAAATCTTACTTAAAGATTCATTTTATCCATCATTCATTTCTGATGTTTCTAGAAATCTCTCGTACAGCTCACATATCATATCAAAGGCAATATGCCCATTTAGCTCCCATGACATACAATGGGGTGCCGAATTCAATAAAGGTAAAGGGAGGAAAACCATTTAGACAGTCGATCGGAGCGTGGTTGTTATTGCGCCAGGAGTTTGAGTACTAGGCCTTGCAAGAGGAATGACTTGTGGAAGAGGTTTGTGTCAGCTCTTGAGTGTGGTGCTTTTTGTTGTTTTATATTTATATTTTCATTTATTTTTATGATTATGTGCGCAATATTGTGGGATGAATGTTTGAAGTGCGAGGAGTTTGATTTCGTGTGATGTATACATATGTAATTGAGTGTCACTGTTTGTCAGGTTGATGAGAATGTGCAACGGGGTTTTAAATAATCCAAAATCGGAAAGAAGTATCGATTTATTTTTTCATGCTATATGTCCTCGGTGAGATACAGGCAAAAGCCTAGTTTACTGGGGACACGACAAATGAAACGCAACAAACCCAGATCTATTAAAATTGTATGTCCGAATGAAATTACCTGTTGTTTTTTCGCAAATTATGTATATTTCTTGTTGTGTGTAAAATAAATTAAAAAAAAAAAAATCTCTTAAATCACTATCATTATAAGCAACCATAACTACCGTATTTTACGCACTATAAGATGCTGCGGACTATAAGACGCTACGGACTATAAGACGCTACGGACTATAAGACGCTACGGACTATAAGACGCTACGGACTATAAGACGCTACAGACTATAAGACGCTACGGACTATAAGACACACCTTAATTTTTAGGCAATTTAAAAAAAAAAAAACATTTCTACCATTTTTATTATTAGATTGCAAAGCCAGACTAAAAAAAAATTTCAATTCAACAATTTTTGTATTAATTCCAATGCCATTTTGACAGTGTCCTTTAATCCATTTCAATACGTCATCTTCTAGTTTTGGCCATTTTTCATTCAGTCCTCATTTTTTTCAGTTCTTTACTAGCCCTCCAATTGCGAATGGTTTTTTTTATTAGTGGAGGGCCGAAATGCCGCTCACCTGCTCTGTTTCCATGTTCTTCTGCATATGCTATTACTTTCAATTTATAGTTTCCCGCGGCATCGAATATGTGGCCATTTTTAATACTGGTGGGAATTTTAAATCAAACACTGGACATTTTTATATTAATTTCGAGTATAAGACGCACCTGAATTTTGGAGGCAATTTTTTGAAGAAAAAAGTGCGTCTTATAGTCCGTAAAATACGGTATGTCATCAGCGTACAAACTCCACATCAATTTATTTCTATCGTTCTTAGAACTGGTTCTATGACTGTATGATACAACCATTTTGGTCGGTTAAGACAATAAAAATGATTATTAGCTATTTTGTTTTAAAAAATAGCGACACAATAAAAATGAAATCTAGTGTTTTGATTATTTTCTTTTCAGATGACTCAAGAAATCATCCCATTCAACATCCCCATTAAGCAGGAGATACCGGATGAAGATGAAGAACGTCATTCTTACAAAAATGCTACCATTGATAACGGAGGATACAATGTTGAGCCACTCGAGTTGAAAGCGGAGCCTGACTATCACGATGAGAGAAAAAGATTAGCTGAGGACATCCTCTCTGATCTTACTTGGAAAGTATCAGAAAGTTTAAATTCCATGTTAAATCTTTGGAGGAATGATTGCGATCAAGAAAGCCAGAAAGAAGTGGAGGTCACGGAAGAAATAAAACCATTAATTTACGATGATGGTATTAAATCAAAAAATTATAATGGAAATTTGAATTCGTACATTAAAAAAAGCTCTCGAAAAAGACAGCAAGTCGAAAAAACTATCGAAACGAAGGAGTTTGTTTTTGAAAACATTGTGGATACAGGATTGTTAGATTTAACTAAAAACAACAGTCCTAACGAACCCATCGATCTCACGGTAGTTAGACGAGAAGTCGTCTTGTATGAAAATATACAATTCAATGAAGTTTCTAGTCAGTTTTTAGAAGAACGTCCAGAGAATAATAATGTTGAAGAGAAAGTTGAAGAAGTACTCGAAGATATAGAAGAAGAGGATGAAGAAGATTCTCTTAAAGAAGACAGTCAAAATGAACAAAATCAAACGGTATACAAATGCATTCAATGTCCGTCTAAATTTTTTTCTAAAAGAGGCTTAGAAAAGCATTTGTTATCGCATGAAAATGATGTATTATTTTCTTGTAGCGAATGCCCTTATCAGACAACTTCGAAAAGGTATTTCCAAAGGCATAGAACTGTCCATACAAACGATGAGACGGTCTCGTGTGATGTTTGCTTTCAAGAGTTCAAAAACCGATACACTCTACGAAGGCATAAGATGCAAATGCACGGAGGAAGAAAAGTGCACAGTTGTAATTTATGCGAGTTTACGACCAACAATTCGTCGAACCTTAAAAGTCATCAGTTGGTACACACGACGATTCGACCGTATCTTTGTACCTTCGAAGGTTGTAATTTCTCGTGTAAAGAACCGAAATATTTGAAAAAACATCAGATGGTACATTCAGAGTCCAAACCGCTAGCCTGTCCGCAATGTCCTTACACCTGTCGGACGTCCGCAAGTCTGAAAACTCATTGCTACAAGCATACAGGTCTTAAGCCTTTCAAATGTAACGTTTGTCCATTTGCGTGTCGAGAGAAAGTGGTTCTTAAAAAGCATTTGCTCACTCATTCCAGCGAAAAAGCTTTTTCGTGTCCTGTGTGTCCATATTCCTGTCACAGACGGGGTCGACTTAATATCCATTTATTGGTACACACAAATCAAAAGCCTATCGCTTGTTCTCAATGCGATTACAGATGCCGTGACGTAACACAATTGAAAAATCATTCGATCATTCACTCAGACTTGAAACCGTTTATATGTGACATTTGTCACTTTGCTTGTCGACGGAAAAAGATTCTAAAGAAACACATTATGATGCATGACGGTGGTTTTGCGTTTCGTTGCGATCAATGCACTTTCAGTTGCAGATATCCTGAGTATTTCAAAACGCATATGCTTAGCCACGGAGAGAGTGCACCTTACGCTTGTACGAATTGCGAATTCAAATGTGACGACTTTCAGAAGCTTCGACGCCACGAGAAGAGGCATCAAGAAAATAAACGTTTCGTTTGCGATATTTGCAACTTGGCTTGCAGACTTCCGAGTATTTTACGTTTGCATAAAATGTCTCATAGTGGAGAGAAGCCGTTCGCTTGTCGGTTTTGCGATTTCAGGTCGGCACGTTCGACTTATTTGAAAATGCATCTAGAAAAGCACAACCTCGAAAAGCGATGCACTTGTCAAGTATGCGGTTATATTGCCAAGAAAGAATCTCATATGGAAGAACATAGAAAACAACACGAAAAAAATTTAACGTTTACTTGCGAAGTATGTCAGTACGAAACAGAATGCGCTGATGAGTTAAAAACTCATTCTTTCTTACATAGCTCTTCGAGAGTTTACAAGTGTCGTTCGTGCGACAAGATATTTTCATCGTTATCAGGTCTCAACAGCCATAAAGTCGTTCATATGAAAAATAAAATTCACAAATGCACTTCTTGCGATTACGTCTCCGACCGAAGAGCTAATTTGGAAAGACATTTAGCGACGCACGTCGACGAAATAGAATTCAAATGCGAATTTTGCCTCTTTTCCACAAAACATATTGAATCTTTCAAAAAGCACAAATTGACTCATAACGAAAATAAGAAATTTAAATGTACGCAATGCGATTATTCGTCTCACGTCGCTAGTAAATTAAAGAGACATCTCGTACTGCACACGAGACAGTATATTTGTAACATGTGTAACTTTGTCGGACCTGATTCAAACTCGTTACGAAGTCACAAAGCGACGCACGATACGGAAAAAATATACACTTGTATGGAATGTGGGTTTGTTACGAAAGGTAGGAGAGATTTGATATATCATAAAAAGTCTCATTCTGAATCTCAAATGAAAGATCCGAAAGATAAATCGAACTGTACCGGTAACCCCGAAGATTTTTTCTACTGTAAACATTGCGACTATAAATGTGATACTTTGAATCAGTTAAAAGATCATTTGAAGGATCACTCGCGGTTCGATAAAATATTACGATGTTTGAAGTGTACTTATGCCTGTAAGACAAGAAGGGCTATGAAGAGACATTCGTCGACTCATGTAAGTAGTAAAGGGTCGCCAAAGCTAGACGAATAAAAGAAAAAAAAGTTGATCGTCGACTCATGTAAGTAGTAAAGGGTCGCCAAAGTTAGACGAATAAAAGAAAAAAAAGTAGTGGTGGACTGGCATTCAAAATAGGGTTGGAAAATCGGTTAAAACCAGCTCATTTTTGACGTGAAATACTTTGCGCATCCCTCCCTACATTATTATTACTATACTCAAGAAAATGTAGCATGGTTCCTGTGACGTTTAAAATGTCACGTCTCAATGGGATGGGGTAAAATAGTTTTTTTTTTTACGAATAGTTTTTTTATAAATCGAAAAATTGTTTTTTTCTAAACTGACGTTTTAATTCCTAATTTTCATTATACTGACTTTCTAATGTATTGTATGATTTGTATCTATCTTTAAATAGGCCAAGATCCACTATGAATTAATACTAATTACGAACATTTAATTTTATGTATAAAAAAATCGAAAATCCAATTATCGTATACCCCATCCCTAGCCAATGCAGACTAACGTAGTGACTTTTGTCCAAATATTATTTCCACCAAATATTATTTGATTTTAACAAACTGACATATTTTTGCTAATTTGTCACCGTATTCATTTGTCATGATTGTTAGTTTTATGCAATGTATTTACCTAAATAACTTGCTATTTGTTAGAATCGAGGCTTATATTAAAGTTGATAAAATAATTAAAATTACTGAACGTAGTTACAAGGTTGCATTGGGGCAAATTTATGAAACGTCACAGGGACCATGCTACATTTCCTTTAGTATAATCTCGCTTTAGAGATCTTTTTCATTGATTATTTATTTCATGTCCTTTATTATTTTCTAGTCATTATATTGTGATCCATGTTCTTATTATTTTGATTCTTGAATTATATTTTTTAATTCCACAATTGTAGGTTAAGTTGTCTGTTATATTTATACTGAGTCATTTATATTTAATATTAAGTGTTAATGATATAAGTTGATAATGCCAGAAGAGTGTTTCAATATATTAATGCGTACAAATGTATTCTACGAGTTTACGCGATATCGCATGTTGATATATTTATCAGAATATCTTATTACGTTTGATATTGTATTGTATTATAGTATTACACTTTCATTATGTATACAACCTGGAGGGCTTATTGCCATGTGGCATTTTCCTCCAACAAACCAGTAAGGAGATAAAGAGGCTAAAGTGAATGCCAGACTCGAATTCTTTTTCAAAAAATCTGGGTTTCAACAGGAATATAACCAACAACCCTAGGACTGGAATATTGCCATCTTACCGACTATACCATGAAGGTCGTGTTAATTTTTTATTTGCTGGTTCTGTAATGTAGAATGATCTGCCTCTAAGTGCTAGAAATATGGGTGGCATGTACAGCTTTAGGAAGCATTTGAAAATATCCCTTTTTGGCAGGTCCAATCAAAATTTATGATTTTATATGCACACTATATCTAAAGCCCAATGTGTTACTATCACATATCGGATGATCTTCTTTGTAGTTTGTCTTCCTTTCAAGTACGTTTATCTAAACATATGCAGATGTAGAAAATACTTAATCTAATGGCCACAGCCACCACCTTTCTATTCTTACTCTCAACTTTCCTGTATCATTTAGTTCAGCATTCAGTTTCCCTTTGAATGCCGATTAAATGGTGCATATCTGACTTTTTATAAATATCTACAATACTCGTAGTATCTTGCCCGAAAAGTATGTAGATAGTGGATTCGAATCCCGAGTTAGGAGAGTCTGCTCTCTAAACGGCACTATATAAATTGTCTTTTTATTATTATTAATTTTAAGGATTACAGTAGAGCATCGATTATCCTAAACAATTCGGGACTGGGAGTATTTAGATAACTGATTTTTCGGATAACCAATCGTCACAAGTGAAGGCTCTGTCACAAGTGAAGGCTCACACCCCATTAATGACGCGAGGTTGCTCACGTAGGCCGGTTGGTTGGAGGGGGAAAGCGCTGCAGCGCCGCAACAATCTGAAATTCTATACATAGTATAAAACACTACTAGCGGCCGCAAATTTGAACTTTTGGCTATCCGTTGTTTCGGTTGATCGGTATTCGGAAAATCGAAGCTCTACTGTATGGTCTTTTGCCTGGAATATTGCATTTTTCTGAAGATTGTACCGTCAAAGAAACCCACCCTAACGAAACACAATTAAGAAAACAAAAACTGCTGAATAATTTCTTTTAAAATCATGGCAATGATAATTTTTTTTGTCCTTATTTAATAATCTTAAAAATATATTAAAAAAGTGAGGGCGGATATACATAGAGCATTGCCATCCACCCTTTCCACCCTTACATTATTAGCCCTTCCGATACTCCACATTTAGACCTCTCCGAGCGCACTTGAAAAAGAGAATAGAACTACAAGGGGCACTTTGAGCACCCTGCAAAACTTTAATTGAATACCTAAAGTCGTTTCCAGCACTGGATAAGTTTTCTTCTAAGCAAATTAGTTTTTAAAATATAGCCGGAAAAGAGAGTTTTATTTTACATTTCAAAACAATCTGAAATCCTGTTTTCTGTTATACTAAAGAAAATGTAGCACAGTCCCTGTGACGTTTCACAAATTTGCCCCAATACAACCTTCTAACGACGTTCAATAATTTTATCAACTTATTTAGGTAAAATACATTACATAAAACTAACAATAATGGCAAATTAATACATCTTGTTCTTCCTCTTCTGTGTCATGTCAGGTCCCTCCAACGTTGAATATCACTTGAGAGTAGATATCTTTGTCCCCGGCAGCCTGAAAAAGATCTCCAACGCCCCTTATGCCAGTCCAATCACGTATATTGCGGATCCAAAAGATTTGCCTCCTGCC
Source organism: Odontocerum albicorne (assembly GCA_949825065.1). Classification (NCBI taxonomy): domain Eukaryota; kingdom Metazoa; phylum Arthropoda; class Insecta; order Trichoptera; family Odontoceridae; genus Odontocerum; species Odontocerum albicorne. The sequence goes on from OX463866.1 coordinate 855,004, forward strand.
AACACCTCTTCGGCCTGTTATTTTGCCTTGGATGAACAGGTGCAGTAATTTATATTTTGTTCCTCTAAGTGCAATACCCAAGTAGGACACCTTTCGGATTTTAATATTAGTCAGCAACTCTCTATCAACTTTGGCTCTTAGAAGAACCCTCGTGCTGCTGACCATATCCGTCCAGGGTATCCGTAGCATTCTCCGGTGCATCCACATTTCGAATGCTTCCAGTCGGTTCATACTACCAACTTTGAGGGTCCACGATTCCACTCCATACAATAACACTGACCAAACGTAGCATGTAGTTCGACTAACCTTTGTCGAAGTTTCAAGTTTAGATTATCATCGCAGAATACGCTTCTCATTTTATTAAAAGTCGCACGAGATGATTCATTTCTGCACTTGACTTCGGTTTCTGGGTCATACATCTTGTTACAAATTAGCAAAAATATGTTAGTTTGTTAAAATCAAATAATATTTGGCGACGTTCGTCAAAAGTCACTAAGTTAGTCTGCATTGGCTAAGGATAATTGGATTTTCGATTTTTTTATACATAAAATTAAATGTTCGTAATTAATATTAATTCATAGCGGATCTTGGCCTATTTATAGATAGATAAAAATCATACCATACATTAGAAAGTCAGTATAATGAAAATTAGGAATTAAAACATCAGTTTAGAAAAAAACTATTTTTCCATTTATAAAAAAACTTCGATTTGAAAATAAAAAACGATTTTACCCCATCCCTTTGAGACATGACATTTCAAACGTCACAGGGACCATGCTACATTTTATTGAGTATAAATATTTTTTTTAATGAAGGACGTAATTACGGCCGCTATATAAAATAACTTCAGTCAGGTATTTGAAACTATTGGTTCTAGTAAATTGTAATTCACTCACTGAGAAGAATACGTCGTGGGATTATTATTTTTCTCGGCATTATGATCACACGTTCATGAATTGATCACTAAATGTTCTTATTAAGCAAAAATAAATATAAATAAACATAGTTTATTCCACTTCTTGTAACGGTATAACCCTACCGGTTTCAAGGTGCACACCTCATCTTCAGGGGAGCACAAACAAGACTAAATTATGTCCGAACTGGTACTGACATACACGCTTCAACGGTTGGGGGCTGAGGGGTGAGGGAGTCATCGGACAATCTCGGCCAGCAGTGGAGAGATTTTTGGAATATATGTGTTTACCAGATGCTCGCCTCGGTGTACTGACTTAGAAATTCTAGGGTCTCGTAATCTGTCCAATTATTTCCGTTATAACTGATATGTAAGAATTTGGTATCATCGATAGAAAAAGTATGGTTTTCACGGTGACAATGATTAGCCATTTCAGAATAAATTAGAGTAGCAAATCCTCATTTACGAAAGGGCTCCAATCATGTCGACCAGCTCACCCCCTTTTTTCTTTTTACAAAAATTTTTTGTATATTCTCAAATCATCAATAAACAAACTAAAAAAATTAGTACGAAAAATATTTTTAGTTTTTTTTTATTTAGTCAGAAAAAACGCCCGAAATTCACACCTCTAGAATAAAATACCCCCTTAACAATTTGTACCCCATCCACAATGTAACAAAAAATTTACAAAGTATTAGAATTAATTATAGAAATTATTGATGTGATATATTTAATTAATGTAAATAATTAAAATCTAGTCTATTCTATTCACAATGTATAACCTGAATGTTAGAATATAAGAGAGAATGACTTATTAATTATTTTTTATGTGGAACGAAGAAAGGAATTTAGTTTCGTAAATTAATTCTAGTCATATGATACATGTTGTTCATAATTCTAGTCATATTATACATGTTGTTCATAATTCTAGTCATATGATACATGTTGTTCATAATTCTAGTCATAAGATACATGTTGTTCATAAAATTAACTCCATATTGTAATGTTTAACCCTTCCTGTCCTGTGATGTGTAACTAGTACACATTGCTTCTAAAAACTTTAATATCTTTATAAATATAATAAATACTGGGTTCAGATTTTAGGTATTCCTCCGTAATACATTTACGCATTGAATGAAAAAAATAATATTAATAATAATTAGCACTTATCGGCCACATCAGAGATGTTTTGTGAAAATCGGGAATAAATTCACCGATACAATCAAATGTGTGTGACGTAGGTATATTCATTCTAAAAACCGCTATGGGTGAGGAAGCGACACTATTCACGTCTCACTCTACTTCCGTATATGGAAACGTAAGAAATAGAATCTCAGTTCGCTCGCTTCAGTAGCTTTCAGGCATCCATTTGAGGTGGTCTTTTCGCCCGTTTTGTGAACGTTGGCCGATGTTTTTTTTTTCATGTTTTCAGCAATTAAATTTCAATTATTATCACTTTTGACTTCAAATTGAATTAATTTAAGCGATTGGCTATGAATATTCTTATTTTTCCGATTTTAAATCGCTCATTTTTACATGTGTATTTTTACACAGCACCGGAACACGCGGATTTTTTTAGCACAGGAAGGGAAGGTTAATGATAAATTACTTTGTTATTCCACTAATTATTTTTGTATAAGAACTATGTTTAAGGTAATCAGACAAGTGATTCAAAACCGGGATTGTCCCGGCTTTGAATCACTTGTCCCGATAGATACGAGTACTGCTTGTGTCCCGTTTTCGAATTTATGGGATAAATCAATTGCATCAACAGCATAGATAATTACGAACAAAGATCAAAGAAAATATTATTCCTTTACAATTATTTTCATCAGTTGTGAGGTGCATGGCCGCATGGTAACATGCTGGACTTCCGTGCGGAACTCTGCAATGCGTTTTACGATGTCGTTGAATTCTTTATTCACTGTTAAGTCTGATTTGCTACGTGTGTGATATAAATCATTTGAAAAGAAGAGCATTCGTTCGATTATCAAAATCTTGTCATCTTACCTATATTAAACCTTTGAATTTGGTTACGGCATATGGAACCCTTTTACTATAAAAGTTATTGAATTTTTTGAAAGGGTTCAAAGACGAGCAGCAAAAATCTAATACGAGACGAGCAAAAAATAAAGATGAACTGTATTTATTGAATTTGCTAATTCTGCAACGAATGTGAAATTGTGGAGACTTGATTGAGTGTTATAAGCTCTTGACCTATTATTATTATTACTTAGAGCTACGTCAACAATTTTCTTTAACCGAAACACACAATAGTTTAAACTTTTCTAAACTAAATTTTACAATAATCCAAGGAAACATTGTTTGGCTAACCGAGTTATAGAATCTTGGAACAAATTGAGCAATAGTGTAGTGAGTGCTGTGACACTGAACCAGTGTATGAGACGTCTGGACAAGTTCCTACACACAAACCCAGGAGTGCTGTTTTAGTGGTGTTCTGTTCCCTTTGCTTTTCCCTTGAACATATGACAGGTAGGTAAACTTAATATAGATATTAACAGTATCCATGCTGCCTGGCTATAATGATAATACTGCCCAATAGTGTAGTGAGTGCTGTGACACTGAACCAGTGTATGAGACGTCTGGACAAGTTCCTACACACAAACCCAGGAGTGCTGTTTTAGTGGTGTTCTGTTCCCTTTGCTGTCTCTCCATGAACATATGACAGTTAAACTTGATATAGATATTAACAGCATCCATGCTGCCTGGCTATAATGATAATACTGCCCAATAGTGTAGTGAGTGCTGTGACATTGAACCAGTGTATGAGACGTCTGGACAAATTCCTATACACAAACCCAGGAGTGCTGTTTTAGTGGTGTTCTGTTCCCTTTGCTGTCTCTCCATGAACATATGACAGTTAAACTTGATATAGATATAACAGCAGCCATGCTGCTTGGCTATAATGATAATACTGCTTAATAGTGTAGTGAGTGCTGTGACATTGAACCTTTTTATGAGACGTCTCGACAAATTTTACACACCCAGGAGTGCTGTTTTTATGATGTTCTGTTTCCTTAGCTTTTCCCTTCTTTATGAAAATTTAACAATTAAACTATACATAAATATTGCCAGCATTCATACTACCTGACTGTAATGATGCAAGACATATTAATACTTCCTATCTCAAGATTGTCATAAGACAGGATTATCCCAGTTCGTCGTGAGAGCAATGCTTAGGTCAAATTGGTTCGAGCAATGCTAAGGTTACATTGAAAGTGCGTGTAATCTATTGACCCAAAAGAAACGTTTTAATGTGTATTTTTTACATTCTTTGGTAATTTACTATTGACCTTGAAATAGGAGTTAGAAACATGTTGACCTCGAGATAGGAGGAAGAAACATATGTTGACCTCGAGTTAGGAGGTAGAAACATGTATTGACTTCGAGATAGGAGGTAGAAACATGTGTTGACCTCGAGATAGGAAGTAGAAACATGTGGCAGGGATAAATGTAATCAATGGAATAATAAAGTAATTTGATATTAAATAAACTTATTTTCTTCTTAATTTTCCCATAAAATAAAGCTATTCTCTTATTAATTATGATTTTAATGAATAATATTAGTGTAAGAAAAATACAATGATGTTGTAGTTTTTTTTTGTTTACAGTAAATAAGTTAGTTTTTACTTTAAATTGTTGTGATGTTTCGACATAAATTGTATTGTATTACATTCCTATTATATACAGTGCAACCTGACAAACTTGTTTCTATATAGAAATTTTTTTCAACCATCTAGAGATTGTTTAATAAGCCACAGAGGTTATCATTTTTGTATTGTTCTTGTATCCATAAATTATTTTAAACACTCAGATATATCATGATTCAAGGAAACACTGTTTGATGGTATCGAATAGATGATAGAAGACGTGTTGTTTCGTTATATTATGAAATGTTAAAAATTTAATATATCAAGTTTCTTTAAAAAGAAGGGAAAACCCTGACAGAAATTAAATGACATTTATATGTCTTATATCCACTCTAGTTGACACACTACTGAGATATCAAATTTTAACTGTAACATTGCCATTGTTGTATTTGTCCATAAACAATCTACCGTATTGGCCCGACTATAGGGCCATCTTCAGTGATATTATCGTTTCTTGCAATTTCGCGAACTTTCAAATGCAATGCTTCTCTTGTTACGGGGAACCCCTTTCCGCGTATTTCCATGACGTAGTCTGCTACCTTCCTGTCAATCCATTCAAATCGTCCTTTCTTAGGCCCCCGGAACGCTTTTCTCGAGGAATGCGCATTCATCTAGTCATGTTTTTGTAAACGCCAACGTCTAATATTATTTGCTGTGATACTGAATTTTCTGGCAGCCGCACAGTTGTCGGTTGTTTCCGCAGCACGCACCACCATAACCTTCAAATTCGAATCATAGCTTCTGCGTATTCCTCGATTCACTTGATTTTTACGAGCTCCTCGTCTTTCAATATGGTCAGTCATAATATTTTTTTAGGTAGCAAAAATGCAAAACAAAGCACAGTACAAAAAAACAGCTCAAAAACTGTTAGCAATGACTACGCACAGGCTATGTGTAAACAATGACGCCTTTTGAATGCTCTCATTACAATGTTGCCAATCCGCTAATCGCTAGTAGTGAATTTATTGTTACCCACTATGTTTGTGGCTCGAATATAAGGCGACCCCCCTATTTACGTGTCGCCTTTTTAAATATAAACCTCGCCTTATAGTCGGGCTAATACGGTAACTTGTTCATACTGGAAAGTTTTGAACCTTAACCTGTACACCGCGTTAAAAATCAAATTCCACGAATCCTGTGCGTGGCACAATTTCGGCGTTTTTGCCATTTCTAAGTTTAAACGCGTATTTTGTTTAGAATCACTGATATTTGATTACACCACCAAGTAAACATGACATTCAAGTAATTTTCTGATAATAAATAATAGTCATTACTCTTAAGGAGACTCATTAAATAAAGGAGATAAACTAAACATTACGTAAAATACACAAAGGAATGCTACAGATCAGATCACAGGCGTTTGTGCTTCCCGCGAGAGGAACACATTAATGGTATTCCCCTAAGATTCTTGTACATACCTATTAGTTAGTATTATGAAGTTAAACGTTGCAGTGTAGTGCGGGCAGATATTTTTTTTAATTCAGATAAAATGTATTCGAAGATTTAAAATTTTTCCAAAAATAAAGACCTTCAAATTCAAACATAACTTTAGAGTAAATGATTTTTGCAACTGTAAATATTGCTTTTTATGTGGTGTAAAAAGTTAATTAACAAACAGATGTGTATAAAAAGATAATTCAAAATAATTGAACGCAGATCCAGATGTATTTATGTACTAGTCAAAATATGGATTTAATGTTATGTCTAATTGATATCTTGTAAGGAATACATTTGTATACTGAGGTTTAAAGGTTTTTAAAATGTATTAAAAGTGCATTGTCGTAATATGTTAAAATAAATATATTATTGATGTCTAATAAATTTTGTTTTATTTAAAATTCCCTTCCAATTAGGAGTGTATTGGACATATGCGTCATTGAAAATATGTTATATATAGTTAAGGCATTGACATTGTGGAGGTTTATCCGGTTCATTGCCACGAGCGCGTTGATGCGCTCTCCGATTCAGTGCTCGCCAGGCCAGCCATACAAAATGAACGCGTAAACGTGCTCTCCTTTGAGCTTGTCGCAAGCTAATATCAAATCCAATTGTAATAATTTATAAAATGTAACACATAGTGACATCTATTGGGATGGTCAAGAAATATTTAAATATTACAATTTACCGATATCAAAGTTACAGTCATGTTTCTAAAAGCTTTCACTGACAGTCAATATGTGTCTCTGATACAGGGTTACCGACTACAGTTTTTTGCGACGTAATTGCGATGATTTATAATAACTTCGTTTGTAGTTTTCTTCAATGGTTGATTTTTTACTTTTGTGCGTTATTTTTGTTAATTTTTCAAAGTATTTATTTACAAAGTGTGTTTTCATGTATTCTTTGGTTATTAACACTGTTTATTCCACTTTTTGTTACGGTATAACCATACCAGTTTCAAGGCTTTCACCCCATCATCAGTGGAGCACAAACAATACTGAATTATGTTCGAACTGGTACCGAAATACATGCTTCTAACGGTAACTATTCGGGTTGGGGAGTGGAGGTTGAGGGAGCAGCGGACAGATTCTTGGAATATATGTGTTTACCAGATGTTCGCCTTGATGCACTGACTTAGAAATTTCTAGGGACTCTAATCTGTCCAATTTATTTCCGTTACTACTAATATGTAAGAATTTGGCATCATCGATAGAAAATGTGTGGTTTTCACTGTGACAATGCTTAACCATTTCAAAATAAATTAAAGGATTTGTTAAGGCGGATTTGTGTTCACGAAATCTCTTTTCAAATGATCTTCCTGTCTTTCCTGTATAGAAATTATCAGTCAGCACATAAAAGTTTATACATACCACAAGTATTCCATTTTTGCCTTTCCCGTTAAATAAGAGTTTCCGGAGATTAAAATTAGTGTACAAAGCTGACTTTGTGTGACTTGGAATTTTTTAGGTTATTTCGTAAATGCTTTTTATAAATAGAAATTTGCTCCCCTGATGATGAGGTGAAAGCCTTGAAACCGGTAGGGTTATACCGTTACAAACAGTGGAATAAACAGTGTTTGATAAAACAAATTGTATACTTTCTTGTTTATTTGATATTTTGAAGATGTTTTGTTTGCTGTACTTGCTGTGTACCGACCATAATGAAATGTTCCTTATACGTGGCCTTCGCGAGAGCTACTATTAAAAGTCTGCCAGACCATCCAAGCGAAAAACGTAATATCTCACAAACCATGACGGCATGCACGGACCAAAATAAGAGCTTACAATGAGCGATTGGCCACAGATAAGGAGCGCAAAACGCTAAAAATATATTCTCAGTTTCACTACAGTCTACTGTGGTTTACTTATGACCAACTTCTACCCGCTAAAGAGGAATCTCTTCACCCTGCTACTTTTTACCGGAAAAGCATAAAATGAACTGAAATCTACGAGTATTGAGCGGCAGTCATCCACCTATTTTACAGTCTTTGTACCGGTGCTATACAAAGTGGTCCATTGAGCCGGATCTGCTGCATTCCTGTGCCGTACAAGGGGAGACATTATTGTTTTTTATTTACCCCTTAGCACGAATTTCTCCTGTTATACAAAGAGGGTCTAATACTTCTTCTTCTTCTCAGTGTCATGTCAGGTTCCCCCCAACGTTGACTATCACCTGAGAGTAGGCATCTTTGTCCCCGGCAGCCCGAAACAGATCCCAAACGCTCCTTATACCAGTCCAATCACGTATAATGCAGAGCCAGGAGATTTGCTTCCTGCCAACACCTCTTCGACCCTCTATTTTGCCTTGGTTGATCAGGGGCAGTAATTTGTACTTTGCTCCTCTAAGTACATAACCCAAATAGGACACCTTTCGGATTTTAATATTAGTCAGCAGCTGTCTATCAACTTTGGCTCTTTGAAGAACCCTCGTGTTACTGACCATATCCGTCCAAGGTCTAATTCTAGTTAAAAGTATTTAGGTGCCAACTTTGATGTACAGGAGTGAAATGTGGGCATGGAAAAACAGTGAGATGAGCCGAATAAATGTGTGCATTAAGAAGAATATATGTAGTGACAATGTATAACAGAATACTGAATAAGGTATAAGGGATGAATGTAAACTTAAGACTGATATATTCAGATTAAGAAGAGTACGATGAGATGGTTTGGGCATGTAGAAAAAATCATTGAAGTAAACATATAACAAATAGTGCAAATGCGTATGAGAGGAAAATCAAGGAAGTATGGTTAGGTCAAGTGAATTATATTGTGAAAGAAGGAAATGTAGAAAGTCAGAAACCATAGTTGTATAAAAAGGTGTATGGATGTAGTAAAGATTAACCTTTCCCTTCCTGTGCTAAAAGAATCCACCCGTTCCGGTGATGTGTATTCAATACACATGTAAAAATGAGCAATTTAAAATCGGAAAAACAAGAATATTCATAGCCAATCGCTTAAATTAATTAAATTTGAAGTCAAAAGTTATAATAATTGAAATTTAATTGCTGAAAACATGAAAACCAACATCGAACGACGTTTACAAAACGAATGGAGGAGAAATATAATCTCAGCTCGCTCGCTTCAGTAGCTCGCGGACATTCGTTTGAGGTGGTTTCTTCGCCCGTTTTGTGAACGTCGGCCGAAGTTTCTTTTCATGTTTTCAGCAATTAAATTTCAATTATTATCACTTTTGACTTCAAATTTAATTAATTTAAACGATTTGTTATGAATATTCTTGTTTTTCCAATTTTAAATAGCTCATTTTTACATGTGTATTGAATACACAGTTCCGGAATGCGCGGATTTTTTTAGCACAGGATAATATACAGGAAAATGATAATAAAAAAATACAACTTAAAAATGAACGAGATATTTGGGCTTGATGTGATTTACAGACTTTTTTATTATTTGTAGAAATATTTGAAAGATGCTCTCATTTCTTTTTCAATTTTAATCTTTCCTTTTTGTTGTTTCTTCTTTTTCTTGAATTATATGTGAAAGAGTATTTTTATTTCTTATATAGGGTGGCGCAACTGCAATCCCCAACTTTCAGCTGTCAAACGTATAATATTTATAATGGGCATATGTCATCTACATAATATATAAACAAATCATGCAGTGGTGCACGATTGCAGAATGTTTACAAATTATGAAAATGTTGAAAACATTATATCCATTATAAATAGTATACGTTTGACAGCTGAAAAATGGCGGCAAATAAAAAATTGCATTTCTTGTTGCGCCACCGTGCTAATTCGAATAAATAAAAAATAGTGATCTGTGACAATTTATAACATAAATTGTCATTAAAAAATCATAGACAATAAACATCGCATTTCTAAAGAAGGAATTGACATTTATTTCAACCGGCAACATTGAATATACACGTCACTGTCAAACGTCAAAATCTCAAGTCAAAACAGGAATTGTTAAGTAGGTTTGTTTCTTTTCTCGCTGCAATATGGTTGATGAGGCCACCAGGAAGTCTTTGAGTGGAATTCCACTACTGAAGACCAAGGCCGGACCCCGTGACAAGGATCTGTGGGTCGGCAGGCTGAAGGAGGAATATCAGTCGCTTATTAAGGTTAAATCAACAAATTATTTCGTAGTTAATTTAATCGGGAGATATTATGGTTATTGCTCTTTGTACGAATTATTCCTTTATTTGTTTTTTGACAATTTCATAATACTAATGTGTCAATAGCTATTTGCTAACGAAAGTTGCACTATGTTATTCATCAACCGTGAGTATACAAGAATCGTGAGTATACAACCATCGTGAGTATAAAATAATAGTGAGTAAATTCCATAGATTCCATAGATATACACTAGAATCTATACCTATACCCCGCACATATAATATTAAAGATCTGGGTGTCTTGTTTCACAGCAATCTCGCGTTTGGTCCTCACATAGAAGTTATGTGCAACTCAGCTTATAAAACTCTAGGATTTGTAATGAGAATCTCTAAGTCGTTTGAAAACCAATTGGTGCTCAAAACGTTGTTTAATTCATTGATCCGTAGTAAACTAGAAAGCAATGCTTGCATTTGGAGCCCGGTGGGGGCGCAGAACTCGCTCATGGTGGAGAAAGTACAAAAAAAATATCTACGATATGTCTACATGAGAGAGTTCGGTGTCTATCCATGGCTTTATCCTACTCAGTTTCTGCTGGGCATGCTCGGGTATAACTCCTTGAGCGTAAGAAGAGATCTGCGTCTCCTGGTATACGTTGTCAGACTCGTTCGGGGAGTTGTGAGCTGCCCAGCATTACTACAAAGATTAGCGTTAAATGTTCCTAACAATTACACTAGACTGCGCCGGCAAGAACTGTTCTCAATAACATGCGCAAGAACGGGTCTTCCAGCCGCTATGCCTGTTGGAAGGGGCTTAACTCTTCTGAACGGGACTGCTTCGGATATTGACATATTTCATATCACATTACCAAAAGCTAAAGTAAATTTTCTTCTTAGATTAAGCGCGTTAGAAAACACTCATCAACATACTTAAGTGACTGAATATATGTGTATCATATGTTTGTGTGTATATACTCGTTTGTATGCATATGCATTATTTTTTATTTTATATAATTTAAAATTTTTTTTTTTCTATGTAATTTATCTTCTTTTTTAATGTCTTGTATTTTTCAAAGTAATTGAGCTAAGCCTGTTTTGAAAAAAAAAAAATATATATATTCAACCATCGTGAGTATACAATTATCATGAGTATACAACAATCGTTAGTATACAACAATCGTGAGTATACAACAATCGTGAGTATACAACAATCATGAGTATACAACAATCGTGAGTATACAACCATCGTGAGTATACAATAATCGTGAGTATATGTACAACCATCGTGAGTATACAATAATCATGAGTATACAACAATCGTGAGTATACAACAATCGTGAGTATACAACAATCGTGAGTATACAACCATCGTGAGTATACAATAATCGTGAGTATACAACCATCGTGAGTATACAATAATCATGAGTATACAACAATCGTGAGTATACAACAATCGTGAGTATACAACAATTTTGTAAGTCGATTTCTAGTTTGATGAATATTTTTTAATCTCTTCAGACCTGAATTAATTCTAAGGTTTTAAAAAATTTTCTTGCTTGTGCGTAAAACTGGAAAATATATGACAAAGCTGAACCATCACCATCACGGACCTTAGCATCGTCCATATTTCTACTCTATATAGTGTTATGGAAAAAACTGGAATGTCAAAAAATACGGTGTCAAAGATGGAAAAGATATGAAAGAGCAGAGCTATCACCATCTCGACGAAAATGCGCCTATACTTGAGAAAATGTAGGATGGTCCCTGTGACATTTGAAATATCATGTCTCAAAGGGATGAGGTAAAATCGTTTTTTTTACAAATCAAATAGATTTTTATAAATCGAAAAATTGTTTTTCTCTAAACTGACGTTTTAATTTCTAATTTTCATTATAATGACTTTCTAATGTGTTGTATGATTTGTATCTATCTTTAAATAGGCCAAGATCCACTATGAATTAATACTTATTACAAACATTTAATTTTATGTATAAAAAAACCAAAAATCCAATTATCATATGCTCCAACCCTAGCCAATGCAGACTAACGTAGTGACTTTTGACAAACGTCACCAAATATTATTTGATTTCAACAAACTGCCACATTTTTGCAAATTTGTAACAATATGTATTAATTTGTCATTATTGTTAGTTTCACGTAATGTATTTACCTAAATAACTTGCTATTTATTAGAATCGAGGCTTATATTAAAGTTGATAAAACAATTAAAATTACGGAACGTCGTTACAAGGTTGTATTGGGGCAAATTTGTGAACTGTCACAGGGACCATGCTACATTTTCTCAAGCATAGTTATTTGTGTCATCTTGGCAATATTCATGTATGGCGTAGAGACTTGGACTCTGAGAGCAAGCGAGAGACGAAGAATAAATGCATTTGACATGTGGTGCTGGAGAAGGACGATGTAGTGATTTTGTTTTCAATTTTATTTTATTTTTCAATGCACAGTGCTCCTGTGGACGGCCCTGTATCGTGTTGGTAACATGCGATTTTGTATGATTTGATACCTGTTTCTTTCTGTTTGTTTTTGGTGTAATTATGTAAATTTTTTTAAATATATTCTTTCATAATGTATTGAGTAAGTCTATTTTATATTTGTTATAAGGTACATTGTGCCGTTTATTTATATAAATAAATAAAATTGATTTATTATGTGAGATGAGATGCAAACTAGCAGTGAATAACAAAATAATAGAGCAAGTGATGGAGTTTAGGTATCTTGGAGTGAGCTTCAGTAGCAATGGAAATCTGTATGATAATACCTTGAGACAGGTCGCTGCAATAAGGCGGCTGCAATATCGGGATGCCTAAGTGGCTAGCACCGGTGTGTAATAATAAACATGTGAGAATAGAAAGTAAAGTCAGAATATACAAGCCATGTGTGAGACCGATAGCCGATAGCCACCTACGGAATAGAGACCAGAGCAGACACATCTAGAACAAAATCTCTCCTGAGAACCTCGGAAATGAAAACACTGAGATGTATAACCGGAAACACACTAAGAGATAGAATCAGAAACACCGATATAAGGAGAAAGTGTGGTACGGAAGACATCGTCAGGTGGGGAAGACAACGAAGGCGATACTGGAACGAACATGTAAACAGAATGCAAGACGACAGACTTCCACGTGTCGCCCTTCGAGGGAACCCAGCCGGAAAAAGATTACCGGGAAGACCTCCAAAGAGATGGCGTGACAGCTGGCAGTCCACGTCACAAGAAGGGGAACAAACAGATCATGATCTATAGGAGGAGGAAGAAGTAAAAGATTTATTATTTAGAGAAGTGTAAAAATTACTCACATACTCTTTTTTGTTGTATTTCAGTATGTGCAGAACAACAAAGAAGCGGACAACGACTGGTTCAGGCTGGAATCAGACAAGACTGGCACCAAGTGGTTCGGCAAGTGCTGGTACATCCAGGATCTGCATAAGTACGAATTCGAAATAGAATTTGATGTAAGTTATTTATGTCAATTCTGCACTATAATTCTTCTGTCTCCGTATACTGTCAGTCTCACTAAAGTCTGTAAGACACGATCTAATATAACCAGAGTCGACCTGGAAAATTGCGAGGCTAGGTGCAAAGATTGAGCACGTGGCCTTTGTATTTATTTATTTATACCTACGTCTATGTAATGGTGAAAAATAGGCCAAGTATTGCCCAAATATTTTCACTTAAAAAAACAGGCTAAGTTTTTCCCAAATATCTTCAGTTATAAAAATCTCATTTAAAATTTACTTATTTATTTCATAACATATTGTCATAATTGGTGTGGGATGGATGAAGTTTAGATCAATGACGGGAGTTCTATGTGATCCGAAAATGCCAGTAAAGTCAAAAGGAAAAGTATACCAAACGATTGTCAGACCCGCACTCCTCTATGGCTCCGAATGCTGGACGATGTATAACTCTTACTCTAGGCAACTAGAAACTGCTGAAATGCGCATGCTAAGGTGGTCAGCTGGTGTGTCCCTAAGAGACAAAATAAAAAGCTCAACTCATCAACAGCAAGATGGAGGAGAGGTGATTTAGATGCTATGGGCATGTTGGACGCAGAACACCCGATCACATTGTGAACCAAGCAATCTCCATGGATCTTCCTCGAATAACAACCAGAGGAAGACCAAAGAATTGATGGGTGGTGCAAAAAGATAACCTGATGCAGAGGCACGGCCTGGGGGACATGGTCCGGTACAGAAGAGCATACAACCTGAGGATGAGGAGAGCTGACCCCAACAGTCTTCGCAGACAGTGAGTTGGGATGGAGCCAGGGAGAAGAATATATTGTCATGAATGAATATGTGCAGTCATAAATAGATATGTGCAGTCATAAATAGTATTTTAGTATCATCTTTGATACACGAAAGTGAAACGTGGATGTGGAGAAAGAATGAAAAGAGTTGAATAAATGTAGAAATGCATGCACTCCATATTCTGTCATGTATGCATGAATATACATGACAGAATATGGAATGAAGTGATTAGGGATGAATGTGAACTTAATGCTGATGTGTTGAGTAAGGTGGAGAAGGGCACGCTGTGATGGTTTGGGTTTGTGAAACAAATGAATGAAGATTGACAAAACAAATATAAAGTGCAAATGTGAGGGGAAAGCGTGGCAGAGGAAAACCGAGGAAAGTATTTTTGAATCAAGTTAATGATAGTTTAAAGAAAGGAAAGGTAACAAATAAGGTAAATCATAGGAGCTGTATGAGATAGTGTATAGATGGGGAAGAGGCGAAATGTGTGTGGTAATATAGAAAAGTTTGTTGCTCTGTCCTCTGCCTATCCCAGTAGGAAAACATCAATAATGTTAATCCTCCGCCTTTCACTCAAAATTTTGTTTTACAATTGCGTGGTTGATTGGAAAAGATTGCCAATTGTCAATAAACCAGTCATATTCTACAATGCACATTGAATCTTAAATAAATAAGTTATTTAAGATGAGATAAATTGTTATAATTTTTTTTTTCAGATTCCTGTTACATATCCCACTACAGCTCCGGAGATTGCGTTGCCGAGCCTGGATGGGAAGACAGCTAAGATGTACCGCGGGGGCAAGATCTGCCTCACAGACCACTTCAAGCCACTGTGGGCTAGGAATGTACCCAAATTCGGGATAGCACACGCAATGGCGTTAGGGGTAAGTCATTTATGAACCGAAGTAAAAATCTAATACCAAAGTATTAATCGTGAAAAGTCAGTTTTCGTGGTAGAATATATCCTGTACAGTCCTGGCAAAATGTTGTACAGGTAGTCGTCGACTTACGACCTGTGCGACTTACGACTGTTCGACTTTACGACCACAATCCGCGATCGGTTGTCCGCCTGTGCTAAGCATGGCGCTAGCAGTCCATGTACGCTACATATTGTATTACTATGCGCATGTGCGCATCACGGTCAGTATTAGCTGCGGTTTCGTACAATGAGGATGTGTTTTCTTGGAAAATGAAAACTTCTTGCACATTTTGAAGAGATGGACCCAAACATCGAACGATTTGCAAGGATTGAACGGATAGCACATGACATGTTTCGCCCATATTGTGAAATATTCGAGGAGAAGAAGAAACAAACAATCCAGACAAAGCTCACCGTGTTTATGCAAAAAAAATAAACAAGCGGCCAATAAAAAGTTTATATGTATAACAAACACCTGTATTTTGTATTATGTGTTTTATTAATATAATATTTAACCAATTTTACTGTAGCATAATTTTTTACTTAATCCTAACAAATGTAAAAATAAAAAACAAAGCAATATGTAAAGATATTGGAATATCAGCTGCATGCTGATATGATATGATAAAGGATATAAACTCGAAAAATAATAAAAAAAGAAACCATAGAGAAACCCGATAAATGACAGTGGTGATACACTGATTATAACAAGAATATAGAAAACAGTCTTATAATATCATCACGCACTATCATTTATTAGGTGTTAACATAAGTTGTATCCGTTTTTTTCCAATTTAAAAATGAGCACCAAAAGTAAAACAAATTGGTAAATGTTATACGTCTAATAATATGGTTTAAGCGGTCCTCATCGAAGTCCACTGTTCGTCCGGAACGCTCCATGTCTTTCAGATCGAAATTACCGTCTTTGAAACGCAAAAACCATCGACGAGCTGTCCTTTCATTCATAGCATCTTCCCCGTACAATTCGCAAATATCGCGAGCAGCGTTGGCAGCTTTATTCCCTCGATTGAACGCGAACAGAAGGATGTGTCGAAAATGCTCACTTTCATCTACTTGACATTCCATTTTGAAGGCTTGTAATCAAATAAAATAATATATGTAACGTAAAAGCAAACACGATATCTTGTAGAGCAGAAAATTTTCTTTCGAATGACGTATAACATTTACCATTTTGTTTTACTTTTGGTGCTCATTTTTAAATTGAAAAAAAACGGACACAACTTATGTTAACACCCAATACATACGAGGGCGGTCCGATAAGTACTTAGCCTCACCGCTTGATGGCACCACTATCGCAAGAGCAATTTTTTATCGCGTAGTACATTCTCGTTGACAGCTACTGTCAAAATTTCAGCCGAATCGGACGCGTAGTTTTGTTTTGACCGCGTGTGGAAGCGAGCGTGTCCGCGAATTTGAGAAAAATGGAAAAAGAGCAATATCGGTCGGTGATTCGACTCTTGTTTTTGAAAGGAAAATCGCGCAGCGAAATCAATACACTGGTACACACCCGAAACCAAGGAACAGTCGAAACAGTGGACTTCACCCAGTGAATGTGCTCCGAAGAAGGCGAAGACTGTCCTATCGGCCGGAAAGGTGATGGCCACCGTTTTCTGGGATTCAAAAGATGTGATCTACAACAACTTCCTGGAGAAGGGCAAAACGGTCACAGGACTCTACTATGCCGAATTATTGGGCCGATTCGACGCCGAATTGCAGAAAAAACGGCCCCATTTGGCGAAGAAAAAAGTGCTCTTCCATCATGACAACGCACCGGCTCACACCTCCGCCGTGACCACGGCCAAATTGGTAGAATTAGGCTACGAACTGCTACCCCATGCACCGTATTCTCCGGATTTGGCCCCGTGCGACTTCTTTTTGTTTCCAAATTTGAAAAAGTCACTCGCCGGGCAGAAATTTGAGTCGAATGAGGAGGTTATCGCCGCCACGGAGGCCTACTTTGCAGAACTCCAGAAAACGTATTTTTCAGACGGGTTAAAGAAGTTGGAGCATCGCTGGGTCAAGTGTATCGAACTCAAAGGAGATTATGTTGAGAAATAAATCACCACTTTTCGAAAATTTTTGTTATTCTTTTGTAGGCTAAGTACTTATCGGACCACCCTCGTAAGTAAATCACCATTCATTATATCTCATATAACAATTGTATTTCCTAATACTCATACAACCTAAACTGAGATATTATTACCTAAACATTCATTGGTCACTTTTGCGACCACTGACATGACCCCTGAAATGGGCACAGATCTCATATGTGACCGCCTCATTTCCAAAAAGAAATTTTTTTTAAAACACATTTTCGAAGAAATAAAGTTAATTAGATACACATAATAATGATTTATTCAACAAAAAACTCAATATCTCAAAAATAAAAACTTGCCCTATAAAGAGTTAAGGTTAAAGCCACACCAAAGTGCTTCGCTTAGTGCTAAGCTAGGTGCTACGTGACTAATAGACTAGATGACTTCAGGCTTGGCCACACCAAAGTGCTTCGCACAAATTCATTTGACATTTGGAAGCGGTTGAGTCACACGATGCCACTCTCAAAACTAACCAATTTCATTACAACTTACCTTATCTTTATTTACTTCCTGTGCAACTTCATTCCAAAGTGATTTTATTACAGGTACATTTTTGTGTAATTTGCTCGATGGGTTCCACAAAGGCTCCCTTTTATACACAGCTGTTATTAAAACTTCCGTCGTATTGTAAAATCACTTAGTGACACAACAATATTAACCAACACGTCTTTTCGCTAGGAGACTCACTAGGTGACTATAATAGTCATATAGCGTGGCGCAAGGCGTGCAGTGGGGCCATTGGGATAGTATGGGGTGCGTTGGTTCACTAGGATATGTCACCTAACTCGCAGCGTAGCTCTAAGCACCAAGCGAGGCTTCTACCTGTGTGGCCGAGGCCTAAGGGACTTTAATACAAAGAGACAAAGTTTAAAATTAATCTGTTTGTGGCACTCGAGCCAATGTAGACTTTTTAGAAGTACGTACATACTTTCACGCCATTTACCTGTCGGGGTAAGCAGAGAGGCCAGATAACCATACTTTCTCTATCTTAACACACATCCTATGCCTCTTCTACATCCATACACCTTCGCATACAACTCTGATTTCTTTCTACGTTACCTTATTTCAGAATATTATTCACTTGGTCCAACCATACTTTTTAGAAGTGGAGTCGAATAATGTTCAATAATATTACACTATATCACAAAACAATTGATTATTATTATTATTATTATTATTATTATTATTACACATGACAAGAAATATACACAATTTGAGAAAAAACAACAGGTAATTTGATTTGGACGTTTAATTTTAATGGATCTGGGTTTGTTGCCTTTCATTTGTCGTATCCCCAGTAAACTAGGCTTTTGCCTGTATCTCACTGAGGATATTTAGCATGAAAAAATAAATCGATACTTCTTTCCGATTTTTGATAACACAAAAAAACCCCGTTGCACGCTCTCATCAACCTGACAAACAGTGACACTCAACTACAACTGGAAACATCTTGCGAAACTCAACTCCTCACACATTATCACTCCAGAAAGACCAAAAATATTCATCCCACAATATACCGCACACAATCATAAGAATAAAAATCAAAACAAATTCAAAACAAAAAAAAAAAAAAGAAGAAAAAAAGAAAAACACACAGAAACACAAATACAAAAACATCCAAAATTAAAACAACAAGAAGAGACCCACACTCACGAGCTCACATAAATCCTTTCTACTCGTCATTCATCCTGAAAGCCCAAGTACTCAAAATCCTGTCGCAATAACAACCACGCTCCGATCGACTGTCTAAATGGTTTTCCTACCTTTACCTTTATTGAATTCGGCACACCATTGTATGTAATGGGAGCCAAATAAGCATATTGCCTTTGGGCAAAAGAGGTTTTAACTCTAGGGATGGTGAACATTTCATTAGTTGCCATGCGTGTCATTGAATGTAAGAAACTGCTTAAATGTTCAAATCTATAGGCTATTCCTAGCACGCTGAGATGGCTTGTGCACGTGGAACGAATGAATAAAAAAAGACTAACAAAACAGGTATATAGTAGTGCGAATGTGAGAGGAACACCAAGGAAAGTATCGTTGGATCAAGTGAATGGTATTCTGAAAGAAGGAAACGTAGACGTTTTATGAGAAAATGTTTATGTAGAAAAAGCGAAGGCTGTGTGTCAAGATAAGAAAGCACTTGCACTCTGTCCTCTTTGCCTACCCTGACAGGGTAATGGTGTGATAGTAGGTAAAAAGTAATTTATTGTGAAATATTCTAATATGGAGCTTCACAAAGTTTAAGCTGAAACCTTCTATAAAGTATTAACCACAGTTTTGCACGAGTGGGACTCTGGCACGAAGTTTCTTTTTATGCTTACGAGCCCGAGCCTCGTTCGGGCAAATCTTGTTTCGCCTTGTTGAGAGTGTTTCTCCCGAGCGTCGTTTGGGCAGATCTGGTTTCAACTTGTTTTCTCCGAACGGAATATATTTTCGTATGGAATTTATTCGTTCACAGTTCGTCATTGTGTTACGTCGCGTGTTAAAAATCCGACTGTTAATAAGTTTTTTTCATTCCAGCTCGGGCCGTGGCTAGCTGTAGAAGTGCCCAACATGTTGGAGAAAGGAGTCATAACGTATCAAGAGAAATCGGACGTGGACAAACCCAAATGAGATCGGACTTCCACGTAATCCTAGTTATAAATAAATTAGCTTCCAATTGTAATTTAATTCTATTTTATCTCTTGTTAAACAATATTTTGTACAATTAAAAATAATGTTCTTTTATTTAATAACCATTTCAATGCCATTGACGGAATTATACACATAACACATCTATCAATAAGTCCTAGGACTAACCAACAGATGGCGCCTCTATTAACAAATCCATACCATTCTCAGTTAGTACCAACTATTACAAGTTACGTGTCAAACTTTCATGACATTCCGACATTGTGTCATTGAGTTACAGTGGGTTTAGTGACGCTAATTTTGCTATTTTCAAAACAATGGAAAAAACCTAATTTCGTGTGTTGATAAAACATTGCTTTTTTATTTGAAAAAATACTGCTCAAACTCAGCGATGGCCTAAAAAGTGTTATCTCCACGTGAAAAGGCTCTGCTCCGTCGAAAACAACCATTTGTCAGTGGTATGCTGATTTCAAACGCGGTCGTACAGACACAAATTACGCTGAACGCTCTGGTCGTCCAAATGAGGCTGTTACACCAGAAAACATAAAAAAACCCTCAAAATCGTGATGGAAAATCACAAAATAAAGTTGCGTGAGATAGCTGACATCCTGAAGATATCATTTGGTAGTGTTTACACTATTTCGCATGAACATTTGGTCATGAAAAAGCTTTTTTCGAAATGGGTGCCGCGTTTGCTCACAATGGAACATGAAACAACAACGTATCGATGATTCAGAGCGCTGTTTGGCACTGTTTACGCGAAATAAACAGGAGTTTTTGCGTCGGTGTGTGACAATGGAAGAAACTTGGATCCACCACTATACTCCAGAATGAAATCGGCAGTCAGCTGAGTGGAGAGCAGCCGCTGAAAGTCGTCTGAAGCGACCAAAAACTCAACAGTCGGCCGGGAAGGTTATGGCCTCCGTATTTTGAGATGCGCATGGTATAATATTCATCGATCACCTTGAAAAGGGAAAAACCATCAATAGCGAATATTACATAACGTTATTGGAGCGTTTGAAGGCAGAATTTGCAAAAAACGGCCCCATATGAAGAAGGAAAAAGTTCTCTTTCATCAGGACAATGCACCGTGTCAGAAGTCGATGGTAACGATGGCCAAATTGCATGAGTTGAACTTCGAATTGCTTCCGCACCCACCGTATTCTCCAGATTTGGCCCCCAGTGACTATTGGCTGTTCGCAGACCTCAAAAAGATGCTCCAGGGAAAGAGATTTAGCTCCAATGAAGAAGTGATTGCCGAAACTAATGCCTAAGTACATTAATAATATTACATTTAGTTGTTTTTGTTACTTTTTTTCTCAACAAATGTATGATATTATTCTTTATTGTGTAAGTAAGTTTGTAATCTATTTTATTTTTTATAATAAACTGCAAGAAAAGCATTTGCGTTTTTTTATATACATACCATCACGCCGTGCCCTGTCAGGGTAGGCAGAGATTCATTCTTCAGTGGGAAGACAGACATTCAAATTGTATCCTTGCTTCAGAGTGCACCTCGGCTTACCGTGGGAGTCTCCAAGCTATCAGACTATCCCATTTTTCTCTCTGTATGGACAGAATTGGATTGGAGAATAAATTCTAAACTTTTTGGCTTCAATCTTGTTATAATTTTTCTGACCGTTTGGGCCAATCTGCAGATTATATTTTGTCGTACTGCAATCATTATGAAGTCAATAATTCCACTCAGTTCAGTTCGATCCCTCCACTATACTTAAGAAATTGTAGCACGGTTCCTGTGACAGTTCACAAATTTGCTCCAATACAACCTTGTAACGACGTTCAGTAATTTTGATTATTTTATCAACTTTAATATAAGCTTCAATTCTAATAAATAGCAAGTTATTTAGGTAAATACATTACATAATGCTTACAATAATGACAAATTAATACATCTTGTTACAAATTAGCAAAAATGTGGCAGTTTGTTAAAATCAAATAATATTTGGTGACATTTGTCAAAAGAGAAACTTTACCAAATATTATTTGATTTTAACAAATTTATACCACAATTGGTATTCGATTTTTTTATACATAAAATTAAATGTTCGTAATTAGTATTGATTCATAGTGGATCTTGGCCTATTTAAAGATAGATACAAATCATACAATACATTAGAAAGTCAGTATAATGAAAATTAGGAATTAAAACGTCAGTTTGGAGAAAAACGATTTTTCGATTTATAAAAAAACTATTCGATTTGTAAAAAAAAAACTATTTTACCCCGTCCCTTTGAGATATGACGTTTCAAATATCACAGGAACCATCCTACATTTTCTCAATTATGCCTATGCTGCTGTGCAGAACAAAATCAGTCTCCATTCAGCACGATCTGCACATGAAGATTGAAATCTTCTTTATTTATTTATGAGCGCAAAGTCACTTAGTGACGAAGAAGGTCCTGCCCGAAAAAGGGACTCCTCCTCTGGTGGTGACACACCTGAGTCAAAAGATTAGTAACGACAACAGACTTAATATCACGGAATAATGAAAATTACTCATGGCACAGTCAATATATTTATAAAGCGACTTAAGGCCTGGTGATCAAACAGCCTAGCAAAATGTCAGTACTGTACCCGGTGGTGAGTAATACACATCGGGCTTAAGAAAGAGACTGTCAGTCATAATCGACTAACTTCAGCTTTGTAGAGCGTCATATCTGTCATTCATACACGTGTTCCGTCGCGATTTGTCAGTCATTGTTAAGCGTTCTAAAGTGTGGTCGTGCGACAGAGACGACACTCTACAAAGCCAAAGTTAGCCGATTATGGTCGACAGTCTCTTTCTTAAGCCCGATGTGTATTACTTACTGCCAGGTACTGTACATTCACTGATTTAATATTTAACAAGTTAATAACTTCCCATAGATCTCCATTCAACCTCACATCTTCGGACCGCTTAGCTACTCCGATCTAGTGGCGTCAAAGGAGAGTTTTGCTGCATTGGAAGTTTTTTGTGTAAGTACTGGCAAATTGCTGGACTCTTTCAACTCCTGGCCTTAAGCCGCTTTATGAATTTATTAACTGTATAGATCATTCAGCCAGAAGAGTCATTTTGCAATATTGTCAGTAACAATCTCTGCATTACACAGCTTATGTAGTGGTATTGGTTTTAGAATACCACACGATTGGTTCGCGCAGAGCGCACGTTTGTATTGTTGTTAAAATACTCGGTGATTAGAAAAACACTACCGTGTCGGAATTAGGAAAGAGGAAACCACTTTCAGGACAAGCAAAGGAGATTGTTTTAAATGTTGGTAATGATTGATAATAATTAGGGATAGGTCGAAAAGGTGCTGCAATCTATTAGTACAATTTTTATCTAATATAATTCAACATTTTTTGAAAGCTTAGAATGTTCTTTGTTATAACTTAAAGTTTTCTAGAATTTAGTATCACTCCATCCACTATTATTTTAAAACTGTATTATTTGGCATTGTAATTATGATACGTTAATATGTTAAATAATCTTACATACAATAATAATTGTATTTTTATGCGCTATAATCTAATTAAAGCTGACGAACATTTTTACTTTATAATACTTGTACTTATATTTATTTTTAATATTGAAAAATTCCATTATTGTTATTTAATGTTTCCTAGAATCTGCCATGCCTAAACAATTAATATGTTAAATAAACTTACTTTCATTTTATTTTTATGTGCATTACAATTTAAGTTGACAGCATTTTTAATTTACAAAATGCGTATGTTCATTTCAATGTTTGAATATAAAATATTATTTTTATATTTTTTTGCTTTTTCACTTCATTAAAAAAGTAAAGTGACAAGTTTTTGTAAATGCACTGTTACACTATTGCAAAATGAATCTTCTGGCTGACTGATCTATACTATCCGTCATTTCCCTTCTCCCGTGATGTCGAACTTTAATTCCGCCGTCATTATGATTTTTTTACACTCAGATCTTTAGCCACCGGAGCAGTCCTTTTGAGCAGTTCCTTCTTCGTTACTACGCACTCATAAAAAAATTAAGAAGCTTTCGATCTTCTAATGTAGATTGCGCTGGATGATGACTTAGTTTGTCCCCTAGAACAACGTGGGTGAAGGTGGGATCGAACTGTCTTAGTTTGACATTTATTCTCGGTAAGGACTAACCCGCGAGGATAGGAGACGTCCGCCTTCACCCATCTCCAGGGATGTCCCCTCGCTTGATTTGTCTAGAGTCCAAGCTGTAAACTATACAACATCGATGGTCATTATCCTCTGTGGGAAGACTGAATTGCTTTTTCTTGTATCAGAGCACAATGGTGTATCCAAATTATTGGACTACGCAATTTATCTCTGACCATGAAAGATTAAATGGCAAACTCTTTAGCTTCCTTGTCCCTTCGTTCTGTTGTCATATTTACAATCATCTGGATCAATCCGTAGAGCACATTCTGTGGTACTGCGATTATAATAGAGTCAGTAATTTCCTATGTGAACTCCACTCTGCCTTACACCGGTTCATCTTCGGACCGATTGACCACTCCGATCTAGTGACGTCAAAGGATACTTTTGCTGCATTTAAAGTTTTCTATGAAAGTACCGGTCACTGGCTAGGCTCTTCGGACCTTATTCCATAATCATAACTATTCTTTTCACAGGTGAAAAGGTGTGTGTCACCATTGAAGGAGGAGTCACTTAGGGCAGTTCCTTCATCGTCACTAAATAACGTAGCACTCATAATAAATAAAGAAGTTATTTATAGTTAAGGCATAAACATTGCGGAGGTTTAAGGACATTGTAATTTATTCTATCAAACACTGTTTATTCCACTTTTTGTAACGGTATAACCCTACCGGTTTCAAGGCTTTCACCTCATCTTCAGGGGAGCACAAACAAGACTGAATTCTGTTCGAACTGGTAACGATATACACGCTTCAACGGTTGGGGGCTGAGGGGTGAGGGAGGCATGGGACGATTTCGGCCAAGAGCGGAGAAATTTTTGGGATATAAATGTTCACCAGATGTTCGGATCGATGTATATTCCAAGTCACATAAAGCCAGCTTTTTACACTAATTTTAATCTCCGGAAACTCTTATTTAACGGGAAAGGCAAAAATGGAATACTTAGCAAAAGTGGTTTGTATAAACTTGTATGTGCTGACTGTGATCATTTCTATATAACAGCACGTGCCTGTGCGCGTGCGCGTGAGCGCGTGTGTGTGTGTTCAGGATTCTCGGTGCTTTTAGTTGTCGCGACTTCGGTCGCGGTTTGCGCCTTTCCGCTCTCGACGACTTATCATTTTATCATAGTTATTGTATTGCTTACGGTGTTGTTAATCTATTGACATGTCGCTTGTATCGATCGGGTAATTATCAATGGAGATATCTGCGTGTGTTGTGTGTGTGTTCAGGAATCTCGGTGCTTATCAGTGTGTCGCGACTTAGATCGCGATTTGCGCCTTTTACGCTCTCGACGACTTATCATTTTATCATCGTTATTGTATTGCTTACGGTGTTGTTAATCTATTGACATGTTGCTTGTATCGATCGGGTAATTATCAATGGAGATATCTGCGTGTGTGTGTGTGTGTTCAGGAATCTCGGTGCTTATCAGTGTGTCGTGAATTAGGTTGCGATTTGCGCCTTTCCGCTCTCGACGACATATCATTTTATCATCGTTATTGTATTGCTTACGGTGTTGTTAATCTATTGACATGTCGCTTGTATCGATCGGGTAATTATCAATGGAGATATCTGCGTGTGTTGTGTGTGTGTTCAGGAATCTCGGTGCTTATCAGTGTGTCGTGAATTAGGTTGCGATTTGCGCCTTTCCGCTCTCGACGACATATCATTTTATCATCGTTATTGTATTGCTTACGGTGTTGTTAATCTATTGACATGTCGCTTGTATCGATCGGGTAATTATCAATGGAGATATCTGCGTGTGTTGTGTGTGTGTTCAGGAATCTCGGTGCTTATCAGTGTGTCGTGAATTAGGTTGCGATTTGCGCCTTTCCGCTCTCGACGACATATCATTTTATCATCGTTATTGTATTGCTTACGGTGTTGTTAATCTATTGACATGTCGCTTGTATCGATCGGGTAATTATCAATGGAGATATCTGCGTGTGTTGTGTGTGTGTTCAGGAATCTCGGTGCTTATCAGTGTGTCGTGAATTAGGTTGCGATTTGCGCCTTTCCGCTCTCGACGACATATCATTTTATCATCGTTATTGTATTGCTTACGGTGTTGTTAATCTATTGACATGTCGCTTGTATCGATCGGGTAATTATCAATGGAGATATCTGCGTGTGTTGTGTGTGTGTTCAGGAATCTCGGTGCTTATCAGTGTGTCGTGAATTAGGTTGCGATTTGCGCCTTTCCGCTCTCGACGACATATCATTTTATCATCGTTATTGTATTGCTTACGGTGTTGTTAATCTATTGACATGTCGCTTGTATCGATCGGGTAATTATCAATGGAGATATCTGCGTGTGTTGTGTGTGTGTTCAGGAATCTCGGTGCTTATCAGTGTGTCGTGAATTAGGTTGCGATTTGCGCCTTTCCGCTCTCGACGACATATCATTTTATCATCGTTATTGTATTGCTTACGGTGTTGTTAATCTATTGACATGTCGCTTGTATCGATCGGGTAATTATCAATGGAGATATCTGCGTGTGTTGTGTGTGTGTTCAGGAATCTCGGTGCTTATCAGTGTGTCGCGACTTAGATCGCGATTTGCGCCTTTTACGCTCTCGACGACTTATCATTTTATCATCGTTATTGTATTGCTTACGGTGTTGTTAATCTATTGACATGTTGCTTGTATCGATCGGGTAATTATCAATGGAGATATCTGCGTGTGTTGTGTGTGTGTTCAGGAATCTCGGTGCTTATCAGTGTGTCGCGACTTAGATCGCGATTTGCGCCTTTTACGCTCTCGACGACTTATCATTTTATCATCGTTATTGTATTGCTTACGGTGTTGTTAATCTATTGACATGTTGCTTGTATCGATCGGGTAATTATCAATGGAGATATCTGCGTGTGTGTGTGTGTGTTCAGGAATCTCGGTGCTTATCAGTGTGTCGTGAATTAGGTTGCGATTTGCGCCTTTCCGCTCTCGACGACATATCATTTTATCATCGTTATTGTATTGCTTACGGTGTTGTTAATCTATTGACATGTCGCTTGTATCGATCGGGTAATTATCAATGGAGATATCTGCGTGTGTTGTGTGTGTGTTCAGGAATCTCGGTGCTTATCAGTGTGTCGTGAATTAGGTTGCGATTTGCGCCTTTCCGCTCTCGACGACATATCATTTTATCATCGTTATTGTATTGCTTACGGTGTTGTTAATCTATTGACATGTCGCTTGTATCGATCGGGTAATTATCAATGGAGATATCTGCGTGTGTTGTGTGTGTGTTCAGGAATCTCGGTGCTTATCAGTGTGTCGTGAATTAGGTTGCGATTTGCGCCTTTCCGCTCTCGACGACATATCATTTTATCATCGTTATTGTATTGCTTACGGTGTTGTTAATCTATTGACATGTCGCTTGTATCGATCGGGTAATTATCAATGGAGATATCTGCGTGTGTTGTGTGTGTGTTCAGGAATCTCGGTGCTTATCAGTGTGTCGTGAATTAGGTTGCGATTTGCGCCTTTCCGCTCTCGACGACATATCATTTTATCATCGTTATTGTATTGCTTACGGTGTTGTTAATCTATTGACATGTCGCTTGTATCGATCGGGTAATTATCAATGGAGATATCTGCGTGTGTTGTGTGTGTGTTCAGGAATCTCGGTGCTTATCAGTGTGTCGTGAATTAGGTTGCGATTTGCGCCTTTCCGCTCTCGACGACATATCATTTTATCATCGTTATTGTATTGCTTACGGTGTTGTTAATCTATTGACATGTCGCTTGTATCGATCGGGTAATTATCAATGGAGATATCTGCGTGTGTTGTGTGTGTGTTCAGGAATCTCGGTGCTTATCAGTGTGTCGTGAATTAGGTTGCGATTTGCGCCTTTCCGCTCTCGACGACATATCATTTTATCATCGTTATTGTATTGCTTACGGTGTTGTTAATCTATTGACATGTCGCTTGTATCGATCGGGTAATTATCAATGGAGATATCTGCGTGTGTTGTGTGTGTGTTCAGGAATCTCGGTGCTTATCAGTGTGTCGTGAATTAGGTTGCGATTTGCGCCTTTCCGCTCTCGACGACATATCATTTTATCATCGTTATTGTATTGCTTACGGTGTTGTTAATCTATTGACATGTCGCTTGTATCGATCGGGTAATTATCAATGGAGATATCTGCGTGTGTTGTGTGTGTGTTCAGGAATCTCGGTGCTTATCAGTGTGTCGTGAATTAGGTTGCGATTTGCGCCTTTCCGCTCTCGACGACATATCATTTTATCATCGTTATTGTATTGCTTACGGTGTTGTTAATCTATTGACATGTCGCTTGTATCGATCGGGTAATTATCAATGGAGATATCTGCGTGTGTTGTGTGTGTGTTCAGGAATCTCGGTGCTTATCAGTGTGTCGTGAATTAGGTTGCGATTTGCGCCTTTCCGCTCTCGACGACATATCATTTTATCATCGTTATTGTATTGCTTACGGTGTTGTTAATCTATTGACATGTCGCTTGTATCGATCGGGTAATTATCAATGGAGATATCTGCGTGTGTTGTGTGTGTGTTCAGGAATCTCGGTGCTTATCAGTGTGTCGTGAATTAGGTTGCGATTTGCGCCTTTCCGCTCTCGACGACATATCATTTTATCATCGTTATTGTATTGCTTACGGTGTTGTTAATCTATTGACATGTCGCTTGTATCGATCGGGTAATTATCAATGGAGATATCTGCGTGTGTTGTGTGTGTGTTCAGGAATCTCGGTGCTTATCAGTGTGTCGTGAATTAGGTTGCGATTTGCGCCTTTCCGCTCTCGACGACATATCATTTTATCATCGTTATTGTATTGCTTACGGTGTTGTTAATCTATTGACATGTCGCTTGTATCGATCGGGTAATTATCAATGGAGATATCTGCGTGTGTTGTGTGTGTGTTCAGGAATCTCGGTGCTTATCAGTGTGTCGTGAATTAGGTTGCGATTTGCGCCTTTCCGCTCTCGACGACATATCATTTTATCATCGTTATTGTATTGCTTACGGTGTTGTTAATCTATTGACATGTCGCTTGTATCGATCGGGTAATTATCAATGGAGATATCTGCGTGTGTTGTGTGTGTGTTCAGGAATCTCGGTGCTTATCAGTGTGTCGTGAATTAGGTTGCGATTTGCGCCTTTCCGCTCTCGACGACATATCATTTTATCATCGTTATTGTATTGCTTACGGTGTTGTTAATCTATTGACATGTCGCTTGTATCGATCGGGTAATTATCAATGGAGATATCTGCGTGTGTTGTGTGTGTGTTCAGGAATCTCGGTGCTTATCAGTGTGTCGTGAATTAGGTTGCGATTTGCGCCTTTCCGCTCTCGACGACATATCATTTTATCATCGTTATTGTATTGCTTACGGTGTTGTTAATCTATTGACATGTCGCTTGTATCGATCGGGTAATTATCAATGGAGATATCTGCGTGTGTTGTGTGTGTGTTCAGGAATCTCGGTGCTTATCAGTGTGTCGTGAATTAGGTTGCGATTTGCGCCTTTCCGCTCTCGACGACATATCATTTTATCATCGTTATTGTATTGCTTACGGTGTTGTTAATCTATTGACATGTCGCTTGTATCGATCGGGTAATTATCAATGGAGATATCTGCGTGTGTTGTGTGTGTGTTCAGGAATCTCGGTGCTTATCAGTGTGTCGTGAATTAGGTTGCGATTTGCGCCTTTCCGCTCTCGACGACATATCATTTTATCATCGTTATTGTATTGCTTACGGTGTTGTTAATCTATTGACATGTCGCTTGTATCGATCGGGTAATTATCAATGGAGATATCTGCGTGTGTTGTGTGTGTGTTCAGGAATCTCGGTGCTTATCAGTGTGTCGTGAATTAGGTTGCGATTTGCGCCTTTCCGCTCTCGACGACATATCATTTTATCATCGTTATTGTATTGCTTACGGTGTTGTTAATCTATTGACATGTCGCTTGTATCGATCGGGTAATTATCAATGGAGATATCTGCGTGTGTTGTGTGTGTGTTCAGGAATCTCGGTGCTTATCAGTGTGTCGTGAATTAGGTTGCGATTTGCGCCTTTCCGCTCTCGACGACATATCATTTTATCATCGTTATTGTATTGCTTACGGTGTTGTTAATCTATTGACATGTCGCTTGTATCGATCGGGTAATTATCAATGGAGATATCTGCGTGTGTTGTGTGTGTGTTCAGGAATCTCGGTGCTTATCAGTGTGTCGTGAATTAGGTTGCGATTTGCGCCTTTCCGCTCTCGACGACATATCATTTTATCATCGTTATTGTATTGCTTACGGTGTTGTTAATCTATTGACATGTCGCTTGTATCGATCGGGTAATTATCAATGGAGATATCTGCGTGTGTTGTGTGTGTGTTCAGGAATCTCGGTGCTTATCAGTGTGTCGTGAATTAGGTTGCGATTTGCGCCTTTCCGCTCTCGACGACATATCATTTTATCATCGTTATTGTATTGCTTACGGTGTTGTTAATCTATTGACATGTCGCTTGTATCGATCGGGTAATTATCAATGGAGATATCTGCGTGTGTTGTGTGTGTGTTCAGGAATCTCGGTGCTTATCAGTGTGTCGTGAATTAGGTTGCGATTTGCGCCTTTCCGCTCTCGACGACATATCATTTTATCATCGTTATTGTATTGCTTACGGTGTTGTTAATCTATTGACATGTCGCTTGTATCGATCGGGTAATTATCAATGGAGATATCTGCGTGTGTTGTGTGTGTGTTCAGGAATCTCGGTGCTTATCAGTGTGTCGTGAATTAGGTTGCGATTTGCGCCTTTCCGCTCTCGACGACATATCATTTTATCATCGTTATTGTATTGCTTACGGTGTTGTTAATCTATTGACATGTCGCTTGTATCGATCGGGTAATTATCAATGGAGATATCTGCGTGTGTTGTGTGTGTGTTCAGGAATCTCGGTGCTTATCAGTGTGTCGTGAATTAGGTTGCGATTTGCGCCTTTCCGCTCTCGACGACATATCATTTTATCATCGTTATTGTATTGCTTACGGTGTTGTTAATCTATTGACATGTCGCTTGTATCGATCGGGTAATTATCAATGGAGATATCTGCGTGTGTTGTGTGTGTGTTCAGGAATCTCGGTGCTTATCAGTGTGTCGTGAATTAGGTTGCGATTTGCGCCTTTCCGCTCTCGACGACATATCATTTTATCATCGTTATTGTATTGCTTACGGTGTTGTTAATCTATTGACATGTCGCTTGTATCGATCGGGTAATTATCAATGGAGATATCTGCGTGTGTTGTGTGTGTGTTCAGGAATCTCGGTGCTTATCAGTGTGTCGTGAATTAGGTTGCGATTTGCGCCTTTCCGCTCTCGACGACATATCATTTTATCATCGTTATTGTATTGCTTACGGTGTTGTTAATCTATTGACATGTCGCTTGTATCGATCGGGTAATTATCAATGGAGATATCTGCGTGTGTTGTGTGTGTGTTCAGGAATCTCGGTGCTTATCAGTGTGTCGTGAATTAGGTTGCGATTTGCGCCTTTCCGCTCTCGACGACATATCATTTTATCATCGTTATTGTATTGCTTACGGTGTTGTTAATCTATTGACATGTCGCTTGTATCGATCGGGTAATTATCAATGGAGATATCTGCGTGTGTTGTGTGTGTGTTCAGGAATCTCGGTGCTTATCAGTGTGTCGTGAATTAGGTTGCGATTTGCGCCTTTCCGCTCTCGACGACATATCATTTTATCATCGTTATTGTATTGCTTACGGTGTTGTTAATCTATTGACATGTCGCTTGTATCGATCGGGTAATTATCAATGGAGATATCTGCGTGTGTTGTGTGTGTGTTCAGGAATCTCGGTGCTTATCAGTGTGTCGTGAATTAGGTTGCGATTTGCGCCTTTCCGCTCTCGACGACATATCATTTTATCATCGTTATTGTATTGCTTACGGTGTTGTTAATCTATTGACATGTCGCTTGTATCGATCGGGTAATTATCAATGGAGATATCTGCGTGTGTTGTGTGTGTGTTCAGGAATCTCGGTGCTTATCAGTGTGTCGTGAATTAGGTTGCGATTTGCGCCTTTCCGCTCTCGACGACATATCATTTTATCATCGTTATTGTATTGCTTACGGTGTTGTTAATCTATTGACATGTCGCTTGTATCGATCGGGTAATTATCAATGGAGATATCTGCGTGTGTTGTGTGTGTGTTCAGGAATCTCGGTGCTTATCAGTGTGTCGTGAATTAGGTTGCGATTTGCGCCTTTCCGCTCTCGACGACATATCATTTTATCATCGTTATTGTATTGCTTACGGTGTTGTTAATCTATTGACATGTCGCTTGTATCGATCGGGTAATTATCAATGGAGATATCTGCGTGTGTTGTGTGTGTGTTCAGGAATCTCGGTGCTTATCAGTGTGTCGTGAATTAGGTTGCGATTTGCGCCTTTCCGCTCTCGACGACATATCATTTTATCATCGTTATTGTATTGCTTACGGTGTTGTTAATCTATTGACATGTCGCTTGTATCGATCGGGTAATTATCAATGGAGATATCTGCGTGTGTTGTGTGTGTGTTCAGGAATCTCGGTGCTTATCAGTGTGTCGTGAATTAGGTTGCGATTTGCGCCTTTCCGCTCTCGACGACATATCATTTTATCATCGTTATTGTATTGCTTACGGTGTTGTTAATCTATTGACATGTCGCTTGTATCGATCGGGTAATTATCAATGGAGATATCTGCGTGTGTTGTGTGTGTGTTCAGGAATCTCGGTGCTTATCAGTGTGTCGTGAATTAGGTTGCGATTTGCGCCTTTCCGCTCTCGACGACATATCATTTTATCATCGTTATTGTATTGCTTACGGTGTTGTTAATCTATTGACATGTCGCTTGTATCGATCGGGTAATTATCAATGGAGATATCTGCGTGTGTTGTGTGTGTGTTCAGGAATCTCGGTGCTTATCAGTGTGTCGTGAATTAGGTTGCGATTTGCGCCTTTCCGCTCTCGACGACATATCATTTTATCATCGTTATTGTATTGCTTACGGTGTTGTTAATCTATTGACATGTCGCTTGTATCGATCGGGTAATTATCAATGGAGATATCTGCGTGTGTTGTGTGTGTGTTCAGGAATCTCGGTGCTTATCAGTGTGTCGTGAATTAGGTTGCGATTTGCGCCTTTCCGCTCTCGACGACATATCATTTTATCATCGTTATTGTATTGCTTACGGTGTTGTTAATCTATTGACATGTCGCTTGTATCGATCGGGTAATTATCAATGGAGATATCTGCGTGTGTTGTGTGTGTGTTCAGGAATCTCGGTGCTTATCAGTGTGTCGTGAATTAGGTTGCGATTTGCGCCTTTCCGCTCTCGACGACATATCATTTTATCATCGTTATTGTATTGCTTACGGTGTTGTTAATCTATTGACATGTCGCTTGTATCGATCGGGTAATTATCAATGGAGATATCTGCGTGTGTTGTGTGTGTGTTCAGGAATCTCGGTGCTTATCAGTGTGTCGTGAATTAGGTTGCGATTTGCGCCTTTCCGCTCTCGACGACATATCATTTTATCATCGTTATTGTATTGCTTACGGTGTTGTTAATCTATTGACATGTCGCTTGTATCGATCGGGTAATTATCAATGGAGATATCTGCGTGTGTTGTGTGTGTGTTCAGGAATCTCGGTGCTTATCAGTGTGTCGTGAATTAGGTTGCGATTTGCGCCTTTCCGCTCTCGACGACATATCATTTTATCATCGTTATTGTATTGCTTACGGTGTTGTTAATCTATTGACATGTCGCTTGTATCGATCGGGTAATTATCAATGGAGATATCTGCGTGTGTTGTGTGTGTGTTCAGGAATCTCGGTGCTTATCAGTGTGTCGTGAATTAGGTTGCGATTTGCGCCTTTCCGCTCTCGACGACATATCATTTTATCATCGTTATTGTATTGCTTACGGTGTTGTTAATCTATTGACATGTCGCTTGTATCGATCGGGTAATTATCAATGGAGATATCTGCGTGTGTTGTGTGTGTGTTCAGGAATCTCGGTGCTTATCAGTGTGTCGTGAATTAGGTTGCGATTTGCGCCTTTCCGCTCTCGACGACATATCATTTTATCATCGTTATTGTATTGCTTACGGTGTTGTTAATCTATTGACATGTCGCTTGTATCGATCGGGTAATTATCAATGGAGATATCTGCGTGTGTTGTGTGTGTGTTCAGGAATCTCGGTGCTTATCAGTGTGTCGTGAATTAGGTTGCGATTTGCGCCTTTCCGCTCTCGACGACATATCATTTTATCATCGTTATTGTATTGCTTACGGTGTTGTTAATCTATTGACATGTCGCTTGTATCGATCGGGTAATTATCAATGGAGATATCTGCGTGTGTTGTGTGTGTGTTCAGGAATCTCGGTGCTTATCAGTGTGTCGTGAATTAGGTTGCGATTTGCGCCTTTCCGCTCTCGACGACATATCATTTTATCATCGTTATTGTATTGCTTACGGTGTTGTTAATCTATTGACATGTCGCTTGTATCGATCGGGTAATTATCAATGGAGATATCTGCGTGTGTTGTGTGTGTGTTCAGGAATCTCGGTGCTTATCAGTGTGTCGTGAATTAGGTTGCGATTTGCGCCTTTCCGCTCTCGACGACATATCATTTTATCATCGTTATTGTATTGCTTACGGTGTTGTTAATCTATTGACATGTCGCTTGTATCGATCGGGTAATTATCAATGGAGATATCTGCGTGTGTTGTGTGTGTGTTCAGGAATCTCGGTGCTTATCAGTGTGTCGTGAATTAGGTTGCGATTTGCGCCTTTCCGCTCTCGACGACATATCATTTTATCATCGTTATTGTATTGCTTACGGTGTTGTTAATCTATTGACATGTCGCTTGTATCGATCGGGTAATTATCAATGGAGATATCTGCTGTGTGTTGTGTGTGTGTTCAGGAATCTCGGTGCTTATCAGTGTGTCGTGAATTAGGTTGCGATTTGCGCCTTTCCGCTCTCGACGACATATCATTTTATCATCGTTATTGTATTGCTTACGGTGTTGTTAATCTATTGACATGTCGCTTGTATCGATCGGGTAATTATCAATGGAGATATCTGCGTGTGTTGTGTGGTGTGTTCAGGAATCTCGGTGCTTATCAGTGTGTCGTGAATTAGGTTGCGATTTGCGCCTTTCCGCTCTCGACGACTTATCATTTTATCATAGTTATTGTATTGCTTACGGTGTTGTTAATCTATTGACATGTCGCTTGTATCGATCGGGTAATTATCAATGGAGATATCTGCGTGTGTTGTGTGTGTGTTCAGGAATCTCGGTGCTTATCAGTGTGTCGCGACTTAGATCGCGATTTGCGCCTTTTACGCTCTCGACGACTTATCATTTTATCATCGTTATTGTATTGCTTACGGTGTTGTTAATCTATTGACATGTTGCTTGTATCGATCGGGTAATTATCAATGGAGATATCTGCGTGTGTGTGTGTGTGTTCAGGAATCTCGGTGCTTATCAGTGTGTCGTGAATTAGGTTGCGATTTGCGCCTTTCCGCTCTCGACGACATATCATTTTATCATCGTTATTGTATTGCTTACGGTGTTTGTTAATCTATTGACATGTCGCTTGTATCGATCGGGTAATTATCAATGGAGATATCTGCGTGTGTTGTGTGTGTGTTCAGGAATCTCGGTGCTTATCAGTGTGTCGTGAATTAGGTTGCGATTTGCGGCCTTTCCGCTCTCGACGACATATCATTTTATCATCGTTATTGTATTGCTTACGGTGTTGTTAATCTATTGACATGTCGCTTGTATCGATCGGGTAATTATCAATGGAGATATCTGCGTGTGTTGTGTGTGTGTTCAGGAATCTCGGTGCTTATCAGTGTGTCGTGAATTAGGTTGCGATTTTGCGCCTTTCCGCTCTCGACGACATATCATTTTATCATCGTTATTGTATTGCTTACGGTGTTGTTAATCTATTGACATGTCGCTTGTATCGATCGGGTAATTATCAATGGAGATATCTGCGTGTGTTGTGTGTGTGTTCAGGAATCTCGGTGCTTATCAGTGTGTCGTGAATTAGGTTGCGATTTGCGCCTTTCCGCTCTCGACGACATATCATTTTATCATCGTTATTGTATTGCTTACGGTGTTGTTAATCTATTGACATGTCGCTTGT
The DNA here is from genome assembly GCA_949825065.1 of Odontocerum albicorne. Taxonomy (NCBI): domain Eukaryota; kingdom Metazoa; phylum Arthropoda; class Insecta; order Trichoptera; family Odontoceridae; genus Odontocerum; species Odontocerum albicorne. The sequence goes on from OX463866.1 coordinate 891,426, forward strand.
ATCGATCGGGTAATTATCAATGGAGATATCTGCGTGTGTTGTGTGTGTGTTCAGGAATCTCGGTGCTTATCAGTGTGTCGTGAATTAGGTTGCGATTTGCGCCTTTCCGCTCTCGACGACATATCATTTTATCATCGTTATTGTATTGCTTACGGAGTTGTTAATCTATTGACATGTCGCTTGTATCGATCGGGGTAATTATCAATGGAGATATCTGCGTGTGTTGTGTGTGTGTTCAGGAATCTCGGTGCTTATCAGTGTGTCGTGAATTAGGTTGCGATTTGCGCCTTTCCGCTCTCGACGACATATCATTTTATCATCGTTATTGTATTGCTTACGGTGTTGTTAATCTATTGACATGTCGCCTTGTATCGATCGGGTAATTATCAATGGAGATATCTGCGTGTGTTGTGTGTGTGTTCAGGAATCTCGGTGCTTATCAGTGTGTCGTGAATTAGGTTGCGATTTGCGCCTTTCCGCTCTCGACGACATATCATTTTATCATCGTTATTGTATTGCTTACGGTGTTGTTAATCTATTGACATGTCGCTTGTATCGATCGGGTAATTATCAATGGAGATATCTGCGTGTGTTGTGTGTGTGTTCAGGAATCTCGGTGCTTATCAGTGTGTCGTGAATTAGGTTGCGATTTGCGCCTTTCCGCTCTCGACGACATATCATTTTATCATCGTTATTGTATTGCTTACGGTGTTGTTAATCTATTGACATGTCGCTTGTATCGATCGGGTAATTATCAATGGAGATATCTGCGTGTGTTGTGTGTGTGTTCAGGAATCTCGGTGCTTATCAGTGTGTCGTGAATTAGGTTGCGATTTGCGCCTTTCCGCTCTCGACGACATATCATTTTATCATCGTTATTGTATTGCTTACGGTGTTGTTAATCTATTGACATGTCGCTTGTATCGATCGGGTAATTATCAATGGAGATATCTGCGTGTGTTGTGTGTGTGTTCAGGAATCTCGGTGCTTATCAGTGTGTCGTGAATTAGGTTGCGATTTGCGCCTTTCCGCTCTCGACGACATATCATTTTATCATCGTTATTGTATTGCTTACGGTGTTGTTAATCTATTGACATGTCATCGATCGGGTAATTATCAATGGAGATATCTGCGTGTGTTGTGTGTGTGTTCAGGAATCTCGGTGCTTATCAGTGTGTCGTGAATTAGGTTGCGATTTGCGCCTTTCCGCTCTCGACGACATATCATTTTATCATCGTTATTGTATTGCTTACGGTGTTGTTAATCTATTGACATGTCGCTTGTATCGATCGGGTAATTATCAATGGAGATATCTGCGTGTGTTGTGTGTGTGTTCAGGAATCTCGGTGCTTATCAGTGTGTCGTGAATTAGGTTGCGATTTGCGCCTTTCCGCTCTCGACGACATATCATTTTATCATCGTTATTGTATTGCTTACGGTGTTGTTAATCTATTGACATGTTGCTTGTATCGATCGGGTAATTATCAATGGAGATATCTGCGTGTGTGTGTGTTCAGGAATCTCGGTGCTTATCAGTGTGTCGCGACTTAGATCGCGATTTGCGCCTTTTACGCTCTGGACGACTTATCATTTTATCATCGTTATTGTATTGCTTACGGTGTTGTGAATCTATTGACATATCGCTTGTATCGATTGTGTAATTATCACCGGAGATATCTGCGTGTGTGTGTGTTCAGGAATATCAATGTGTTGTGACTTAAGTTGTGCGCATTTCGAAACGCTGCGTCCAGAAAGCGTCATATGTCACGAGCGAGCCTCGAGGGACGGAGGGGAGTTACCACGCCGATTTTTTTTAATTTTTCGTACTCGGCATAACGTAAGCCTCTTTTTCAAAATAAAAATTATTTCATTGTCTTGCCGTCGGTACGCAGGTAAATCACTACACCGACACTTTTTTTTTCGTACCGCGCACCAAAAAGACTATATATATATAATCTATTTGACACGCGTATGGTTATGTTAGGTTAGGTTAGGTTTCTGTGTGTGTTCGGTTTATAAGCGAGCCTTATTTTAAATTAGTGCTTTCAGGTTTAGTTGTGTGCGTGTGTGTTCGGTTTATAAGCGAGCCTTATGTTAAATTAGTGCTTTCAAGTTTAGTTGTGTGCGTGTGTATTCGGTTTATAAGCGAGCCTAATGTTGAATTAGTGCTTTCAGATTTAGTTGTGTTCGGTTTATAAGCGAGCCTAATGTTAAATTAGTGCTTTCAGGTTTAGTTGTGTGCGTGTGTGTTCGGTTTATAAGCGAGCCTAATGTTAAATTAGTGCTTTCAAGTTTAGTTGTGTGCGCGTGTGTTAGGAAAGACAGCAAGATCTTTTGAAAAGAGATTTCGTGAACACAAATCCGCCTTAATAAATCCTCTAATTTATTCTGAAATGGCTAATCATTGTCACCGTGAAAACCATACTTGTTCTATCGATGATGCCAAATTCTTACATATCAGTAGTAACGGAAATAAATTGGGCAGATTAGAGGCCCTAGAAATTTCTAAGTCAGTGCATCGAGGTGAACATCTGGCAAACACATATACCACAAGAATCTCTCCGCTGCTCGCCGAGGCTGTCCCATACCTCCCCCAACCTCCAGTCGTCAACCCGAATGTTTACCGTTAGAAGCGTGTATCTCGGTACCAGTTCGAACAGAATTCAGTCTTGTTTATGCTCCCCTGATGATGAGGTGAAAGGATTGAAGCCGGTAGGGTTATACCGTTACAAAAAGTGGAATAAACAGTGTTTGATAAAACAAATTACAATAAATCAATAAAGATTTGAATCTTTTAGTGTGGATCGCGCTGGATGGGGACATAAAAGAGTGGTTGATAGTAGAACCGAATAAAAACACGACATAATGATGATAATGTTTTCACCGCCATCACGGTGGATTATGACACGGCCTATAATCTATGGAGGTGGATACCGGACATATGATACAATAGAACGTGGGTAATTTGCGATTCGCGTCCCTCTTTAGCATACTACGTGTGTGGTGTGTGCGCCACTTATGAGCGGTTATGCCATTTAATTTGCAGCCATCGCTTACCCTACGATACCCAATATCTTGATTGTAAACGTATTTCATTTAAAGCAGAGGTGGCCAACCTTTTTGGGCCATGTAAAGGTAAAAGCTCGCGGACGCTCACAGGTGGCCCTCGACTTTTGCACATTCTAATTTCGCACAATTCGCTATTTCGCACATTTTTTTAATTCAATTTTTTAATGATTTTTGTCGATAATGCAAAAATTGTTCACTTCCATGCAGTCGCTCCCACTTTTTTGTAAGAACTATAATATATGGAACGCAATAGACAATATTGGAGACTCGTGGACTGAAATAAAAGAGCCAACAATGAAAGGTTCCTGGAAACAATTATGCCCATAAATGATGAGTGATTTTATAAATTCTGAAGAAACTCCGGAAACTATCACATATGAAATAGTTAGCCTAATGAATGAACTAAACTTGGACGTCAACAACGAAGATGTTAATGAGTTGATTGAATCTCACTCAGTACCTCTGTCAAATGAATACTTAATTGAGCAACAAGAGTTAAATGAAATACACAATGAAAGTGAGGAAGAAGAAGCTGATAAAACCGTCAAGACTTTGACAATAAAAAATATGAATGAAGCCTTCATGCATCTTAACCATATTTTGACTATCATGGAAGACCAATGGAGAACGTATATCTCAAGTACGCAGGGCGATTGAGAAAGACACAGCATGTTATAGAACTCTTTATCAAGAAAAGAAAAGAAAAGGTGGTATTCAACTAACTCTTGACAAGTTTATAAAGAAAACACATGAAAACACTTAAACACGCCTCGTTAATTTAATTGTGTACTATATATTGATAAATAAATTTTTTTAATATATTATTGATAAATAAATATTATTATTATTGATAAAAAAATATTTTATCAATAGGCATATTAAAATTTGAATGCCTGAATACGAGGTAACGTGCTCTAAATAGTGACTCAAAATCTAGCGTTTTGCTACCGAAGCTACCACACATTTTTTATTGCCATAAATAAATATTATAACTTCTTAAATTAATTTGTTTTTTCTCGTATGGTACCCTTCTTCTTCTTCCCAGTGTCATGTCAGGTCCCCCCAACGTTGACTAAAACCTGAGAGTAGGCATCTTTGTCCCCAGCAGCCCGAAAAAGATCCCCAACGCTCCTTATACCAGTCCAATCACGTATATTGCAGAGCCAGGAGATTTGCCTCCTGCCAACACCTCTTCGACGCTCTATTTTACTTGGATGATCAGGTGCAGTAATTTGTACTTTGCTCCTCTAAGTACATGACCCAAATAGGACATCTTTCGGATTTTAATATTAGTCAGCAACTCTCTATCAACTTGTGCTCTTTAAAGAACCCTCGTGCTGCTGACCATTTCCGTCCAGGGTATCCGTAGCATTCTCCGGTGTATCCACGTTTTGAAAGCTTCCAGTCGGTTCATACTGCCAAAGATAATTTTTTATAGCGCCATTCAGTGTGCAGACTCCCCTCAAGGGCGCTCTAACCCGGGACCCGACCCCACTATATTTGAGAAAATGTAGGATGGTCCCTGTGACATTTGAAATGTCATGTCTCAAAGGGATGGGGTAAAATCGTTTTTTTTTACAAATCCAATCGTTTTTTTATAAATCGAAAAATTGTTTGTCTCTAAACTGACGTTTTAATTCCTAATTTTCATTATATTGACTTTTTAATGTATTGTTTGATTTGTATCTATCTTTAAATAGGCCAAGATCCACTATTAATTAATACTAATTACGAACATTTAATTTTAAGTATAAAAAATCGTTAATCCAATTATCGTATACCCCATCCCTAGCCAATGCAGACTAACGTAGTGACTTTTGACAAACGTCACCAAATATTATTTGATTTTAACAAACTGCCACATTTTTGCTAATTTGTAACAAGATGTATTAATTTGTCATTATTGTTAGTTTTATGTAATGTACGAGTATTTACCTAAATAACTTGCTATTTATTAGAATCGAGGCTTATATTAAAGTTGATAAAATAATTAAAATTACTGAACGTCGTTACAAGGTTGTATTGGGGCAAATTTGTGAACAATCACAGGGACCATGGTACATTTTCTCAAGTATAATATTATAAAAATAACACCTGACAGCTATAGCAGCGCCCAAGTGAATCATGTATAACACTTTTTTAGCATTCAACACAGCCTTGTGGGACTATTGCCATGCGGCAATATCTTCCAATCAATCTGAAAGATATTTATGAAGCCTTAAGTGAAAATCAAACAGAATACTTTTTTTAATTTTTTTGTTTAAACTGAGTTTCAGCGGGAATTTGACCCACAACCTCCGGGTCGGAAGACAGACGTTTTACTAACTAGGGCACGGAGTTCGTCAGTCTCGGGTTGTCGCTATTATTAAACAACTAAAGGGTCTTTCAAATTGAGCGTTTTTTAATTTTTTGGATAAAACACAGATGGCGTCGCGAACTTGCCTGAGTCTTGTGACATTTGAGTAGTGTAATGTATGACATTTATAAAAATGGCTTCGTATACAATACAACAACGCGTTCAAATTGTTGAATTATTTAATGTACTATTGTAATCTCCGGAAAGGGTGATGTTAATTGCCCACCAAGATCATGTGATCTGACACCGTTGGACTATTTTCTCTGGGGTTACGTGAAAAGCCAGGTCTATAAGAATGACCCCCGATCAATTTCTGAGCTAAAGGACGAAATTATTTGCGTTATTGGTGAGTTAGAACCGCAATTATGCCAAAATATCATCGAAAATTTTGACAAAAGAGTGGACATCTGTGGAGCTGCAAGAGGTGGACATTTGGCGGATATTGTTTTTTTGTGTTCAAATGTCATACATACATTATACTTCAATGACCAATAAAAAGTTTTTTTGAAATCGAAGCAAATTGTGTGTTTTTTTTCAAGAATTAAAAAAAAATATTTAAAAAATCGATCAATTTGAAATACCCTTTATGTTTTATTTGTTTCATGATTTATAAAAAAACAGTTTGCGGGCAACACAAATCACCTTGGTGGGCCGCAGGTTGTCCATGCCTGGGGTAAAATAACGTTTTTGAGTATTTTTCGTGTGCATAACCCAAGGTGGTACCAATGACGTGCCCAGGGTCTTCTGAGCCCCGGGGACATGAGAAAATCTACGCCCTCTTGCACAAGGTGTAAGCTGAGTGTTGTATGGGAATAAGGTGGAAGCCAAATGCCAAAACAAAGCCTGTACTAGAATGTGTTTTTTTTGCATATTCCTTCATTAATTTATTCGTTCGGTACCCCTAGATATGCTCGAATTTATGATGCGAACATATTAAAGAGCGCGGCCGAGAAACAACATTGTCTTCGGACCTTTGAGCACAGAACGTGCCTTTGGGCATATAACCACTAGAGTAGGCTTGGAACTCGCAGTCTATCATCCCACATGTCAACAATACTAACGCATGTAAAAAGGCAACAAAACTCGTACACGTCGCGCGGTAGTCTAGTGTATTTCAAACAGGGCGGTGGAGTCGGATGAAAATTTACCGACTCCGGCTTTATTTTATACTCCGACTCCAACTCCAACTCTTGACTCTGACTTCAATTTTTATTTTATTTAATTTACTGCGTCTACCTAAATGTATTTATATTGACTTATTAATAATGGATACAGGTATAAATAAAAAAAATATTATATTAGTACACAAATGAAACAATTTAATAAAAAAATATATAAACAATACGCATTAAGCAATATCTTCACACAAAAATAATATTAAAAATATATATTAATATTTAAAAAAAGAATTAAATAAAACTTTTAAAATAATTAGAAAAACAACACAGGTAGGTATACTATAATATATTTTTCAAAAGGCACTTCTTTTGCTCACAATTCACTATGTCACTCATTCAAAATTGAAAATAACTAGAAAACATAAACAAAATATATCTACAATAAATATCCCTTGCAGTGACCTTTTCACAAAACAGCGCTAGAGAAATAGTCCAATTATTATTATTATCAAGTCTCACAATGAAAACAAACGGAATAAAAACTAGAAAAAATATTATTTACAACTGCGGGTGTAAACTCATCTTTACAATGCGTTGCACACGCGAGAACGCCCGAATGCGGCGGCATCTTCCGAAGTAATGAACGAATATGTAGTATGCTGATATGATACACTAACAATATTTAGGCATGGACACGCCGCGCGTGTTTTGAGCATGAAGCAGATGTTCACATGGACACGCCAGGTGTGTTCTCAGCATTGGATGAGTTAAAGAAAATGTTAAAATAATTAAACGGAGTCGGAGTCGGTCGATTTTTTCCGACTCCGACTCCGCCTAAAATGTTCCTACTCCACGACTCCGACTCCACAGCCCTGATTTCAAAGCAATTGAAAAGTCCAACAAATATTAAACGATGTTTCACGGTGAAATATTGGGTTAAGCAATTAAATTTAGGCAGATAATCTATTGAAGATGATTCCCATCAAGGCAGGCCAACAGAAGAACTCACCCCAGAAACAGCTGCATTAGTGCAAGAGCAAGAAGTCTCACACAATAGAAGACTAAAATCAAAAGAAATAACAGCAAGGCGTGAGCTTTCCAACACTCAAGTGCTTTGAAATCTGCACGATCATCTTGGCATGAATAAGGTAAACACAAGGTGGATGCAAAAATTCTTAAGTGCTGTCCAAAAGCAACGACGTGAATTGTGAATGCTCTGCGATGGGAAGGAAATATGAATAATTTAGTAAATTGTCACGGGAGATGAAACTATGGTTCTGTACCATGATTACAAAAGGTATTTGATGGAGGGGCGCTATTCGGGATCACCATGGTCAAAAAATATTACAGCAACATTTATTTTAGATTGTCAGGGGATTCTACTAATTAACTTCAATGAGAGAAACACTACGGTAACTGGAGAGTTTTATGCGTAATTAATGTAAAAATTAGAATTTCGTGAAAAACAAAAGGCCCTGGAATCTGTCACGAGGCGTGAGACTTTTGCGGAGTCAAATTTAGAGAGCTTTTTCTGACTCCGACTCTGATTTCGACTTCACAAAAAAATCAACCGACTCTACAAGTTCGACTGCTGACTCCGACTCTATAGTCCGATTTTTTTGCTGCAGTTTCCATGTTCAATGCATGAGCAAAAGCAAAACAAGATAATATTTACTGTGTTAGAGACAAATTGTGACAATTTTCGCCTCGTTGTTTTATTGTGTATCGCTCCATGTTACATTTTTTACTTAATTTTATTTATTTAACATTTTTATTGCAAATACAATCTGGCGGGATTATTGCCAGGCGGCAATCTCTTCCAACCAACCAAACAAAATTAAATGAAGCAAACATATTTTGCTTTAGACCTGTAAGATAAAAAATAACAACGAATTTTTCAAATAGAAAAAGTAATTTTTGCACAGCTCTGTATTTTGCAAGAATGGAATGTAAGCCAAAAATCGTAGGAGCTATCAATCTGTCCACGTCCATGTTTTACTCGCGTACATCAAAGTTGATAAAAGTGTTTGTTGTGGAATAACATCTTAGCAGATTTTGATACTGTCCGGTTCAGTATGTTTTATTGCCCAATTGACTTTATTTCTTATCGCTACACGCCATTTAATAGAGAAAATACTACCTAAATAGTAGAATTCTTCAACTTTCTCTATGCTTTTTTTCATCATTCGCCCACATATCACATGTACTTTTCTATTGCCATGATTTTTTTAATTTCGCAACACTCGTTCAGCGATTACAAGTTAAATATTATTTATTTAGATTACATTATGCCATCCCTGACTCAAGTAGCGAGATACAGCTTGCAAAATTCTCAGTTCTTGGTCACCATACGAAGTGATAGGAAAAATCTCCTCTCGAGTTCATTAGGCAGTTCTCAGTGTCGCTTTGCCGCCAAAAGCGGTCGGTCGTGCGCCATTTTGTGGCAAACAACATTCGAATTTCGAACATTTTTCTTCCCGCGTTTTTTTTCGTTGGAGTTTTATTTATTATCTATGGTGATTTGTTTTTTTGTTGATTTACAAACAAGTGTCAAAAATATTTTTGAAAAAAAAAAAAAGAATACACAGTAGAACTCGGCTAATGTGAGTTAAAAAAAATATTATTAATTTTCTATTTATTTTATAAAACATTGTAACATATAGAGCGCAAAATAAGTGTTATTTTTTATTTTATTTAACCTGGCAAGTTTATTGCCATGTGGCAATCTCTTCCAACCAGCCAGAAAGATGTTTTTTTTTAATGGGCCTTAAGTGAAAACCAGATTGGAATCTCATTTTTTAAAATCTGGGTTCCAGCGGGGATTGAACCCGCAACCTCCAATTCGGCAGACAACCGTCTTACCACCAGGCCAAGGGGTCGTCAGTGTTACATCCATATATATTATTACACTATGTACTTTGCAGGGTAAGCAAAGTGAACAGATCTCAAAACTTTTTTAACTTTCACCTCTTCCAAATTTATACGTCTCGTCATGCACAATCTTCTATTATAATAAAAATAAAATGACATTTTATACAGCGCCGTTTATAGGGTAGACACTCCTCAAGGGTGCTTTAAGTCTGGATTCAAAGCCACGTTTATTGACTTATTAAAAATATTATATATTGTATATATGAGTTGAGTGTAAGAACAGGAAGGTGATGGCAGGGTCTATTCGATTAGGTACTATCCCGTATCTGTATATGTTCAGTAAAACATATTTGGTAAGAAAACCACAGAAAACTTACCAAGGAAAAACAAACTACAAAGACACCTTTCTATATCTTCCGATACCTATATGATATTCCGATACCTTCCGATACCTATGTGTCAATTATTCATACTTCTCTCTTTACCTTCTTACAAAATCTAATTCACTTGGTCCTGCCACGTTTACATCTTCCATATACTCGTACACCTTGATTTTTTTACTTGTATACTTGCTATACGACAGTTCACAAATTTGTCCCAATACAACCTTGTAACGACGTTCAGTAATTTTAATTACTTTATCAACTTTAATATAAGCCTCGATTCTAATAAATAGCAAGCTATTTAGGTAAATACATTACATAAAACTAACAACAATGACAAATTAATACATCTTGTTACAAATTAGCAAAATTGTGGCAGTTTGTTAAAATCAAATAATATTTTATGACTTTTGTCAAAAGTCACTACGTTAGTCACTACATTGGCTAGTGATGGGGTATACGACAATTGGTATTCGATTTTTTATACATAAAATGAAATATTCGTAATTAGTGTTAATCAATAGTGGATTTTGGCCTATTTAAGATATAGATACAAATCACACAGTGCAAATCGCACAGTATGTATTATAGATACAAATCACACAGTGCATTAGAAAGTCAGTATAATGAATTATTTCTTTATTCATTCCTTCCACATGTTCAAACCATCTTAAAACTCCTTTCTTCATCTGACTTAAAACATTTATTATATCCGTGCATTCATTTCTGATGTCTTCATTCCGCCTTTTTTCATATATTGGCATTAAATTTACATAAATATACGAGGCGTATCCAGAAAGTAAGTGTACTGAGGCTCTCACGACCGGATGGATTTTATTTTCGACATGTTGGCTACACTTCCGTGTAGCCTGACCCTTCCCCTCCGCAACGAGACCGGTTCGAGGTCAGTACGTTGAGAAGTGTCGACGCGACAACACGTTTCGTGAAAAATGTCAATCGAATCTCCCGCCAAGTTGAATCGAGTGGAGGCCGGGCAAGAGTTTTTGAGGCGCTGCAAACTCCATGGAGATGAATTTCTCCGCTCCATCGTTACTGGAGATGAAACTTGGGTTGCACACTACACGCCTGAAACCAAAAGGCAGTCTCAACAGTGGCGTCACACCTCTTCAACCTTCGCCAAAAAGTTCAAAACCACAATTTCAGCCAAGAAAATCATGGCATCCATGCTTTGGGACTGTCAAGGCATAATTTTAATTGAATATATGCCTCAAGGGGAGACCATCAACTCTGCAAGATACTGTGAGACCCTAAAAAAATTGCGGAGGGCGATTCAGAACAAGAGGGAGGCATGCTGACAAAGGGAGTCTGCCTGCTGCACGACAATGACAGACGGAACTGCTCGCCTCGTTTAAATGGGATGTCCTGAACCATCCCGTGCATTCCCCTGACCTAGCACCTTCAGATTACTATCTCTTTAGTAATCTGAAGGTGCTAGGTCAGGGGACCTGCCTGAAGCTGCATATGGTTGGAAAAAGGTTTTCAACCGACGAGGAGGTAAATGAGGAGGTGGAGAAGTGGACGGAGGGGTTGGCGGGAAACTACTTCGAGGAAGGCATCAAAAAGTTGATACCCCGCTTCACTACCTGCATTGAGAGGAATGGCGACTATGTCGAAAAATAGCTTACATATGTACTACGGTAACCACGTAATTTTTTTGTTTAAATAAAAAAAATTGTAACTTACAAAAATTCAGTACACTTAGTTTCTGGATATGCCTCGTACATTACAAATGTGAGTGGAAGGCGTGTAAGAGAAAGTCATAAGAAAGTATGATTGTATCAAGTGAATTATATTTTAAAAGTTATTGAGAGTATGAACATAGAACGGTGAAACATGTGTGTTGACAATCTATCCTCTCTGCCTTCCCTAGCAGGAAAACTTCATGATGTTATGTATGTTTTTTTATTTTACATAAGTATAAATGATATATAAAAAAAACGAGTCACACATAAACAATGTTATAATATTTAAAGTGAACACCTACACTTTAGAAAATGTAGCATGGTCCCTGTGACATTTTAAATGTCATGTCTCAAAGGGATGGGGTAAAATCGTTTCTTTTTTTACAAATCAAAAAATTGTTTTTCTCTAAACTGACGTTTTAATTCCTAATTTTCATTATACTGACTTTCTAATGTAGTGTATGATTTGTATCTATCTTTAAATAGGCCAAGATCCACTATGAATTAATACTAATTACGAATATTTAATTATATGTACAAAAAAAAATCGTAAATCCAATTATCGTATACCCCATCCCTAGCCAATGCAGACTAACGTAGTGACTTTTGACAAACATCACTAAATAACATATTATTTGATTTTAACAAACTGACATATTTTTGATAATTTATAACAAGATGTATTAATTTGTCATTATTGTTAGTTTTATGTAATGTATTTACCTAAATAACTTGATATTTATTAGAATCGAGGCTTATATTAAAGTTGATAAAATAATTAAAATTACATCGTTACAAGGTTGTATTGGGGCAAATTTGTGAACTGTCACTGGGATCATGCTACATTTTCTCTAGTATAGTGATATGAATCTGAGTTTATTATCTGCCATTTATTGACCCCAGTAAACTAGGCTTTAGTCTCTATCTTACTGGGAACCTATGATCATCATAAAAAAGGTTGACACTTTTTCCGTTCGTTGTGTATTCCTTAATTCGTTTGTCAAAAATTCTCATTAATTTGATACGTTGTGAGATATAATAACGAATATTTACCACGTGTATCAACCCTTGGTGTAAGAAAGTAACACCTTGTATCCCGACTCCATATTTTAACCCTTCCTTCCCTGTGATGTGTAACTAGTACACATTGTTTCTAAAAAACTTAAATATCTCTATAGATATATACTGGGTTCAGATTTTAGGTATTCCTCCGTAATACATTTACGCGTTGAATGAAAAAATAATATTAATAATAATTAGCACTTATCGGCCACATCAGAGATATTTTGTGAAAATCGGGAATAAATTCACCAATACAATCAAACGTAGCCAGTGTGTGACGTAGGTATATTCATTCTAAAAAACCGCTATGGGTGAGGAAGCGACGCTTTTCACGTCTCACTCTCACTCTACTTCGGTATATGGGAACGCAAGAAATATAATCTCAGTTCACTCGCTTCGGCAGCTTTCGGGCATCCATTTGACGTGGTCGCTTCGCCCATTTTGTCGGCCGATGTTTTTTTCATATTTCCAGGAATAAAATTTCAATTATTATCACTTTTGACTTCAAATTGAATTAATTTAAGGGATTGGCTATGAATATTCTTATTTTTCCGATTTCAAATCGCTCGTTTTTACATGTGTATTGATGTGTATTGAATACACAGCACCGGAACGCGTGATTTTTTTAACACCGGAAAGGAAAGGTTAATTTACATGTGCAAGGGTATTGGCTGAATAACATATGGTGTCCTCGCGGCTGAGCTCACCCTATATTGGGCGGGTGTATCTCAGCCGGGGGTATACTATGAGATGAGCCCAGACCTTCTAAAGCCTTTTGATAGCTTCTCTCTTAAATGTATTTTCTGTTTTGATTTATGTTGACATATACGATTATATATCTCGTATGATTTTAAATCGCTCATTTTTACATGTACTCGTATATTGATGTGTATTGAATACACAGCACCGAAATGCGTGGATTTTTTTAGCACAGGAAGGTTAACGTGATGAACTATATTTGCATCGAGTTCCGGTCCCTTGTTTTCATGTGATTCATATATCTTCCAAAAAGGGACATATTACTGGCATTTACCAAGTATTTTGTAAATAATTCTACCTTTAAATGATATTCTCTTGATTTCTAACATGGGGAATATCTTAGATAATTCAAATATTAATTGATTGATTTATGGTGGAGATTCTGACGTCGCACCATCATACATCACCACCATACAGCACGAATATAATAAGGAATTCGCAGGATCCTCCAAACAGGTTGTCAAAGAACGTGTATAAACATGTGTATTTCATCATATTCATGTATTTCATCAACTGACTAAAAGCTAAAAACCAGAACTTGTAAGGTATGTTATGTGCTAATCACAGCAATAGATGTGAGACCCGGTACATGTGTAAGGAGTATGATATATCGCAGTACAAAGGGGAATCCTACTTGGGTCTTGCACTTAGATGAGTAAAGTACAAATTACTGCACCTGATCATTCAAGGCGAAATAGAGGGGCGAAGAGGTGTTGGCAGGAGGCAAATCTCCTGGCTCCGCAATATACGTGATTGGACTGGCATAAGGGACGTTGGAGATCTTTTTCGGCCTGCCGGGGACAAAGATGTCTACTCTCAGGTGATAGTCAACGTTGGGGGGACCTGACAAGACACTGAGAAGAAGAAGAAAGGAGAATGCTGGTAGAATTACCATACTTAACAAATCAATTAAAGTGGTTTAAATAAATATACAAAGTTTCATTACAAATTCACATACTGTCTCTATTGTATAATATCCTTAACTGTCCCGCCACCCCCTCTTATCTCGCCGAGAATTTTCAGCGTCTTTCTAATCATGGATTAGCGCTATGCTCAAACAGAGATTGTTTATTGGCCTTTCCAGTTCACCGCTCCTCTTTCTTTACGTCGTCCTTTACTGTCCATGCAGTGAGACTCTGGAATCAGTTACAATCCAATATAAGACTCGTTCCGTCCTTGGCATGCTTTAAGAAGCGACTGAAAAACCTCTTAATTTCTAGTCAGTAAACTAACGTGTTTCATTCCTGACTTTTCTTTTCCTTTCCTCTCCACCATCCCTTCCTTTCCTTTTGATTGATGATATCTCACTTTATATGAAAAAGAATGTTCGAGTGACTGTCCGTTTTTGTGGAGTTCGTGGGCATGTGCTCACGTATATGTTTATGGATTACGTGGGGATGGATAGTTATTTGAATGATTTATGTGACCACGTAACTTGCTTCATTTACGTTTGTCTGGTTGGTTGGAAGAGATTGCCGCCTGGCAATAAGCCCGCCAGATTGTATTTGCAATGGAAGTGTTAAATAAATAAAGCTTCTTAATATTTACGTAGATATAGTAATTTTGTACACCCTTAAAAAAAGAATTCCTCAAAAACTAGCTGAGCTTTTGAACAAATGTCGTTTTGATCCGGTCTTAAAATGTAAAAGAAATCAACAGCTTCTCGCATAACATCTTGTTTTCCTTTTTATAAAAAAGAGATATGACCGAAATTTTAGGTGTCCTTATACCCCTAAATACTAGGTGGAAAAAAGGCCCGTGTCCTTCGAGGAGGGGTAGCACAGCGCGGAGTTCAAACTGGCGACCTTTCGCACGGAAGTTCAGTATATTATCGCGCAGCCATGCACCTTATGAGGTGAGAAGGTGTGTGGATGTAGAGGAGGCGTAGGATGATTGTCGAGATAAGAAAGTCTGATGATCCGTCCTATATGCCCACCCCGATAGGGAAACGCATTGATGGTACATATATAACATATGTAAACGCTTTTTATCAATGGGTTGTATAGGGTCTTTCAAATTGAGCGGTTTTTTTAATTCTATTTTTTTTAATTCTTGAATAAAACACACAATTTGCTTCGATTTCAAAAAACTTTTTATTGGTTATTGAAGTATAATGTATGATATTGAAACACAATGTCTGCCAAATGTCCACTTTTTGCAGCTCCACAGATGTCCACTCTTTTGTCAAAATTTTCGATGACATTTTGGCATGCGGTTTTAACTCATCAATAACGCGAATAATTTTTAACTCATCAATAACCTTTCAGCTCAAAAATTGACCGGGGGTTATTCTTATAGACCTGACTTTTAACGTAACCCCAGAGAAAATAGTCCAACGGTGTCAGATGACATGATCTTGGTGGGCAATTATCACCGTTTCCAAAAATTACATTACGAGTACATAAAATAATTCTTAATTTGAACGCGTTGTTGTATTATACTATATACGACTCCATTTTTATTAATATCATACATTACACTTCTCAAATGTTACAAGACCCAGGCAAGTTCGCGACGCCATCTGTGTTTTATCCAAGAATTAAAAAAACCGCTTAATTTGAAAGACCCTTTATTATATTTCCATTACATAGGTATTCAGTACAACCTAGCGGTTTTTTTTTTATCATATGGCAATATCTTCTAACGGACTAAAAACCTTTTAAAACAATAGTGTCGAAAAATTGCTGATATACTTTCAAAAATCGAAAATTATAATCCAAAAGCAAGTTTGATATAAAAATAAAAAATACGTTTGAATTTGACCTAATACCACGAAATTATTTTCCGGATAACGTGTTAAATTTTAACTTTTGACGTATAGTAAATTTCCTATAGTAAATACAATAACAATTTATATAGCGCCGTTGAGAGAACAATCTCTCCTCAAGGACGCTTTAACTCAAGATTCGAACTCACTCATAAATGTTGATAAGACCTTTCTCCTCAAGCAGAGAACAATCTCTCATCAAGGACGCTCTAACTCAAGATTCGAACCCAGTCATAAATGTTGATAAGATCCTTCTCCTCAAGCAGAGAGCAATCTCTCCTCAAGGACGCTCTAACTCAAGATTCGAACCCACTCATAAATGTTGATAAGATCCTTCTCCTCAAGCAGAGAGCAATCTCTCCTCAAGGACGCTCTAACTCAAGATTCGAACCCAGTCATAAATGTTGATAAGATCCTTCTCCTCAAGCAGAGAGCAATCTCTCCTCAAGGACGCTCTAACTCAAGATTCGAACCCACTCATAAATGTTGATAAGATCCTTCTCCTCAAGCAGAGAGCAATCTCTCCTCAAGGACGCTCTAACTCAAGATTCGAACCCACTCATAAATGTTGATAACAATCTCTTATCAAGGACGCTCTTACTCAAGATTCGAACCCACTCATAAATGTTGATGAGACTTTTCTCCTCAAGCAGAGAACAATCTCTCCTCAAGGACGCTCTAACTCAAGATTCGAACCCACTCATAAATGTTGATAAGTCCTTTCTCCTCAAGCAGAGAACAATCTCTCATCAAGGACGCTCTAACTCAAGATTC
This sequence comes from Odontocerum albicorne, assembly GCA_949825065.1. Lineage (NCBI taxonomy): Eukaryota > Metazoa > Arthropoda > Insecta > Trichoptera > Odontoceridae > Odontocerum > Odontocerum albicorne. Next base: position 908,288 of record OX463866.1, read on the forward strand.
GAACCCACTCATAAATGTTGATAAGTCCTTTCTCCTCAAGCAGAGAACAATCTCTCATCAAGGACGCTCTAACTCAAGATTCGAACCCACTCATAAATGTTGATAAGACCTCTCTCCTCTAGCAGATAACAAATTCGACTCAAAAGCGCTCTCAGTCGGAATTAGAACCCATCTTTATTGACGGATGAAAAAATCCAATATTACGAAATAAATATGTCGTCGTCGATGCTGGGCCTCATAGTCGAGAAACCCCTCGCTATTCCAATGTCAATTCAGTTGGAAGGCGAAGCTGTTTTCACAATTAGTGAGCCGTTGCTCACCAGTAAACTCACCGGCCACACTGTTATACTGGACCAGATGACAATCCCGAAGTGGGACGATCGGAGCACACCAGCATGTTTTTTTTTTCATATTTTTTAAAAAATAGATATGACCGAGGTCATAAGTATCCTTATATCCTTTAACCCTTTTAATCCCACGGGGCCGATCATCGCCTCAAAATTTTCATACAAGTTTTTATGTTTAATAAAAAAAAAAAATGTTTTTATATGAAATATGAAAATAACTTATTATTTTACACTCTACTCGTACAGGGAGGTCTCCATAAAAAAATAGGTTTTAAAACTAAATATTAACTGAGATAAAAAATAAAATATAAACTACTGTTTTTTTTGTCAAAAAATGCTTGGAATTTTTTGCACATTTTATACAATAAATGCTAGGATTAAAAGGGTTAATACCAGGCGGAAAAAAATTGTGTCATTCGAGATGAGCTGCACAGTACGGAGTACGAACCGGTGACATTACGTACGTAAGTCCAATGCGTTACCGCGCGGCCATACACCTGTTAAAAATAAATTTAATATATACGAGTACAAATTGAGTGTAAAAATCGGAAGGTGTTGGCTACAATTTCATTTTAATCAAGTTCCACTGTACTTTTGAATTTTTTTCTCAGTGCGTAGTGCTAGGCTGTCGCGTGCAATATGTATTCAGCCGTCTAATAATAATTTACAGTGATTTCCACATTAGCAAGCCTTTTAAATGTGCATTTTTCCATATACAAGGCGTTTCAGGGACATCCGGTGTGTAATAAGCGAGTCCGGGCAGTAAATAATATATTTTAATTTGTGTTTAGTTTTATCTTGATATTATTTGTGTTAATGCCTTCACAGGTGAGATAGGCTCGACTTTGGAACGATTTTACAATATTAATCGGATGTGCTTAGTTTTTATCGATAATTAAGAAAAAAACTAATTACACATTTTTGTGCCCACATTGATATATAGATAGAAAAAATCTTAAAAGAGGCAAATGGATAACTTAAATATAGATTTATTGATAGCAATATACTATAGTATGTGAACTGTAATGAATTGCTCAGCTCTCATGACCTCCCTAGAGAAGTAAGGCCTCAGGTAGATAAAGCCGCAGTTGTGGCTGCCTGAGAGATGTCATATGGAGGAATAAAGATATGACAACGGATAGCAAGGTACGCATTTATAAGACCTGTGTGCGACCTATCCTCACATATGGTATCGAAGCGAGGGCGGACACTGTCAGGACAAAAAGTATGCTAAGGACAACGGAAATGAGAACTCGACGTGCTATTGCTGGGAATACTTTGCGTGATCGTGTAAGGAACACCACGATCCGAGAGGTCTGTGAGGTCCAAGATGTGGTCAGGTGGGGACGACAGCGTCGACGATACTGGTACCAACATGTACAGAGAACGAATTCCACAAGAATTTCATACATACCTCTGCGTGGGGTGCCGGATGGACGGCGTCCGCCAGGGAGACCCCCGAAACGATGGAGAGATAGCTGGAGCTCAGCATCACAGGAGGACAATCCTGCAGTAACAGACTCTTGAGAGTCTACAGAAAGTTTAAGAAGAAGAAGAGTATAGTATGTACATGTTTAAATACATTCCAAAATCACATATACTCGTATATAGTATACTCGTATATCTCAAGATAAATCAAAGCAGAAAATACATTTAAAAGAGAAGCTATCAAAAGGTCTGAGATACACCCTACCAATAAAGGGCGAGCTCAGCCGCGAGGACACCAGATGTTATTCAGGCAATATCCTTGCACATGTAGATTAACCTTTCCCTTCCGGTGCTAAAAAAATCACGCATTCCGGTGCTGTGTATTCAATACACATGTAAAAACGAGCGATTTTAAATCGGAAAACTAAGAATATTCATAGCCAATCCCTTAAATTCATTAAATTTGAAGTCAAAAGTGATAATAATTGAAATTTAATTGCTGAAAACATGAAAATAACATCGGCCGACGTTCACAAAACGGGCAATGTGACCACTTCAAATGGATGCCCGAGAGCTACTGAAGCGAGTGAACTGAGATTCTATTTCTTGCGTTTCCATATACCGAAGTAGAGTGAGAGTGAGACGTGAATAGCGTCGCTTCCTCAGCCATAGCGGTTTTTTATAATGAATATACCTACGTCACACACTGGCTACGTTTGATTGTATCGGTGAATTTATTCCCGATTTTCACAAAATATCTCTGATGGGGCCGATAAGTGCTAATTATTATTAATATTATTTTTTCATTCAATGCGTAAATGTATTACGGAGGAATACCTAAAATCTGAACCCAGTATTTATAAGTTTTTAAAAGCAATGTGTATTAGTTACACATCACAGGGAAGGAAGGGTTAAGAAAAAAATAGATGACAGAACAAAAAAAAATTAACCCAACAAATACCCCCTCTGATTAACCCAAATAAATAGAGGTTCTTTGACAGTAATATTGTGTGTACATATATTATATAAATTTATTCCAAAATCGTGCATATATCTCAAGATAAACTGCTGAAAATATTAGGTGTTAACATAAGTTGTGTCCGTTTTTTTTTCAATTTAAAAATGAGCACCAAAAGTACGAGTAAAACAAAATGGTAAAGGTTATACGTCATTCGAAAGAAAATTATCTGCTCTACAAGATATTGTGTTTGCTTTTACGTTACATATATTATTTTATTTGATTACAAGCCTTCAAAATGGAATGTCAAGTAGACGAAAGTGAGCATTTTCGTCAACACCTTCTGTTCGCGTTCAATCGATTGTCGAACAAAATCAATTGTCGACAGTGGAAGAGATTGATTTCGACAATTGTCAAAATCAATCTCTTTGATCCACTCCTTCAGCGATCCTCTTGAGCTCTGTATAGGAGGTGCAGTCCATATCTTGGAATATTTGCTCCATATACTCTCAGCGAGGGGGCCCTCTGCCAATCGATCCCCCAATCAGTTCCTCCAGTATATTGTGCAGGAGACTTTCATGTCACAGCATATGACCTGTAGGGAATACCCACGTCCCTAAAATATTGTCAACATGCAGGGTCAACGACCGATGAATCAACCTCTGGATATGTACAAATGTCACATACCAGAACGTCAATACTGTTTACACGCAAATAATATTTACATCGCATTCCACGGTAGAAAGAGAACATATCACGCCGTCTCGCCGTTTCGACAATAAATATTCTACCCACTGTATTATCCGCAGCGTCTGCGACCACCTCAGCACGCGCAGGAGTGAGATCGAGATATACCGCGGACGCATTCACGCGCCCCGTTCTGAAATTCTATATATACCTACTTATCGATGAATAAAGGGCATTTGTTATTATTTGCTTGGCCATTCATTGCTGTTTACTATTTATTGATTATTCACTCTCACTTTTTCGCATTCCTGAATCGACGTATTTTATTTTAAATACAAAACAAATCAAAATCATCACGACGTATCAAATTAAGCATCCCGCTAAATTGATGACCCCGAACGAAAAGGAACACAGAATTCGACTAAAGCGAATACAGAGATGTCAACAACATCATCATCAGCACGTCCTACTAGGACATACGCTAAATTAAAGCAAACCGCTTAAGACCCATCCGTTATGTACGCCTTTTCGATATGGTGTTTGACAGGTGCCTGGTTTCTTCGATCCTGCTGAGAACCTCGTCATTTGTAATGTGGTCTCTCCAGGAAATTCTTAGGATTCGTCTATAACATAGATCCACATCTCGAAGGCCTCCAATCTTTTTCGATCCATTTCGCATATGCACCATATCTCGCAACCATACATCAAAATACTCCTCACATATATTTTAACCAAATGCTAGCGGAGCTTTAGGTCCATGTTGTTGGATTCGAAAATCTTTGATTTCTTATTAAAGGCGAGTTTTGCTAGGTGGATGTGACTGTCAACCTCTCTTTTTGTACGGCCATCCCATGTGATCTTGCTTCCAAGATAGACAAACTTTTTTGCGTTCTTAAGTGCAGCTCCTGACATTAGTATGTCGGTACATCAGATATGGTATAATTACAGCTTTGTAGACGGTATGGACCTGTGTTCCTAATAACCTGGCATCAGTTCCACGTCATTTGGTTCCACCTGCTTGCTACTGTTCGTTTCCAGTTGTGCTGAGCATTAATATCTCATGCAGTACGTCTTCATATCTCTTGCGCAGACAACCGTGCTTTCTTCTGCCTTCCGTCAGCTTACTGAAGAAGATATTTCTTGGCTCTGCTTGCTATAAATTAAAAAAAGGGAGAATTTTTATATGCAATAGCAATATATTATCGAAAGAGATGCGTGCAGTGATCAACGGGCATGTCACTAGAGTCCATCGCGTGACAAGCTTGCGTTTCATCAATTTGAAGCTTTAATTTGTAGTAAACATGCGTAGCGTGAAGGCGGCCACTAGCAACACCGGGGAAAAAGAAATATTTGCAATGGCAATACCAGATAACGGATCGGTGTGGTGGCAATTAATATGTCAGTAACTTGATAGCGCAACTCTCCCTTTTCATTATTTGATTATTGTACACTTTTTAGATAAAGTCAAATTAAAAAAAAACGGATGCGTCAGACTCTCGCGCGGTAGAAGTGAAACTTCTTAGCTCCTAGGAAAAGTTGATTTTATGCATTGCTTTTTTTCCATTTGTTAACAATTTTTTTAGGATTAGGAAATGGTTATGTGGAATTTAATTCAAGAAAATCTCTCTTAATTAAATAAAAAAAAAAAAATTAATAATAATTTTAATAATACACTTATTAATATCAAATTTATATTTTTTAATATTAAATATATTAATTTTTTAAATTTATTATTAAATTATTTATTTATTATTATATTATTTTTAATATATTATTAATAATTTTATTATGCTATATTATTAACTAATTATATTATAATTAATTATAATATAATAATAATATAATTATGAATATTATAACAACATATGTTATGTATATTTTATTATATATTAAATATAAATTATATATTAAATGAATATCAAAATAAAATAATTTTATATAAAATTAAATTAATGAATATTACATATATTGCGAAACAAACCTTTCTCTTTTATTTAAGTATGTTGATTGCATAGATTTTTACACATTTAAGTTATAAAGTAGGTATTATTTTTTTTCTTGAATATTTCATGTTCATAATTTTTTTTTATTGAAGTGAAACTTCTTTTTTATTGAAGATAACTAGTTTACAACATTCTCAGTCTTTTGTTGGCAGCTTATCAACACAACTAATGCAATTCAGTAACATCACATTTTTTTCCAGTCATTTAATATCCACAATAGGTTTGTAAAAAAGATTTAGCAAAATAAAAAGTATGAGGAATTATGTTAACAGTCACATCTTCATAAAGTAGGTGTTCATATCACGAAAAAAGCAATAACTTAACATTAGGGAACACTACGCTAGCACTTTTTCAAACATTATTTTAGAATGTAAAATTCAAATTCCCTTGTGATCATAAAACGTCTTCACAAAAACAAAAGGGATTAATCAAAATATGATTAGAAAGTTATTCCTGATGAGGCTCACGCTGAACATTTTCGAAAACAATATTATAACAATTTTCACATACCATGCGTGCATGTTTGTATTCATATAGTAAATAACGATCAATATCATTGAATTAGGGGCTACAACATAGATATACGAACTATTGCAGGTATATAAAAAGTAATATTGAGAAAAAAAAAAATGAAATTTTGGAAATCAAAAATACTTACGTAATTGGGCGCAACTCATCCAACAGATTAAAACGTCCGTCACGGAGACCAACGGTGCACTGGAGAAATAACAAAGATACCCTTGTGTGAGGGGTAGGAAGTCAGGAAGCTACTATAAGCCTCACATCTTTGTCTGTAAACCTCGCCCATTGGCACAAAAAAAACTAGGTACCTCATCTCACAGATTAGATGCGCCCGCCCAAGGGTTAACAGATAAACCTATTATTTATTTAATTCATATAGATGCAGACTCAGCAGACACACATGACACGCATGGCAACTAATGAAATGTTCACCATCCCTAGAGTTAAAACCTCTTTTGCCCAAAGGCAATATGTTTATTTGGCTCCCATTACATACAATGGCGTGCCGACTTCAATAAGGGTAAAGGTAGGAAAACCATTTAGACAGTCGATCGGAGCGTGGTTGTTATTGTGACAGGATTTTGAGTACTTGGGCTTTCAGGATGAATGACGAGTGGAAATGATTTGTGTGAGCTCGTGAGTGTGGGTTTCTTTTTGTTGTTTTAATTTTGGTTGTTTTTGTATTTGTGTTTCTGTGTGTTTTTCTTTTTTTTTTTTTTTTTGTTTTGAATTTGTTTTGATTTTTATTCTTATGATTGTGTGCGGTATATTGTGGGATGAATATTTTTGGTCTTTCTGGAGTGATAATGTGTGAGGAGTTGAGTTTCGCAAGATGTTTCCAGTTGTAGTTGAGTGTCACTGTTTGTCAGGTTGATGAGAGCGTGCAACGGGTTTTTTTTTGTGTTATCAAAAATCGGAAAGAAGTATCGATTTATTTTTTCATGCTAAATATCCTCAGTGAGATACAGGCAAAAGCCTAGTTTACTGGGGATATGACAAATGAAAGGCAACAAACCCAGATCCATTAAAATTATATGTCCAAATCAAATTACCTGTTGTTTTTTCTCAAATTGTGTATATTTCTTGTCATGTGTAATAATAATAATAATAATAATATAAAAAGAAATATTGAGAAAAAAAAATTGAAATTTTGGAAATCAAAAATACTAACGTAATTGGGCGCAACTCATCCAACAGATTAAAACGTCCGTCACGGAGACCAACGGTGCACTGGAGAAATAACAAAGATACCCTTGTGTGAGGGGTAGAGAGTCAGGAAGCTACTATAAGCCTCACATCTTTGTCTGTAAACCTCGCCCATTGGCACAAAAAAAACTAGGTACCTCATCTCACAGATTAGATGCGCCCGCCCAAGGGTTAACAGATAAACCTATTATTTATTTAATTCATATAGATGCAGACTCAGCAGACACACATGACACGCATGGCAACTAATGAAATGTTCACCATCCCTATAGTTAAAACCTCTTTTGCCCAAAGGCAATATGTTTATTTGGCTCCCATTACATACAATGGCGTGCCGACTTCAATAAGGGTAAAGGTAGGAAAACCATTTAGACAGTCGATCGAAGCGTAGTTGTTATTGTGACAGGATTTTGAGTACTTGGGCTTTCAGGATGAATGACGAGTGGAAATGATTTGTGTGAGCTCGTGAGTGTGGGTTTCTTTTTGTTGTTTTAATTTTGGTTGTTTTTGTATTTTTGTTTCTGTGTATTTTTTGTTTTAATTTTTATTCTTATGATTGTGTGTGGTATATTGGTATTTCTGGAATGATGATGTGTGAGTAGTTGAATTTCGCAAGATGTTTCCAGTTGTAGTTGAGTGTCACTGTTTGTCAGGTTGATGAGAGCGTGCAACGGGGTTTTTTTGTGTTATCAAAAATCGGAAAGAAGTATCGATTTATTTTTTCATGCTCAATATCCTCAGTGAGATACAGGCAAAAGCCTAGTTTACTGGGGATACGACAAGTGAAAGGCAGCAAGCCCAGATGCATTAAAATTGTATGTCCAAATCAAATTACCTGTTGTTTTTTCGCAAATTGTGTATATTTCTTGTCATGTGTAATAATAAATAAATAAAAAAAAAATATAGTTTGCATAATTATTTTTTTAAGTATTGTGTTATGCCACTGTCCAGATCATGTTATCTGTACCTACTATTGTGGCGTCCAATTAATGGATGTATTAATATTAAATTTGATCCTATCTGGCGCACATCTGAGCTCACCTGCCGATACGGCATTGAGATTGGAGCGTGGCACCACTCCTGCATAGTACGATGTTTGGAGCATTAAATATGGCCAGTGGCATAGATATTTTGATTATACAAAAAGATAAGGGATATCAATTTTGATTTTAAATGTTCCAAGGTCTTAAAAATAGTATACTAAAAAAGATAGATATATAATAAGGATGCCCATAATGACTGGTTTAATATTTCAAAAGGGGTACAACAAGGATGTGTCATGTTACCCTGTATGTTTAATATTTACTTAGATTTGTATGTGAAGTGACTACTAAAGGTCAATGGGAGGCATTTAAATGTGTGTGGTTTGCTGTGTGCTGATGACTCTTCTTTTTTACGTAGTCCTTTAGTGTCCATGCAGTAAGAATCTGGAACCAGTTACAAACCAATGTTAGACTCGCCCCGTTCTTGGCATGCCTTAAGAAGCGACTGAAATAAACTCTTAATTTCTAGTCAGTAATATAACGTGTTTCATTCCTGATTTTTCTTTTCCTTTCCTCTCCACCCTCCCATATTTTTTTTTGTTTGATGATATCTCACTTTATATGAAAATGAATGTTCGGGTGATTATTCGACTTTTTGGAGTTTATAGACGTATGTTCACGTATATGATCATGGATTTCATGGGGATGGATAGTCATTTGAATGTTTTTTTTATGACCATGTAACTTGCTAAATTTACTTTTATCCCGGCAGATTGTGTTTGCAATGAAGATTTAAACCAGTCGGATTGTGTTTGCAATGAATATTTAAACCTGCCGAATTGTTTTTGCAATGAAGAGTAAAATAAATAAATACTACATTATGGCTTTGGTAAAAGGTAAAAATGGATTTATTTATAAATCCATAAGAAGAAAAATAATATGTGTGTGGAAGGATCGTCTCGGTGTTAATCATTTCGAGCTTTTAAACCGTAATGAAACAGTAAATGCAGATGTATACATCCATTAGTTACAGCGTGTCTATCAAAGTGTGATCGAAAAGCGCTCGGTCAATCGATAAAATGTGGTTCTCCTCCATGCCAATGCAAGACCCCATACAACAAGAGTGACACATTTTTGAAGCTTGGGTAGTCTGTTCTACCTCACCCACCATATTCACCCGCCATTCGATTATCATTAGTTTCGATCGTTGCAATAACGCGTTGATGGAGAAAAATTGACGAGTATGTAATGAAAAAAAAAACAGATAAATGGCAACAAGTCATTGCAAATAATGGCGAATATATTATATAATCGATTATTCAGATTTCGCTCTCAGATTTTGTTGAAAAAAATCTTTCTGTAATATTCGGTGTATTTAAAAAGTTTTTTTTACGACACTGAGATATGTCAATATGAGATATGTCTTCAGGCATAATATAATAAATAAAATTTTAATCAGGTAGGTGCATGCAATTTTCCAGAAAAACAAAGTATACCAAAAAATAAATGACTTAGTCCTCTATTAAAATAAAATAGAACAGAATTATGTTAACCGACAAACTTTGTTCAAAATAAATAAGAACAGAATTATGTTTACTGAATAACTTTGTTCAAAATAAATAAAAACAGAATTATGTTTACCGACCAACTTTGTTTAAAATAAATTAGAGCAGAATTATGTTTACCGACCAACATTGTTCAAAATAAATAAGAACAGAATTATGTTTACTGAACAACTTTGTTCAAAATAAATAAAAACAGAATTATTTTTACCGACCAACTTTGTTTAAAATAAATTAGAACAGAATTACGTTTACCGACCAACTTTGTTCAAAATAAATAAGAACAGAATTATGTTTATCGACCAACCAACTCAACAAACAAGACTTGTTTGTACTCCCCTGATGATAAGGTGAACACCTTGAAGCCGGTAGAGTTATACCGTTACGTAAAGAATAAACAGTGTTTGACTAAACAAATTACAATGTATTTAAACCTCCACAATGTTAATGCCTTAACTATAAATAATATAATAATTATTTTTTTGACTTAACCCACTGTCATAATTACCGGTACATCTATTGAGTTTTGGACAGTAAAGTACCCATCGGGCTTAAGAAAGAGACTGTCGCTTTGTAGAGCGTCGTCTCTATCGCATGTACTGTTAGCGCATCGTGCGATAAAGACAGTATCTTTCTTAAGCCCGAAGTGTATTACTAACCGCTGGATACTGTACATTCAGATATGTGACAAACAGTAAGTTGAAAATGAAATACGTGTAGGCGGGACATGTTGAACGAGCGGGAATTCGATCATTGGTTAATCATTGTAATAAAATTCTCTCTACGACCGTTGTCAAGTAATGGAAATTCAACCTAAGACCAAAGAAGTAAATACTAATGTAATTTTTTACTTCTGCAGACAATATACATATATCTCTAATGTCCTCGATGACAGTCGTGATAGAAGTGAGATTAGTTGATTTAATTTGTTGCCGCATGTCCTGTTTGACATTATCTCCCATCTCTCAGCTGTCCTGTCCATGCTACTGGGCTTGTTCCAATCTGAAATATTAGCAGTTAACATTGTTGATCAATGATTTTCAAGCGATTAAAAAGCTGTTGAACAATTATGCGGATCGTGTATTTCTATTTGTGGTCCATTGTCGTTATTTCTTCGGCAGACTCGTTTGACTTGATTTGTGTAATTCTTCAACATTAAATATACGATGCAACAGAAATATACATCAGTTTAGAAAGATAAATTAAAAAGGTATCATATATATTCTGTATTCTTCTTCTTCCTGGTGCTGTCCCAACTCATTGCCTAGTTAGGCTGTTGGGGTCGGCTTTTCTCGTTCTCAGGCTGTATATCCTTCAGTTCTGGGTGTCGCTTTCATCTAGGCCGTTTCTATGCAGTATTTTGGAGCATTGAGTCATCCAGGAGTTCTTTGGTCTTCCTCTGGACTGCTGTCGAGGAAGATCCACATACATTGCCTTATTTACATTATGGTCTGGTGGTCACCGTCTTAAGTGCCCGTACCATCTCAGCTGTCGCTCTTCCCGCTTACTATTTATGTCAGTGACTCCCAGGCTACCACGAATGCGTGAGCTCTTAATTTTATCTTTCAGTGATACTCCTGCCGACAACCTAAGTATTCGCATTTCTGCTGTTTCAAGTTGCCTAGAGTAGGAGCTGTACATAGTCCAGCATTCTGAGCCATACATAATTGCGGGTCTAACTACAGTCTGGTATACCTTTCCTTTCAGTTTTATAGGCATTTTTGGGTCACACAAGACTCCTGTTACCGATCTGAATTTCATCCATCCCACACCTATTCTATGGTCAATATCCGCGACGCACCCTCCGTCTTTGTGAATGAGTGAGCCCAGATACTTAAATGAGTCACAGCCGGGTAATATAATCATAGATATTCTGTAAAATGTTATATAACCCTTTTTTGCTTTATTTAAAAAAAATGTATCATTCATTTGTTCATCACAATTCTCTTCACATTCTGAAGACTCGCCAAGTTCCACATTACTCTTCTGGTAACTTCTAATGATGTTATCTTGATTTCGTCTCCTAATCGCTTCATTAAGCTCCTATACAACCATAATTTTGTACCCAATGGAACTGAAAGTCTGCGTCTAAAATTTTCCTCCCACTCTGACTAAACATATTCACAGAAGCAGCATGCTTAACCCTTCCTTCCCTGTGATGTGTAACTAGTACACATTGCTTCTAAAAACTTGAATATCTTTATAAATATAATAAATACTGGGTTCAGATTTTAGGTATTCCTCCGTAATACATTTACGCATTGAATTTTAAAAATAATATTAATAATAATTAAGAAGTATCGATTTATTTTTTCATGCTAAATATCCTCAGTGAGATACAGGCAAAAGCCTAGTTTACTGGGGATACGACAAATGAAAGGCAACAAACCCAGATCCATTAAAATTATATGTCCAAATCAAAGTACCTGTTGTTTTTTCTCAAATTGTGTATATTTCTTGTCATGTGTAATAATAAAATAAAATAAATAAATAAAATTAGCACTTATCGGCTACATCAGATATATTTTGTGAAAATCGGGATTAAATTCACCAATAATGAAACGTGTGCCAGTGTGTGACGTAGGTATATTCATTCTAAAAAAACCACTTTGAGTGAAGAAGCGACGCTATTCACGTCTCAGTGTTACCAACTAACTATTGTACTTCGGTATATGGGAACGCAAGAAACAGAATACTCAGTTCGCTCGCTTTTGGGCATTCATTTGAGGTGGTCGCTTCGTTCGTTTTGTAAACGTCGGCCGATGTTTTTTTTTCATGTTTTCAGCAATTAAATTTCAATTATTATCACTTTTGATTTCAAATTTAATTAATTTAAGCGATTGGTTTTGAATATTCTTATTTTTCCGATTTTAAATCGCTCATTTTTATGTGTGTATTGATATGTATTGAATACACAGCACCGGAACGCGCGGATTTTTTTGGCACAGGAAGGGAAAGGTTAAGGGCTGAATGTCGTGAAGATTGGGTAGCGACCTGTCTCACTGTTTGGATATTTTGTGGTGTCTATCGAGGTGGCTATGAAATTGGGACTCATCTGAAACTGGGACAATATTATCTTCCTGTCAGGAATTGTACCGTTTCAACCAAATAACCGGTCAAATAAAACGACTACATTTAAAGTATACATAGCTGTTGTTTTGCAATCTCTGCTGGATGGATGTGAAATCTGGACCATCTATAGAACACATTTCGAAATGTCGGGGAAGTTTCGTCATCAGAGGGGCTTGCGCCGAATCGTCAAAATAAAATTAAGTAAGTTCTTGTAATGAGGCAGTAACTTCGACGGGCAGGACATATTAGCGGACACTTCGCCAGTATTGGATTGTTTAACAGTCACTCTTCTCTCAACGTACATAAGTGAGGCCTCGCCCACACAGGTAGAAATCTCGCTTGGTGCTTAGAGCTACGCTGCAAGCTAGGTGACAACGCACTCCACACTATCGCAATGTCCACACTGCATGCTTTGCGCCACGCTACGTGACTATTATAGTCACCTAGTAGCGTAGCTTTAAGCACCAAGCGAGACTCCTACCTGTGTGGCCGAGGCCTTAAGGGAAAAGTGTTCAGGCTGGCCAAAAAACAGGTACAATGAACAATAATATTCGACTGTGAGGGGTTGTCTACGTATATTCAGAACATAGATGGATACGCCGTTTCCGTGTCGGAGTAGGCAGAGAGTAGAGAGTACCATAATTTCCTTACTAGACACATATCCTTAGCCTCTTCTTCATCTATACACCTTCTCGTTCTACTTCTACGATTTCTCTGCTTTTCCACGTTTCCTTCTTTTACGAGTAGAATATCATTCACTTGATTCAACCATACTTTTCTTGATTTTCGTCTCACACGCCTTCCACTCACATTTGCACTGTATATTTGTTTTGTTAGTCTTTCTTCATTCATTCATTGCTCATGTCCAAATCATCTCAGCGTGATCTTCTTCATCTTACATAATATTTGGTGTTAACATAAGTTGTGTCCGTTTTATTCAAATTTAAAAATGAGCACCAAAAGTAAAACAAAATGGTCAAGGTTATACGTCATTTGAAAGATAATTTTCTGCTCTACAAATATTGTGTTTGCTTTTACGTTACATATATTATTTTATTTGATTATATGCCTTCAAAATGGAATGTCAAGTAGATGAAAGTGTGCATTTTCGACAACTCCTTCTGTTCGCGTTTAATCGGGGGAATAAAGCTGCTCGCGATACTTGCGAAGTGTACAATGAAGATGCTATGAATGAAAAGACAGCTCGTCGATGGTTTTTGCGTTTCAAAGACGGTACTTTCGACCTGAAAGACATGTAGCGTTCCGGACGACCAGTGGACTTCGATGAGGACCGCTTAAATCATATTATTCATGAAGATCCCCTTCAAACCACCGTAGAATTGCCTGAGCGGATGAATTGTAGTCACATGACTGTATACCGCCATCTACCATCTGTCCTTTCATTCATAGCATCTTCACCGTACAATTCGCAAATATCGCGAGCAGCTTTAGCAGCTTTATTCCCTCGAATGAACACGAACAGAAGATGTCGAAAATGTCCACTTTCGTCTACTTGACGTTCCATTTTGAAGGCTTGTAATCAAATAAAATAATATATGTAACGTAAAAGCAAACACAATATCTTGTAGAACAGAAAATTTTCTTTCGAATGACGTATAACTTTTACCATGTTGTTTTACTTTTGGTGCTCATTTTTAAATTTGAAAATAAAACGGACACAACTTATGTTAACACCCAACACATCAGCCTTAAGTTCATATTTATTCTTAATCACTTCATTCCGTATTCTGTCATACATTGTCACTTCATGTATTCTTCTCAATGCACGCATTACTAAAGCATTTATTCGACTCCTTCTAGTATATTTAGAAAAAAAATAGTAAAGGTAGAAGTACGTGACTTGCGAAGAATATCTGGTATTACAGTATTTGTTTGAGTAAGAAATGATAAGAGAAGGATCATTGCTTGTTAGAGATGGAGGTTATAAGTAGAATTAGGAAAGAAAACCTAAGATGGTTTGCCCACATTGAGAGAATAAGTAGTGAAAGACTAACGGAACAAATATATACGAGCAAAAGATAAGCCGAGGAATGGAAGACGATAGTTGAAAAAAAAATGACCGAGGAAAAGATAAGAAGTAATAGAAACAGAAGAGCACATATTACAACACATGTGAATGTTGATGAGGCTATGCATGCTTTGAAAGGCAAATCGGTTTATCCTTTCTACCTAGCCCAAAAGGAACATGGCGTGATGGTATGTGTAATTTAACATAGTTAAATAATTCCTGATAAATGTTTTATCAACGTGATTAAACAATTAAATGCTAGTCTATAAATTAAGATTATAAAAAAATGATAATGAACAAAAATAAAAAAAAAACTATGTCACGTAAAAAATAATTAGCAAGAAAAAATACATTTTGTGTACGTAATAAAACCCTGAAAATATTTACTTGAACTGAATTTGTATGTAATTTTATATAATTCATAAAACACGATACAAAGAACATATTAAAAAACATAAAACGTGTAGCATTTATAACAAATAAAATAAATATTTTTTCCACAATCAAGTAAGTACCCAACAAGATTCTTATTGGATTGAAAAAATATAACTCAACAGCCGCGCGACTATATTTAAAACTAAATCAGCGCCTATAGATTCCGTCTCCATTGGCGGATTGTTGGCGTACTAACAAACTTTATTATCTTCTCTGTTAGATAGAATTCAAAAGAGAGAGAGAGAGAACGTCACTAGCGCAGTACGGAGCGCATTGACAATACGAGTGTGTGGGGATATAACCATAGAGATGAGAGCGACCTAACCTGACATGACACACCAGTCTGACAGCTGTTCAGTGCAGCGAGCTTTCTAACACTTTCATTTCGTCGTTATTTTCGCTAAAAATAATACAAAAACATTTAAAGTTTTACCGAATACACCTAAAAATTAGTTATGTTGTGTTATTCTTATTAAATTTGCAGTGAAAACGCCGTGTTTTGTCGTTTGTGATAATTGTTTTTGTGTGTTCTTTGTCATAACGATGTTGCGTGTCACTAGGTACGTACATTAGTTAATTTGTTTTGATTCAATGGTTTGTCGTGCTAGTTGGAGAGATACGTTTTTTCTACTTTTCAATGTTTCTTACAATGAATAATAATAATCACATGCCGTGATGGATTTTTTTTAAACAATTCTCTCGATTAGAAAACAGTAAACGTACCTGTCACTTTTAATTTGTTGTTTATTTGTAAAATGGTCATTTGCGACAGTGATCACGAGTCTATAGGTGTGGTTTCTATACATTATATAAATATTAAAACGGTCAATACTTAATTTATTATCATACATTATCATTATTTACGTACAAACCATTAAACAGTTTCCTTGTCGGGACAGGCAGAGACGAGAGAGCGCCAGACTTTCTTAAAAGCATTTTTAAATAAGTCTATGGTATTTTCTGATCTTATTTATTTGAGAAAGAATGGTTTAAAATCCGAATTCATGGTAAAAGTAAAAGTGTGGACGGAATAAAATAAATGCGGATCTGGCGGGATTATTGCCAGGCGGCAATCTCTTCCAACCAACCAGACAAAAGTAAATTAAGCAAGTTACATGGTTGCATAAATCATTCAGATGAATATCCATCTCAACGAAATCCATTAGTACATACGTGAGCAT
The DNA here is from genome assembly GCA_949825065.1 of Odontocerum albicorne. Taxonomy (NCBI): domain Eukaryota; kingdom Metazoa; phylum Arthropoda; class Insecta; order Trichoptera; family Odontoceridae; genus Odontocerum; species Odontocerum albicorne. The sequence continues at coordinate 924,701 of OX463866.1, forward strand.
ATGCCCACGAACCCCACAAATCTTATCTCGCCGATGATTTTCAGCGTCTTTCCAATCATGGATTAGCGCTATGCTCAAACAGAGATTATCTATTGGCCTTTCCAGTTCACCGCTACTCTTTTTTTTACGTCGTCCTTTACTGTCCATGCAGTGAGACTCTGGAATCAGTTACAAACCAATATAACACTCGCTCCGTCCTTGGCATGCTTTAAGAAGCGACTGAAAAAAAATCTTAATTTTTAGTCAATAAAATAACGTGTTTCATTCCTGTTTTTTTTCCTTTCCTCTCCACCATTCCTTCCTTTTCTTTTGATTGATGATATCTCACTTCATATGAAAAATTATGTTCGGGTGATTGTCCGTCTTTGTGGGGTTCGTGAGCATATGCTCACGTATGTGTTTATGGATTTCATTGGGGATGGATAGTCATTTGAATTATTTATGCGACCATGTAACTTGCTTCATTTACTTTTGTCTGGTTGGCTGGAAGAGATTGCCGCTTGGTAATAATCCCGCCAGATTATATTTGCAATAAAAGTGTTAAAATAAATTCAAATAAATAAATAATGAATGCTGTTGAAATGCATTCGCTGAAAATAATACACGGATTGACAATGTAAGAATTAGGAATAAATGTAAACATGAAGTTAATATGATAAGACGAAAAAGAGTTTGTGGGACGAATTAATGAAGAGAGATTAATAAAATAAATTTGCAGTGCAAATATTATTGCAAGCGGTTTAGGAAAACTGCGGAAGATATTGTTGATTCAAATGAATAATATTTTGAAAGAAGAAAAAGTAAGAAGTAAGATAAATCGTAGGAGCTGTATGAGAATGTGTATGGATGTGAAAGAGGCGTACTATGTGTGTCGAGATATGTAGGACTTGTGTTCTGTAATTGGCCCACCTCAGCAGTAAAACGGCGTGATGGAATGTTTGTAAAATTTCCTTTACTCGATCCAACCATACTTTCCTTGGCCTTCCTCTACCACGTCTCCCACTCATATTTGCAATATATTTGTCTTTCTTCATTCATTCATTTTACATACCCGAACCATTTTAGAATGCCCTTCTTCGTCTTATTTGTTACAACAGATTCACTTCTTGAACATTTTACTATCGTCAAAGACAATATTATCTCCCTACCACGCTTTTCAATATGTTTCAATCACCAATTGGTTTTGTTCATGGGTACCATAAGATTAAATTAATAATTATATATTGTATTACACTTTTCACAGTACGACCTAACGAGTTTATTGCCATGCGAAAATCTCTTCCAAACAACTAGAAATATGATTATGTCAATGAGACCTTAATTTAAAACTAGACAAAACTTTTTTTTTTAATATTAGCGGGATATCAATCCGCGCCCCCGGGCTGGACGCAGTCGTGATGCCAGCTATGCCACTGAGGTCGTTGTATACCACGATGTAAAATTCTGGGTCTGTCCTCTTTCCAACCCCAACAGGGAAAAAAGAAAACGGTGTTTTGCATACATATACTGGGTGTCCCGTGTCTCAACGTCAAGCTGGTATCGAGGAAAAGGCCAGCTTATGACGGTTCAGAAGTAAAAAAAATGCTGTAAAAGCCTTATACTTTTCGAGTTATAGGCATTTCTTTGAAAATTGTGAAAGTAGCTACCCTGCGCCAAATGTTTATGTGCTGTGACTACAAATTGCCATATTTTATGATTTTAATGGTTGTATCGTAATCGTAGATAACCCTGCTATTAGTCGGAGTCCGATATAAAACAAAAAAAAATCCTGCACGTTCGAAAAAAAAATGAGGTGTGCACCTTGAAACCGTTAGGGTTATACCGTTATAAAAAGTGGAATAAACAGTGTTTGATAAAACAAATTACAATGTCTTTAAACGTCCACAACGTTAATGCCTTAACTATAAACAAAACCTTTAGTTCTCTTTTTATTGGCTTTTAAATATAAAATTAATTTCTAGAATGCAACAGAAAACCGAACCACTAAAAATAATTTTAATTTTTAAATGTATGAAACTTTGAGGTGATTTGGGCACGTGGAACGAATGAATGAAGAAAGACTCACAAAATAAATACATATATAGTGCAAATGTGAGTGGAATACGTGGTTGAGGAAGATAAGGGACGACGTCCGTGGACTAGTTAGTAAGACACCTGTCTCTCAACTCGGAGGTTGTAGATTCAAATCCCGCTGGAACCCAGATTTTTAAAAAATGGATTCCAGTCTGGTTTTCACTTAAGGCCTCTTTAACCCTTCCTACCCTGTGATGTGTAACTAGTACACATTGCTTCTAAACACTTTAATATCTCTATAGATATAATAAATACTGGGTTCAGATTTTAGGTATTCCTCCGTAATACATTTACGCATTGAATGAAAAAATAATATTAATAATAATTAGCACTTATCGGCCATATCAGAGATATTTTGTAAAAATCGGGAATAAATTCACCAATACAATCAAACGTGTGCCAGTGTGTGACGTAGGTATATTCATTCTAAAAAACCGCTATGGGTGAGGAAGCGACGCTATTCACGTCTCACTCTCACTCTACTTCGGTATATGGGAACGCAAGAAATATAATCTCAGTTTGTTCGCTTCAGTAGCTCTCGGGCATCCATTTGAGGTGGTCTCTTCGCCCTTTTTGTGAACGTCGGCCTTTGTTTTTTTTTCATGTTTTCAGCAATTAAATTTCAATTATTATCACTTTTGACTTCAAGTTTAATTAATTTAAACGATTGGCTATGAATATTCTTGTTTATCCGATTTTAAATCGCTCATTTTTACATGTGTATTGAATACACAGTACCGAAACGCGCGGATTTTTTTTAGCACAGGAAGGGAAAGGTTAATATCTTTCTGGTTGGTTGGAAGAGATTGCTACATGGCAATGAGCCCGCCAGGTTATACTGTTTACAACGAAAGTGTAATAAAATACTTGATAAAGGAAAGCACGATTAGATCAAGTGAATGATGATACTTTGAAGGAAGATAACTCAAATGAATGACACTTTGAAGGAAGATAACTCAAATGAATGATACTTTGAAGGAAGATAACTCAAATGAATGATACTTTGAATGAAGATAACTCAAATGAATGATACTTTGAAGGAAGATAACTCAAATGAATGATACTTTGAAGGAAGATAACTCAAATGAATGATACTTTGAATGAAGATAACTCAAATGAATGATACTTTGAAGGAAGATAACTCAAAATTCAGAGAAGTTGCAGAAGTTATATTAGTGTATGTATGTAGAAAGGGCGAAGGATCTTCTTCAGCCTTAATTCTCTTAAAGTGTTGCAAAGATTCCTGCCTACAAAAACCAAAATTTTACTCGTACAATCTCTGCTCTTTCCGATTCTGGACTATGCGGACGTATGTTACTAGGATGTTACAGAGGAACAATTGCTGGACAAATTACAGCGTCTTCAAAATGTGTGTCTAAGATTTATTTTCAACCTACGTAAGTACGATCATATAACTTCATACCAGAAGGCATTGAACTGGTTGAATGTTAGAAATAGACGCCAAATTCACATACTGTCTCTATTGTATAATATCCTTAACTGTCACGCCGCCCCCTATTATCGCGCCGAAAAATTTCAGCGTCTTTCCAATTATGGATTAGCGCTACGCTCAAACAGAGATTGTCTGTCTATTGGCCTTTCCAGTTCACCGCTCCTCTTTCTTTACGTCGTCCTTTACTGTCCATGCAGTGAAACTCTGGAATCAGTTACAAACCAATACAAGACTCGCTCCGTCCTTGGCACGCTTTAAAAAGCGACTGAAAAAACTCTTAATTTCTAGTCAGTAAAATAACGTGTTTCATTCCTGATTTTTCTTTTCCTTTCATCTCCACCATCCCTTCCTTTTCCTTTTGATTGATGATATCTCACTTTATACGAAAAATAATGTTCGGGTGATTATCCGTCTTCGTGGGGTTCGTGGGCATATGCTCACGTATGTGTTTATGGATTTCGTTGGGGATGGATAGTCATCTGAATGATTTATGCGACCATGTAACTTGCTTCATTTACTTTTGTCTGGTTAGTTGGAAGAGATTGCCGCCTGGCAATAATCCCGCCAGATTGTATTTGCGATAAACGTGGTAAATAAATAAATAGAGAAGGCGAAGGATGTGTGTCGATATAGTTAAAGGAAAGTCTGTCTGTCCTGCCTATACCGACTGGTTATTACGTGATGATAGTTATGATTATTTAATGCTTGCCTCGAATTGGCGTCCAGGGGCGGAATTACCTTCCAATAAATAATGTTGATTAATTTTAATTATAATTGTACGAGTATATTTGATTGCGAATCATTATATTATTCCATCAGCAGTAAACGCCATCGAGACTTGCAATGGTGTTTTTTTATGTGTTCGTTTTTTTTGCAAAACAAACTTCCTGATACGGAGCGATCCATTCAAAACGTCCGTGATTGTAGACCTGCCTGCCATGAACAGGTGTAGAAAACATTTTTTATTTATTGTAATTTATTTAATCGAACACTGTTTATTCTACTTGATATAACAGTATAATCCTACCGGTTTCGAGGTTTTCGCCTCATCATGAGGGGAGCACAAACAAGACTGAATTATTTTCGAACTATTACCGATATACACGCTTCTAACGGTTAAAAATCGGGTTGGGGATTGTGGGTGGAGGGAGGCAGGATATAACTTCAGCTAGCAGCGCTGAGATCTTGGCAAATACATATATTCCCAAAATTTCACCGCTGATTGGTTGAGTTATCATCTGCCTCCCTTCACCCATAACCCCCAACCCAAATTTAAACAATTAGGAACGTATATGTCGGTACTAGTTCGAACATAACTCAGAATTATTTGTGTTCCCCTGAAGATGAGGTGAAAGCCTTGAAATCGGTAGGGCTATACCGTTATAAAGGGTCTTTCAAATTGAGCGTTTTTTTTAAATTATTGGATAAAACACAGATTGCGTCGCGAAAAGGGAAAAAACTATCAATAATAAATATTACATAGCGTTATTGGAGCGTTTGAAGGCAAAAATTGCAAAAAAACGGTCCCATATGAATAAGAAAAAAGTGTTCTTTCATCAGGACAATTCACCGTGTCACAAGTCGATGGTAACGATTGCCAAATTGCATGAGTTGAACTTCGAATTGCTTCCGCACCCACCGTATTCTCCAGATTTGGCTCCCAACGACTATTGGCTGTTCGCATACCTCAAAAAGATGCTCCAGGGAAAGAGATTTGGCTCCAATGAAGAAGTGATTGCCGAAACTAACGCCTATTTTGAAACCAAAGATAAATCGTTCTACACGGCTGGCATAGAAAAGTTAGGAAAGCGTTGGAATGAATGTATCGCTCTTGAAGGAGACTATGTTGATGAATAAAGAAGAATCTTGGCAAACAAATGTTGTTTTAGTAGTTAGTCCCGGGACTTTTTGATCGATGTATTATGTTCTGTTCTTTTATACGTATATGACAACATTCTGTCCCATAGATGACTTACTATTGTACAAATGTGGTTTTTATTTATATTCTTTATGGACCTCAAAGCTAGAGAAAAATCTTATAGTGAATATTGCGGCATTCAAAATAACGGTGATAGAAAAGTAAGGGATCGCCCTCCTATTGGTGGGGTATTGTCTCGGCTGGGATGGTGTTGTGGGATAAGCCCGAACTTTTTGGTGGCTTCTCTCTTGAATGTGTTTTCTTTTCCTTTTCCTTAGAATGAGTCTGTGATTGCGCGATATACGAATATGTGTATGTGTGTATATTATATTTTGAATGCTTGTTTTTTTTTTATTGAGAACTTATTTTTGTATTAACTGAATTTATTATATTGTCCGTTTTTTTTAATTTACACGTACAAGGGTGTGGACTAAAAAAACATATGATATCCTCGCGGCCGGGCTCGCCCTCTATTGGTGGGAGTATATCTCGACTGGAGGAGAGAATGTTATGAGATGAGTCCAGACCTTTTGAAAGCTGCTCTCTTAAATGTATTTTCTTGGGATATAAATGTAATTACATAATATATGTACATATTCTTGTACTATTTAGGTAGTATTTTCTCAAATGATGGAAGAGTTATATCGAACGACGTGTAGAGATAGAAAATAAAATAATTGGGGCACCAAAACATACAAAACATATTCGAACCAAACAGCTTATTTGGCTCCCATGACGTGCCGAATTCAATAAAGATAAAGGAAGGAAAACCATTTAGACAGTCGATCGGAGCGTGGTTGTTATTGCGACAGGATTTTGAGTACTTGGGCTTTCAGGATGAATGACGTGTGGAAAGGATTTGTGTGGACTCTTTCAGTGTGGGTTTCTTCTTGTTGTTTTGATTTTTGTTGTTTTGTATTTGTGTTTCTGTATATTTTTATTCTTATGATTGTGTGCGGTATATTATGGGATGAACATTTTTGGTTTTATTTTTGTTTCATTTTAGGTTCATTTTTGGTTTTACTTTTGTTTTTGTTTTTATTCTTATGATTGTGTGCGGTATATTATGGGATGAACAAGTTTGGTCTTTCTGGAGTGATGATGTGTGAAGAGTTTGATTTCGCATGATGTTTCCAGTTGTAGTTGAGTGTCACTGTTTGTCAGGTTGATGAGAACGTGCAACGGGGTTTTGTTTTTGTGTAATCAAAAATCGGAAAGAAGTATCGATTTATTTTTTCATGCTTAATATCCTCAGTGAGATACAGGCAAAAGCCTAGTTTACTGGGGATACGACAAATGAAAGGCGACAAACCCAGATCCATTAAAATAATGTATGTCTAAATTAAATTACCTTTTGTTTTTTTTTCGCAAATTATGTATATTTCTTGTCATGTGTAATAATAATAATAATAATAAGTTTCAAAATCTGCAAACATAATAAATAGTCTACAACAGTATTTTGAGAGTTAAATTTAGGCGCGGAACAAGACTGCAAAGAATCGAATAAGAATGCATAAGAAACGCGTGCACTTAGAATAATACGTGGAATGACAATGTATTTATATAACAGAAGACGGAACGAAATAATTATGGATGAATGTGTACTTAAGGCTGATGCCATGTGGAACGAATGAATGAAGAAAGGCTAACAAAACAGGTATATAGTGCAAATGCTATTGGAAGGCGTGTGAGAGGAGGATTAAGGTAAGTGTGGCGCGATCAAGTGAATAATAAATTCTGAATGAAAGAAACTTGGAAAATCAGAGAAATCATAGAAGTTGCGTGAAAAGGTTTATGAATGTAGGAAGAGGCTAAGGATGTGTGACGAAATAAGACAGTCTGGCGCTCTGTCCTCTCTGCCTACCTCGACAAGAAAATGGCATGATGGTATGTATGTATGTGTGTGTGTGTGTTTTTTTTAACGATTTTCGTAAATAGTTAGGGATCGATTTTGACATTTCATTCGTCAAGTTGGTACGAGTCGGTACCCACCCGCCCACCCCACCAGCAAATGGTTTTTAATATTTTTTATGTTGGATCTTCTGTCCTAAATAAATCTACTTATTTTTCTCAGCAATTCGCATGTGTCCCTTCTATTAAGGTTATTTGTGACCTGACGAAGAGAGCAGAGGTTTCTGAAACTGGTATTGAAGTTAATTCATAAAATACCTATATAAAAACATGTTTAATTGATTTTATTAAACTAAAAAATCACTCAAAATGACACCACGGAGGGAACGACATTTATTAAAAAAAAAAATTAAAAGATATACGAGTTTTTTTTTGAGAACCACGCGTTAAGAACACCTGTTTGGCACCAATTAGTTATTGGCGCCACAAAACCATGTTATTATTTCACGAATATATATTTCTTCTGTTATTAATTACTGACACTTCGGTGTGGTGTAGCGCGCACCGCCGTTTCTCAATATTTTTTAAGGTGTGGACCCCTTTTCGTTTATTTAAAAAAAAAAACAATTTTACCTTTTCTCTACTTGATTCTGTAACAACTGTGTTTGGTAAACCCTTTGTTCCCTGTGGTGTGTAACTAGTACACATTGCTTCTAAAAACTTTAATATTTCTATAAATATAATAAATACTGGGTTCAGATTTTAGGTATTCCCCCGTAATACATTTACGAATGAGATTAAAACATAATTTTAATAATAATTAGCACTTATCGGCCACATCAGATATACGAGTATTATGTAAAAATCGGGAATAAATTCACCAATACAATCAAACGTGTGCCAGTGTGTGACGTAGGTATATTCATTCTGAAAAACCACTATGGGTGAGGAAGCGACGCTATTCAAGTCTCACTCTCACTCTACTTCGGTATATGGGAACGCAAGAAATAGAATCTCAGTTCGCTCAGTAGGTCGGCGGCTTTCTGTAGAGGTGGTCGCTTTGCCCGTTTTGTGAACGTTGGCTGATGTTTTTTTTCATGTTTTCAGCAATTAAATTTCAATTATTATCACTTTTGACTTCAAATTTAATTAATTTAAGCGATTCGCTATGAATATTCTTATTTTCCGATTTTAAATCGCTCATTTTTACATGTGTATTGAATACACAGCACCGGAACGCGCGGATTTTTTTAGCACAGGAAGGGAAAGGTTAATTGGCGATAAATAAATTGTAGTGAAAAATTGTATGCACTCTAAAGTGTAGTGTTTTTGATGGGAGGACATTCTGAGATGGGTCATTATTGATTTCTCCGAAATGATGAAATACACCAAGGCTTGAGTCACGTGTTACTTACTTATTATTAGGTCCCAATCTTGTTTATGAAAAAAGTATTTTAAAATTAATCGTCAATCGGTAAAAAAGCATCAACTATTTTTTTCATGTTTATACGAGTATGTTCTCAGTAAGATACAGGCAATAACCTAGTTTACTGGGGATACGACAAATGAAAGGCAACAAACTCAGATGCATTTAAATTGAGTTTCCACTTTAAATCTTCTTCTTCCTAGTGTCATGTCAGGTCCCCCCCAACGTTGACTACACCAGTCCAATCACGTATATTGCGGAGCTAGGAGATTTGCCTCCTGCCAACACCTCTTCGACCCTCTATCTTGCCTTGGATGATCAGGTGCAGTAATTTGTACTTTGCTCCTCTAAGTATATGACCCAAATAGGACACCTATTGGATTTTAATATTAGTCAGCAACTCTCTATCAACTTTGGCTCTTTGAACAACCCTCGTGTTGCTGACCATATCCGTCCAGGGTATCCGTAGCATTCTCCGGTGTATCCACGTTTTGAACGCTTCCAGTCGGTTCATCCTGCCAACTTTGAGAGTCCATGATTCCACTCCATGCAATAACACTGACCAAACGTAGCATTTGACTAACCGTTGTCGAAGTTTCAAGTTTAGATTATCTTTGTCTTTGGATCTTTTTCGGGTTGCCGGGGACAAAGATGTCTACTCTTAGATGATATTCAATGTTGAAGGGACCTGACATGACACTGGGAAGAAGAATATGGCATAAATAATCTATCTAGTCTGCTGTTTGGCTGTCCTTTTCCGCTCTTCCAGTTCCAAACGTGATAAACCGCGTTAAAATGAATTCATATAAATAGAGACCACGTAAATATAGGAATTAGTGTAGTTCAACCTGGCGGACTTATTGCGACGTAATAACTTATTACAACTAATCAGAAATATGTTTAAAGGCATGTTGTGCAAAACAGCAGTGTGGGACTCATTTTTCGGATGCCATCGATAATTAAATCCGTCACTCCAAGCGTTCTTCCAACCAGCTCGCTTTTCATCCAATTCTTGATTTATCTGCCCTCAGTTATCTCATGATGTCACCTGGAGATAGTGATCTTGAATCATAACACGTCACAACCTTGTCAAGCCTTGCCCTATCGAATTATTTATACGTTTGTCATCTTTGTCTGATAATGTGGGGAATTGTAAGAATATCTATACGAATATTCCTATCAATGTATCTAATCTGGTCACACGATAAAAAAAACATTACCTCATCTATGAAAAATTCGCAAACTTGTTTCATATCTATATCTTATTACGTGGGTTCATGTCGTTTCGGTTTTAGTTTACCCGTTTAGGGGGTTTTAATGTTGTTTCGAAATTTGAAAGCCGGACCGATCAGGACAGATGGTGAGAGTTTTTAGCTATCTTGTGTATTTTATTAGTGTTTATTGATTCACTTTCGCCGTACATAATACAGCCTTGTGGGTTTATTGCCATGCTGTAATATCTTCAAACCGGCCAAGAATATTTTATAGGGGCCCAAAGTGAAAACTAGACTAAACCACTACACTACACCTAAAGCCTAATGTGGTATCTGCAATTGTTTCATTGTAGTTCGTCACCCCTTTGTAAGTTTTCTTACAAAATATGTTTTTCTGAACGTGTGCACTTGCGGGGAAGATCTAATGACAGCAGTCACCACCAGTTCCTTTCGTTACACTCAACGTATTTATATTTATTTTGTAATAATTTTACTCCGTCAATAATAGTGGAATCTCGAGTTCGAGTCCCCTCGAGGAGAGTCTCTAAACGGCGTTATATAAATCGTAATTTTATTATTATTATAAATCTTTAAAAAATCGTATTCCAACGGGAATCGAACCCGCCATCTCCGGGCTGGAAGACAGGTGCTTTACCAACTAGGTCAAATAGATCGTCATGCACCATGCTTTGAGATTTAGTTAAATCTATTTCGGATGTCGAAATTTCGACTATACCATATATTCTCTCTCCCTGGCTCCATCCCAACTCACTGTCTGCGAAGACTGTTGGGGTCAGCTCTCCTTGTCCTCAGGTTGTATGCTCTTCTGTCCCGGACTACGTCCCCCAGGCCGTGCCTCTGCATCAGGTTATCTTTTTGCACCACCCACGAATTCTTTGGTCTCCCTCTGGTTGTTATTCGAGGAAGATCCATGGAGATTGCCTGATTCACAATGTGATCGGGTGCTCTGCGTCCAACGTGCCCATACCATCTCAATCGCCTCTCCTCCTTCTTGCTGTTGATGTCTGTAACACCCAGGCTTTCACGAATGCGTGAGCTTCTTATTTTGTCTCTTAGGGACACACCAGCTGACCATCTTAGCATGCGCATTTCAGCAGTTTCTAGTTGCCTAGAGTAAGAGTTATACATCGTCCAGCATTCGGAGCCATAGAGGAGTATGCCATATATTGTACGACTATGCCATATATTGTATAAAATATATTTAAAAAATCATCAGGCGGTGTCTCTTACAGTGAATATAGATGACAACCTCCGTGGCTTAGTTGTTAAGACGTTTGTTTTGCTTCGGTGGTTTTGAGTTCGATTTCCTATAGTAAGCAAAAAATAAAAAAGGTTCCCCCGCTCTGGTAAAATAATTAACGAACGCCAGATTAATATTGTTTCCCGGCGATGCTCTTTTTTACCTGGTGTGTTTATTACAATGTGAAAATATCTTCCAACCGACCAGAAATATTTTTTATGGTCCTTAAGTGAAAACCAGACTGGAATCCCATTTTTTTTTAATCTGGGTTCCAGCGGGGATCGAACCCGCAACCTTCGGCTCGGCGGACAAGGGTCTTACCACCAGGCCACGGAAGTCCTCAATTTATCCAAATCACCAATTCGATTGTGTTTTATGAATTGCATACCAAAAACGTTTGTTTATTTAAAACATCATTGTTAACGTAATCTGGCGGGCTTATGGTATTGCCGGGTGGCAATCTCTGCAAGCCCAATATACATATTCATACATACCATAACGCTATATTCCTGTCTGGGTAGGCAGAGAGGACTGATCGACACACACCCTTCGCCTCTTCTATATCCATACAACTCCTACGATTTATCAATTTTTCTCATATTAATCGTTTTTTTTTTGTATTTGTTACAGGTTTCAACTGCAGCTGTCGTACACAAAATTGAATAACTGTGAATAATTAATAAATAAAAAAAAAAAAACTAAAAATTATTCAATTAATATTTATATAAAAAATAATATAAACCGTCCTATTTGTGATAGTAGAATTCTCATTGGTAAAAATATGTATTACAAACATAATGTACGAAATAAAAAATGTAATAAATATTTGTTAAAATTATAATAATAATAATAAATAAATTGTAATAATAAACGAAAGAGTGCAATGTAAAATATTATTTATTTTTAAAATATTTATGCCTAAAGTATAAAAAATAATTTTCTCAATAATTATGTAACTTTTAAAACAAGTATTTTTCGCTCATTTGGCCAGTATTTAGTGATATAGTGAAATTATTAATTTAATAATAATTATTTTATAAATTGTAAAATAAAGTTAGTTTTTTTTTATATAAAGTGTCGAGTGGCCAGTATACAACAAGCCTTAGTTTTTATTTATTAGTGAAATGTATTGCAATTTTTTTATTGTGTTTTTTTATGGTGTTTAATTTTTTTTTTAATACAACTGTGTCTTCATGAGCGTAAAGCGAAGTTCTCAGGTAATTATTTTGATTAGATAACACTATAAAGCAAGACTCTATTGCGATATTCCTAATAAAGGTTTTCTAAGGTTGCTTTAACTGTCCCGCGATTCTAGAAGCACTAAGTTTATATGTACCCAATAAATATGCCCGTGCAAGGAATCACCCTCTGTTCTACATACCAACTTGCAGAAGGAATATCATGGCTAAACACTCAGTCACGCGTGGTATAGAGATATTGAACCAACTGAGTGACACTGTGGATATAGTCTCGGCACCGTCTAGCAGTATGAGAAGAATCCTGGCTGATATTCTTCCTAACGAATAAGCTAACGCTAAAAGCAGACCCTCTTTGTGTAACAGGAGAAATCCGTGCAAAGTGGATAAAAAATTACATATGTACAGTACCCGGCAGTAAGTAATACACGTCGGGCTTAAGAAAGAGACTGTCGGCCATAATCGGCTTACACCGGCTTTTTTTTTTTTTTTTTTTTTTTTTTACCCTGGCGAGTTTATTGCCATGTGGCAATCTCTTCCAACCAACCAGAAAGATGGTTTTTTATAGGCCCTAAGTGTTAACCAGACTGGAATCCTATTTAAAAAAATCAGTGTTTCAGCGGGGATCGAACCCGCAACCTCCGGATCGGCAGACAAGTGTCTTACCACCAGGCCACGGAGGTCGTAGATCGTCGTCTCTGTTATTCATACCACACCCTAGAACGCTTGACGACGACTGATAAATCGCGACGGTACACGTGTATGAATCACAGAGACGACACTCTACAAAGCCGGAGTTAGCCGATTATGGCCGACAGTCTCTTTCTTAAGCCCGATGTGTATTACTTTCCGCCGGGTACTGTACTTACATATCTATCTCACGCTATATCTCTTATTTTGAATAGGCAGATAATATTTCTACACCTTATCATCCATGCACACATCTCGTGCCTTGTCCGTATCAATACATATTCTGTATTGTATTATATTATATTTTCTTTGTATACAGTGCAACTTTGATGGCTTATTTTTGTGGCAATCTTTTCCATTCAACCAGAAGATTTTAAACATGTGTTATGTGAAATTTGGACTAGAGTGCCTTTTTTTAAATCAGGGTTCCAGTGGGAATCGAATTCACCACCCGGGCTGGCAGTCAGGCGTCTTACCAACTAAGCCACGGAATTTGTCATGTGATATATCACACACTAGCGTGTCTTTCAGTCCAAATCGAATTCACCACCCGGGCTGACAGTCAGGCGTCTTACCAACTAAGCCACGGAATTTGTCATGTGATATATCACACACTAGCGTTTCGTTCAGTCCAAATCGAATTCACCACCCGGGCTGGCAGTCAGGCGTCTTACCAACTAAGCCACGGAATTTGTCATGTGATATATCACACACTAGCGTTTCTTTCAGTCCAAATCGAATTCACCACCCGGGCTGGCAGTCAGGCGTCTTACCAACTAAGCCACGGAATTTGTCATGTGATATATCACACACTAGCGTTTCTTTCAGTCCAAATTTCCCTCACTACATCTTTCCATTATTTACTCTGTCTTACGCTTCTTCGCTATTCATTAATTTCATATATCGTCGTCATACAAGAGAAAGTGACCAAGTGCATTTTTCGCGGAAATGTGATTAATGACTATCTGACACCTTACTGACATAATGGTGGCCTGGAAAAAATAAACCAGCAAGAACCTGGAAGAATAATAATAATATCTTGACTTGTTTAAAATGACTATAAGCATTGATGTTTATTTTCTTACAAGCAAAATTTTATGAAAATTTTCAAAAATATTATTTCTTCAATTCGAAAGCAATGTACATTTATATACACACAAAAAAAAATCACAAGTGTGAATACATTTATTCAAAAAAAAAATTGAAAACAAAAGTGTAAAAACGGTTAAATGGCTCTCCTGAACATTTTGCATTATGTTAGTTGGTCACTTTCTCCTGTATGACGACGATATATGTAATATATATGTGACGAAATAAGAAAGTCTGGCACGCTGTCCTCTCTGCCTACCCCGACAGATGTTATGGATGTGTGCTTAACATACAAAACACATATACAATGGAAAGTCCGCAGGCTTTCACCTTTTTAAATAATTTATGGTATTTTGTTGAAAATTTTAAATTTTTGTATCTATTAGGTGTTAACATAAGTTGTATCCGTTTTTTTTTTCAAATTCAAAAATGTGCATCAAAAGTAAAACAAAATGGTAAAGGTTATACGTCATTCGAAAGAAAATTTTCTGCTCTACAAGATATTGTGTTTGCTTTTACGTTACATATATTATTTTATTTGATTACAAGCCTTCAAAATGGAATGTCAAGTAGACGAAAGTGAGCATTTTCAACATCTCCTTCTGTTCGAGTTCAATCGAGGGTATAAAGCTGCCAAAGCTGCTCGCGATATTTGCGAAGTGTACGGTTGAGATGCTACGAATGAAAGGACAGCTCGTCGATGGTTTTTGTGTTTCAAAGACGGTAATTTCGACCTGAAAGACATGGAGCGTTCCGGATGACCAGTGGACTTCGATGAAGACCGCTTAAACCATATTATTCATGAAGATGATCCCCTTCAAACCACCGTAGAATTGGCTGAGCAGATGAATTGTAGTCACATGACTGTATACCGCAGTCTTAAATCAATGGGAAAAGTCCATAAGTTCGGCGCTTGGGTTCCACATGTTTTGAGTGAAAACAACAAAAATCAATTGTCGAACGTTGTATATGTAACGTAAAAATAAACATAATATCTTGTAGAGCAGAAAATTTTCTTTCGAATGGCGTATAACCTTTACCATTTTGTTTTACTTTTGGTGCTCATTTTTAAATTGGAAAAAAACGGACACAACTTATGTTAACACCCAATATGTATATTATTTTATGACTTTTGCCATTTTGGACTATTGTTGTCATTGTGGTCTTTTGCCATTTTGGTTTTTATCACTTTTGCCATTTTGCTTTTTTTTTTTTTTGGAAATCATCAAAAGTAAAATTGTGTTTTCAGTGGTTCTTAACATTGGCATGAGGTGCCAAGGCAGACTCTCTCACAACAGCAGGCCGATACTTTGACAGCCGTCCTCTACAATTCACACTTCATGGTTTACATGGTGAGTGCATTTTTTCAAAGTAATTCTGTCATATTTCAAAAGGGCGTTGGATTAAGATATAACTGGTGTAAATGAGGACTTTAGATTTACACACCAAACAATCCAACAATCTATCTTTTTGAAACGATGGGTTGATATAATAAGAATTGATAAGAAGGAAGTGTCTGTCATGTGTCTTTATAGCATGGGTATTCCGGCTGCGAATGTGGTCTGGATGATGAAACTTTAGGAACGTATGTTCTTTAAAGGAGAGATGATGAGGATGATTGTTGATAAATAAAAACTTGTCGAAATCGGAATGTGTAAAGAGGAATTTTATTGACAAACGTCGGTATTTATAATGTTTATTGAATGTGTGCGGGAATGCGCACGCGATATATCGCTGTCTCGTCTCTGCGCTTACAATACGTTTGTTGTCGCGTGTAGGTATCCTTTTTGTTTTGGGAGACAGCGCGAAAGATGTGTTGCTTTCTCCTTTCCTCATGGAATGCGCTCTCGGTTGGTAGCGAGTTGAATGACCGACGCGTGGACTTTGTCCATTGATTGTCTCGCATTGTGAAGGTGTGTAAAGGTCATCTCGTGGGTTCAGTGACCGCGCATACGGTCGTCACAACACTATAGACCGTGTAGTTTTCGGTTGTTCTTTTCGAAACAGAGTTGATTTACTAATATCTGCGTCCAATGAATATGTTAATTATATTCTCATTATTTGCTCACTCTTCGAGTAGAAATATTTTCTCACTCTTCTACTAGAAATATTAAGTCACTCTTCTGCTACAAATATTTGTCCATTCTTCTACTTGAAATCTTTTGCTATCATTGGTGAGAATTATATATTTTGATAAATTATTTTTTAAGTGAGGAAAAAAATACTGTCACTAGATAGCTCGTGTTGCACTCGCAGTCTCAAATTGGATGTCTAAAAGTTATTTAAAATTAAATCCAAGTAAAAAGGAATTTCTCTGGGTGGCTTCACCCCGGAGACATCTTCTTGATGGGGATGTTTTTTCGGTCATAGATGTAATTACCTTCCCAAAATATACGAGTAACATCAAATTTATTGGTGTCCTTGTTCAAGTAAACTCTCCTTCGATAAATTTATTGGTGTTTTTGTTAAAGTAAACTCTCCTTCGATAAATTTATTGGTGTCTTTGTTAAAGTAAACTCTCCTTCGATAAATTTATTGGTGTCTTTGTTAAAGTAAACTCTCCTTCGATAAATTTATTGGATTCTTTGTTAAAGTAAACTCTCTTTCGATAAATTTATTGGTGTTTTTGTTAAAGTAAACTCTCCTTCGATAAATTTATTGGTGTCTTTGTTAAAGTAAACTCTCCTTCGATAAATTTATTGGATTCTTTGTTAAAGTAAACTCTCTTTCGATAAATTTATTGGTGTTTTTGTTAAAGTAAACTCTCCTTCGATAAATTTATTGGTGTCTTTGTTAAAGTAAACTCTCCTTCGATAAATTTATTGGTGTCTTTGTTAAAGTAAACTCTCCTTCGATAAATTTATTGGATTCTTTGTTAAAGTAAACTCTCTTTCGATAAATTTATTGGTGTCTTTGTTAAAGTAAACTCTCCTTCGATAAATTTATTGGATTCTTTGTTAAAGTAAACTCTCCTTCGATAAATTTATTGGTGTTTTTGTTAAAGTAAACTCTCCTTCGATAAATTTATTGGTGTCTTTGTTAAAGTAAACTCTCCTTCGATAAATTTATTGGTGCCTTTGCTAAAGTAAACTCTCCTTCGATAAATTTATTGGTGTTTTTGTTAAAGTAAACTCTCCTTCGATAAATTTATTGGTGTTTTTGTTAAAGTAAACTCTCCTTCGATAAATTTATTGGTGTTTTTGTTAAAGTAAACTCTCCTTCGATAAATTTATTGGTGCCTTTGTTAAAGTCAACTCTCCTTCGATAAATTTATTGGTGCCTTTGTTAAAGTTAACTCTCCTTCGATAAATTTATTGGTGTTTTTGTTAAAGTAAACTCTCCTTCGATAAATTTATTGGTGTTTTTGTTAAAGTAAACTCTCCTTCCATAAATTTATTGGTGTTTTTGTTAAAGTAAACTCTCCTTCGATAAATTTATTGGTGTCTTTGTTAAAGTAAACTCTCCTTCGATAAATTTATTGGATTCTTTGTTAAAGTAAACTCTTCTTCGATAAATTTATTGGTGTCTTTGTTAAAGTAAACTCTCCTTCGATAAGCAAATTATTTATAAGGATTATTCAGGCCTTTATTTTATTTAATAAAGTAATCTATAGTATATGGTAAACATTTGTCAAAGGTTATATACCTATGTGTACTACCTTGATCAAAAAGCTTTAGGACCGGCCATCGTGTGGCGCTGTCAGTCACCCGATTGGATTTTTTTTTGTTAGGTTACTACATCTATCATTTGACACTTCTCTCTAAATTTCAGCGTCATAGCTTGACATTTGTAAAAGTTACGCTGTACTGAGTACATCTACCTTTGTGCGTGTTTTCGATTTATTACAAGTTTGAAAATGGCATCAATAAGTTTGCATTAAATTTTGTATGAAAAACGGATTTGACGGTCCGCAGACCTTGAAAATGTTGGAGAAGTGTTTTTCAGTGGAACGAATGCCTCAGAAGTGGTCGTGAGTCGGTCGAGGATGATGAACGCAGTGGCAGTCGAAAACCGATGAAAACATCGATAAAATCAAAGAAATGTTGACCGAAAACAGCAAATTGACCATCAGATAGCTGGCAGAAGTCTTGAACATCGCTTATGGATCCGCTCAAGACATTTTGGTTAGTGATTTGAACCTCAGACGTGTCGCTGCAAAATTGGTGCCGAAAGACCTCAATTTCATGCAAAAAAAGGACTGCGTTGAAATCGCGAAAGACATGATTTCCATGAGTTTTTGATCATAAACAATACGACTACTATCCAGCAGCCTTCGAATTCACCTGATCTGGCTCCCTGCGACTTTTTCCTGTTCAACCGACTTAAAAAACGCTTCGCGGAACGCGTTACAGCACCCGAGAGGATGTCATGAACAAATCGAAGACGGTTCTGATGGACATACCGAAAATTGAGTACCAGCGGTGTTTCGAGGATTGGAACAAGCGCTGGCGTAAGTGCGTTGCAGTCGATGGGGAGTACTTTGAAGGGGACCATATCGATTGTGATAAATAAATTTGTATTTTCGATTTAATGAATAAAGTCCTAAAACTTTTTGATCAAGGTAGTAATACTTACTATTTTATATCTTAAGAACTAATCTAGTTTATATATTATAACTATGAACTTATTTAATTTTAATTTCCTACATAAACTTTATTATTAATATTAATGTTTAATTTCTTAGAAATAGCGAACACCTTCATACTAAATTATAACTAGATAACAATTTCTCCTTCAATAAACAAATAATTTATTCGGTTTCTTCGGACTTTTATAGTCTTGTAGAGTGAAATTTGTACGTTGATGTCTTGCAACAAGTTACATAAAAACTCTCATTTATTCATATGATGAGTCTCGTCTGAATAATTGTAATTCTTTATATTCTGGTTTGCCTGATTCCACAAATTTGCAATGACAGAGACGACGCTGTACACAGCCGAAGTTAGCCGATTATGGCCGACAGTATTTTTCTTAAGCACGATGTGTATTACTTATCGCCGGGTACTGCAAGGAATCGAATGATCATGTGTGAATGTAAACTCATAGATGATGTTGTGATAGCAAGAAGAGTACTAGGAGAGCATGAAAGATTAGTTATATAAATGTGCAAATGTGAGTGGTAGTCGTGGTAGAGGATGACCAAAGAAAACATGGTGGGACCAAGTGTATGGATATTTTGAAATAAGGAAATGTAGAAAGTTAGAGTAATTACAGAAGTTGTATGGATGTAGACGAGGGGAAATCGTGTGTCGCGATATGAAAGTCTGGCGTTGTCTCCTCTCTGACTCATAATAATAATAAAATGATTTTTTAAAGCGCTGTTAAGAGTGCTACCGTATTGGTCCGACTATAGGGCGACCCTGATTATAAGGCGACCCCTATTTTTTATTTTGATTTTTGGAGAAAAAAAAACATTTCCCTCACCATTATAATGTTATGAAAAGTAAAATGCAAAATGTTTAACGATTTTTTTTTATTAAAACAAAGTACAGTTGACATTATTTGCCGTGATACCGAATTGTCTGCCAGCCGCACAGTTGTTGGTTGTTTCTGCACCACACACCACCATAACCTTCAAATTGGAATCATAGCTTCTGCGTATTCCTTGATTCACTTGATTTTTTTGAGCTCCTCGTTTTTCAATATGGTCAGTCATAATATTTTTTTAGGTGGCAAAGATGCAAAAGGAAGCACATTTAAAAAAAAAACTCAAAAACTGTCAGAAATGACTTCGCACAGGCTATGTGTAAACAATGACGCCTTTTGAACGCTCTCATTACAATGTTGCAATTTCGCTAAACGCGAGTAGTGTATTTATTGTAACCCATTATGTTTGTGACTCGAATATAAGGCGACCCCCCTATTTACGTGTCGCCTTTTTAAATTCAAACCTCGCCTTATAGTCGGGCTAATACGGTAGATCTCCTCAAGTGTGTTCTTATTTGGGACTTCTACCCCGATAGGGAAACGGTTAGATGGTATGTATATATTAGGTGTTAACATAAGTCGTGTCCGTTTTTTTTTTCAAATTTAAAGATGAGCACCAAAAGTAAAACAAAATGGTAAAGGTGATATATACGTCATTCGAAAGGAAATTTCCTGCTCTACAAGATATTTTGTTTGCTTTTCCTTCCGTGGTTGCAGTCCTAAGACTGGTTTGCAGCAATTTGAACTCTTCTCCTCCATTCCCCCCTGTCCTGTGCGGCTCTTTTTAAGTCTGTGTATGTTGAGCAGCGCACGTCCACCAACAGGTCCTCCAGGTACTCTCGGCGTGGGCGTCCCCTAGAGTTTGTCCCCTCGGTCATGCCCTCCATTATGGCATGCAAGAGGCCCTCTTGTCGTATTATATGACCGATCCATCTTGCACGCCTTTCGGATAGGATCCTGAGCAGGTGCCTTCCTCCTTCGATTCGTTGGAGAACCTCTTCATTTGTGATGCGGTCTCTCCAGGAAATTCCTAATAGTCTTCTATAGGACCACATCTCAAAAGCCTCTAGTCTTCGTCTATCTCTTTCGGATAGGCACCATGTCTCGCAGCCGTACATCAAGATACTCCATACATAGGTCTTGATGAGGAGTATTCTCAGTTTTAGGTCTATATTATTTGATTCTATTATTTTCGACCTTTTATTAAATGCAAGTCTAGCCTGATGTATACGGCTGTCGACCTCGCTTTTACGTTACATATATTATTTTATTTGATTACAAGCCTTCAAAATGGAATGTCAAGTAGACGAATGTGAGCATTTTCGACACCTTCTGTTCGCGTTTAATCGAGGGAATAAAGCTGCCAAAGCTGCTCGCGATATTTGCGAAGTTTACAATGAAGATGCTATGAATGAAAGGACAGCTCGTCGATGGTTTTTTGCGTTTCTCAGACGATAATTTCGACCTGAAAGACGTGAAGCGTTCCGGACGACAAGTGGACTTCGATGAGGACCGCTTAAACCATATTATTCATGAATATCCCCTTCAAACTATCGTAGAATTGGCTGAGCAGATGAATTGTAATCAAATGACTGTATACCGCCATCTACCATCTGTCCTTTCATTCATAGCATCTTCACCGTACAATTCGCAAATATCGCCAGCAGCTTTAGCAGATTTATTCCCTCGATTGAACGTGAACAGAAAGAGGTGTCGAAAATGCTCTATTTCGTCTACTTGACATTCCATTTTGAAGGCTTTTAATCAAATAAAATAATATATGTAACGTAAAAGCAAACACAATATCTTGTAGAGCAGACAATTTTCTTTCGAATGACGTATAACATTTACCATTTTGTCTTACTTTTGGTGCTCATTTTTAAATTTGAAAAAAAAAAAACGGACACAACTTGTGTTAACACCCAATATTATATGTATGTAAGGAAATGTTGAAAATGCCGATGTAATTGGTCTACCACTAAAAATGAGTGAAATAACACACCAATATAGGCACTTACAGCTAAAAAAAAAAAAACATTTTGACCATGAAGGTATCTGGCTTCTTGTAGATCGATAGTGACCATGTTAAAAACATCCGTTATCCACTTAGACCGAGGTGCCTGCGAGTCGAGTCCTGCAGTGGATGCCCCTTGTGCTTGCCGAGCCGGACCAGTCGCACTTTTTTTTTTGCGCCATTATGCGGCAATAAAGCCTGCAATTAATTGGTCGGCCGGCCGTTACTATTCGCAGGATACGGTATCACAATGATGTGAAGCCGGTCTCGTTCTGCGAGTCTCAAACATTTGTTCGGCACCCTCCTCGCGCGGTTCTTAAAGCCTGTCTAGAGTCAACCAAGTGTGCAACGAAGAGGTTCTCAAAACGCGTGGAAATAGACAAATAAATACTCTTTGTTTTTCTTGAATCTTCGAAAAGACTTTAGTTTCACTTTGCGGTGCCATGTTTTATGTAAAAAAAAAAGTAATAAAATAAATAAATAAAACATTTATTTTATATTTTTGTGTTCACCACTGGGTTATTTTGAGTTTATTACCGGTTTCGAAGACCACCGTCTTCATCGTCAGGTGAAGATAAACTAATTTGCTCACAATATACTTCTTCTGCAAGTGTACCATACATAGTATAAGAGGGCTGAGTTAGGGGGAGAGAAGTGGGGAGAGTTTGATATCAATCGTGGTTTGCGGATTCTACACATAAGCCGAGGGGGATTGCAGCTTGACTATTTGGGAATTCTCGAGATTAGAAAATGTATAAAATAAAGTCTAGATATTATAAACAATCAAACCAATTTTAATAATAGTCCTCTGCTTAATATGTTTCCCATTTAAAATCCCCCCCTTGGATATCCAGACCCTGGTCTGCCCGTAAGATTATTTTTTTCCCCGCCCCATTTACCATTGAATCACAACTCTCCCCACTTCTCTCCCCCTACCTCATTCCTCTTATACTATGTACACTTGTACAGGAAATGTATTATGAACAATTTAGTTAATCTTCACCTGACGAAGAAGACGGAGGGAGGTGTACGAAACCGGTAGTTAACTCAAAATAAACCAGTGGTGAACACATCACACATAAAATAAGTGTTTTATTTCTTTATTTTATTTCTTTTTTACATAAATAAATACTCACTTGTTGACCACGCGGTAAATTTCCATACGGAAGGTCGGCGGTTCAAACCCCGCGTTGTTCTACTCCCCTCGAATGACACAGACATTTTTGCCACCTAGTGTTCAGGGTCGTAAGGATATCTATGACTTCGGTCGTATCTATGCTTTCAAAAAGGAAAAAAAAAGAATTACCTTAAAACCGAATAAAAAGATATATTAACACGAAACAATTCGAATATCATATACATAAGTATACCAATGCACAAGTCCGAATTCTTTAAAAAATAAAAGTATTAAACAATACGCACAGTTATTCATTAGGTACGGGACCGCCCCAAGACGGGCAGCCCGCACCGCATCACACCGAGCGTCACTCTTGACATTAATGCGGAAAGAAAAGTACAGTTGCGTACAAACAACATTATAATTTATAAAAATAATCAAGATAATGTAATTTGTTTAGTCAAACACTGTTTATTCCACTTTATATAACGGTATAATCCTACCGGTTCCAAGGTTTTAACCTCACCATCATTCTTGTTTGTACTCCCCTGATGATGGGGTGAAAACCTTGAAACCGGTAGAATTATACCGTTATATAAAGTGAAATGAACAAGGTTTAACTAAACAAATTACGATGTATCTTAACCTCCACAGTTGAGCACAAATTGAGCGGTTTTTTTAATTCTGATTTTTTAAATTCTTGAATAAAACACATAATTTGCTTTGATTTCAAAAAACTTTTTATTAGTCATCGAAGTATAATGTATGACATTTAAACACAAAAAAACAATATCCGCCAAATGTACACCTCTTGCAGCTCCACAGATGTCCACTCTTTTGTCAAAAATTTCGATGACAATCTGGCATAATTGCAGTTCTAACTCACCAATAACGCGAATAATTTCGTCCTTCAGCTCAGGAATTGATCGGGGGTAATTCTTATAGACCTGGATTTTCACGTAACCCCAGAGAAAATAGTCCCAACGGTGTCAGATCACATGATGTCGGTGGCCGATTAACACCACCGTTTCCGGAGATTACAATACATAAAATAATTCAACAATTTGAACGCGTTGTTGTATTATATACGACTCCATTTTCATAAATGCCATACATTACACTTCTCAAATGTCACAAAACCCAGGCAAATTCGCGACGCCATCTGTGTTTTATCCAAGAATTTAATAAACCGCTTAATTTGAAAGACCCATTATAATATTCACAGTTCGTAGTTTTGGGTGATTAGTGCGATATGAAGTGAGACCAAAATGATTGATAGAAATGAGGCAAGAAATTTGATAGAAATGAGGCAGGACATTTGATAGAAATGAGGCAGGACATTTGATAGAAATGAGGCAGAACATTTGATAGAAATGAGGCAGGACATTTGATAGAAATGAGGCAGGACATTTGATGGAAATGAGGCAGAACTAATTGCACCCTGCAAGTATCAAATTGGATGTGTAAAAATAAATTTAAACTAAATCCAAGTAAAACGGGATTTCATTGGGTGGCTTCACTGGGCAGACATGTTCTTTATGGGGATGCTTTGTTAGTCATGGGTGTTAGTATCTTTCCTAAAGATGGGATCACAGCTTTTGGTGTTTCGCCTCTCTGTCGATAAACAAATAGGTTATTCCGACTTTTCGGGCTTCTATAGTCTTAGAGAGTTAAATTTTGCATGTCGGTACGTTCCAACAAGAGAAATTAAAACTATATTAATCAATTTGTTGTGTCGGGTCTGGATTATAGTTTTTAATTATATTTATTCTAATTTGCTTGATTCGTTAATTCCTAGACTGCAGTATCTCTCTTCAATGCTTTCCATAATTTCCTTGTTATTTATTTCCTATTCCGCTTTACACTCGCATGTACTCTATATAAAAATCGTTAAACCGTTTTTGTATCAGGGTAGGCACAGAGGAGAGAGCGCCTGAATTTTATATCGAGACACGCATTTTTCTTCTCTACAACATCCGAACGCCTTATCTTACAACTTCTACGATTTCTCTTACTTAGTACATTTCCTTCTCTCAAAGTATGATACCATTGGCTTGATCCAACTGCTTAATCCATCTTCTTTATTCGTTTGTTCTGTTTCTATATTAGTTCTGTACCTCAGTTTGAGCGGCTTTCGATATCCTGGAACTTATTTTCCAAATGCGTATATGTTAAATGTCTTGCCTCAATTAGCACGATTACGATTTACGCAAATTTGAAAGGATTATAGGAAATATTGACGCTCTGTCTTCTCTACCTACCCGAACAGAGCAATGGCGTGATTGTATCTACACTTCTTTTTCTTCTTCCTCTTGGTCGTATAACCTGTTTGTGACGGTGGGCTGTCCTGGGATGATGACGTCCAGACGTCCTTCCACCTTTTCGGCGGCCTTCCTGGTAATCTCCTGCTGCTAGGGTTTTCAGTCTTAGCGATTTTTGCCAGTCTTATATCCTCCATGCGGTCCACATGATCCCTCCAGAAGCGTCTTCTGCTTCTTCCCCACCTCATTATGTCTTCAACACGACAGACATACCTTATCGTCTCATTTCTGATCCGATCTCTAAGAGTTCTGCCTGCGATAGAGCGTAGGGTTTTCATTTCCGCCACTCTGAGAAGTATATACGAGTATATACATACAGACATAATATTACGCCGTTTCGCTGTCGGGGTAGGAAGAAAGGCGAGAGCTCCAGACTTTCCTATCGCAGCATACATAGTTTTCCTCTTCTATATCCATACACTTTCTCATACAATTTCTTCGATTTCTCTGACTTTAAACATTTTCTTCTTTCACTAGATCCAACCATACTTTCCTCGTATTACACCACTATCATGTCTTCCACTCATATTTACTTTTTAAAAATTTTTATAATAGATATGACCGAAGTCATAAGTATCCTGATAACCTCGAACACTAGGCGGAAAAAATGACGGTGTAGTTCGAGGTGAGTAGCATAGCGCGGGGTTCGAATCGACGACCTTCCGCACGGAAGTCCAGTGCGTTACCGCGTGGCTATGCACCTCACATTGTACATTTGTTTTGTTAGTCTTTCTTCATTCATTCGTTTCACATGATCAAACCATCTAAGATTTTTTCCTTCATCTTACTCAACACCTCAAAACCTCCAGTTTACATTCATCCCTAATACACTTCATTCCGAATTCTGTCATACGTTGTCAACCTGTGTATTTTTTAGTGCACGTATTTCTACAGCGTTTATTCGGCTTCTTTCAGCCTTTTGTACCACTTAGAATTAATCCTGCTACTCCTGTAGGAAGGTGGCGGCTGCGGCCATTGTATTAGGAACTTCCCCGCATTCGCATATGTTTAGACAGACATATTTGGGAAGAAACCCGCTGAAAACTTAATTATTTATTTAACACTTTTATTGCAAATACCATATGGCAGGTTTATTGCCAGGCGGCAATCTCTTCCAACCAACCAGACAAAAGTAAATGAAGCAAATTACGTGGTCGCATAAATCATTCAAATGACTATCCATTCCCACGAAATCCTTAAACACATACGTGAGCATATGCCCACGAACCTCACACAGACGGACTCACCCGAATATTATTTTTCATATAAAGTGAGATATCATCAATCAAAAGGAAAGGAAGGGATGGCGGAGAGGAAAGGAAAAGAAAAATCAGGAATGAAACACGTTATTTTACTGACTAGAAATTAAGTGGTTTTTCAGTCGCTTCTTAAAGCATGCCAAGGACGGAACGAGTCTTACATTGGTTTGTAACTGATTCCAGAGTCTCACTGCATGGACAGTAAAGAACGACGTAAAAAAAGAGGAACGGTGAACTGGAAAGGCCAATAGACAATCTCTGTTTGAGCGTAGCGCTAATCCATGATTGGAAAGACGCTGAAAAATTTCGGCGATATAAGAGGGGGTGGCGGAACAATTAAGGATATTATACAATGGAGACAGTGTGTGAATTTGGCGTCTATTTCTAACATTCAACCAGTTCAATGCCTTCTGGTATGAAGTGATACGATCGTACTTACGTAGGTTGAAAATGAATCTTAGACACACATTTTGAAGACGCTGTAATTTGTCCAGCTGTTCCTCTGTAACATCCAAGTAACATACGTCCGCATAGTCCAGAATTGGAAAGAGTGGTAATCAGAATTGTACGAGTAAAATTTAGGTTTTAGTAGGTAGGAAATTTACTGTAGGAAGACGAACTATTAAAAAAACCTTTAGATCTTCCTATAAGTAACGCTTTTGTATTGTATTACACTCTCGTTGTATAAATTACAAACTGGCGGACTTATTGCCATTTGGCAATCTCTTCCAACCGACCCGAAAGTTTTGTAAGTGGTCTTAAATAAAAGCCTGACTGAAATCCTTTTTTAAAAAATGGGGTTCCAGCCGGATTTGAACCCGCAACCTCCGGGTTGGGAGACAGACGTCTTACCAACTAGGCCACGTCGTCGGTGTTTAATGTTTATATATAATTATAAATATTGAAAAGATTTTCCAACTTAAATGCTTTCTAAACCTGCACACGTCACTACTCGTATATCTATAGCGCTTTAAGGCAATCGGGAATTGAACCCATGCCTCGGGCTGGAAGACACGCGTCTTACCAACTCGGCAACGGAGGTCTAAATAACAATACTAATAAGGTATCGATTATTATCAGTCTCCGACTGTTCGCGCTGATTCCACGTAGCGACGTGGCCCGACCACTCCTACACGAGCGCGTTACAGAAAAACTCGTTGTTCGTCTAATAATCTGCGATGGTTCGCTCTACCGGTAATTATTTCTGTGGAAAATTACGCTTTCACAGTGGTTCTAAACCGTCGGTGCGCGTTTTTATTTTTATTTTATTTTTTTATTGAAGTTTATAGACAATAATAATAATAATCAATGAATGGCACTACAGTCCATTGTGGGCCCCGGCCTCCTCCAGCAGTCGTCGCCATTCCCTCCTATCCTGGGATGCATTCCTCCAGCCCCTGATGCCAATCACGCTTGTATCACTCTGCACCCCATCCATCCACCTGAGCTTCGGTCTACCCACGCTACGTCTTCCTTGGGGCTTGGAAAAGAGTACCTTGTTAGGCATTCTCTCTTCTCCCATTCTTGCTCCATGCCCCGCCCTTAGCGTTTATAGACGCCCTTACTTTAATCTATTTTTAATGAGACCTCAGATATTAACATCTTCAGTATCTTCGAAAATGTTTTTGTAGAAAGTATTTTTAGCTTTCTTAATAATGGGAATTGGTTGGTTGGTTTACTAATTTTTATTTATTTGCTTTTGTATACCATATAATGTATCTTTAAGCTTTGTATGTAATCGGATGTAACCTGTATATGGTATGTATGATTTATCTATCTAAGTAGAGAGTCTGGCGCTCTTTTTTATTTGCCTACCCTGACAGGAAGACGGCGTGATGGTATGCATGTATATTGTATGATATAGAGCGATAGGAAAATTTGACGTTGTGACTTGTGTGCCTTCTCCAACAGAGGAATGGCTTGATGGTTTTATATAATATGTATGTAGGATCTTGTGTTATATTTGTGAGCGTTCAACGCAAGAGTGAACATAACCCTTCCTTCCCTGTGATGTGTAACTAGTACACATTGCTTCTAAACACTTTAATATCTCTATAAATATAATAAATACTGGGTTCAGATTTTAGGTATTCCTCCGTAATACATTTACTCATTGAATGAAAAAATAATATTAATAATAATTATCACTTATCGGCCACATCAGAGATATTTTGTGAAAAACGGGAATACATTCACCAATACAATCAAACGTGTGCCAGTGTGTGACGTAGGTATATTAATTCTAAAAAACGCTATGGGTGAGGAAGCGACGGTATCACGGCTCACTCTCACTCTACTTCGGTATATGGGAACGCAAGTAATACTCTTAGAATCTCAGTTCGCTAACTTTTCTCGCTCAGTAGGTCGGCGATTCTCGGTAGAGGTGGTCGCTTCGCCCGTTTTGTGAACGTTGGCCGATGTTTTTTTTCACGTTTTTAGCAATTAATTTTCAATTATTATCACTTTTGACTTCAAATTTAATTAATTTAAGCGATTAGCTGTGAATATTCTTATTTTACCGTTTTTAAATCGCTCATTTTTACATGTGTATTGAATACACAACACTGGAAAGGGCGGATTTTTTTTGCACAGGAAGGGAAATGTTAAAGACGTACAACCTCTGGTTGTGATATGTATTGTACCTCGGGGGTATCCACATGTTATGCATCTCTGCAGCATCATCATTGCTCATCACTATTATCTCCGCACTCCGCATAGCAGTAGCAATGGTGGCTGTATACAAAAGTGAAAGATGCTCCACTCCAACAGTCCGGGCTTCGAGGTCTGTCCTCTTCTGTGCTGCTACAGACTGGTGGCTTAAGAGAGGGGCACAGCTCGGTGCAGAGACTGCGATGGACTGGGCACGACAACCGGTCGACCGCGAGCAACCTACTTGGAAAAAAAATCTTCCTCACTATTATAGTACAAATTTGCATACATCGTCGTTTCCAGTGGCATCAACATCAAGTAACCTGATCACCCAATTTGTACCGTGCATTTTATTATTCTCGTATCTGTTAATGTGCATGCATGGATTCACCGCTTCGATTCCGGTTCACCGCTCCTCTTTCTTTACGTCGTCCTTTACTGTCCATGCAGTGAGACTCTGGAATCAGTTACAAACCAATATAAGACTCGCTCCGTCCTTGGCATGCTTTAAGAAGCGACTGAAAAAAATTTCGTGAGGATGGATAGTCATTTGAATGATTAATGCGACCACGCAACTTGCTTCTTTTACTTTTGTCTGGTTGGTTGGAAGTGATTGCCGCCTGGCAATAATCCCGCCAGATTGTATTTCAAATACAAGTGTTAAATAAATAAATGGATTCATGCATTCATTCATTCATTGGTGACTAACTAACGCATAAAATAAATATATGTGGAAAATTTTAACAATAAATTACTTTGTTATTCCACTAATTTTATTAATCCCCGCTACAATTATTTATTCTTACTATCACGAGGCTCTCTTCGGGCGGAATACCATTCATCCTAGAAGAGAGCCTCGGAATAGGAGGTAGAAATACGTTTAGCGGGGATTAATAAAATTAGTGCAATAACAAAGTAATTTATTATTCAATATTCTAATATGGAATTCCACAAAGTAACAGTCGAAACCTTTGATAAAATATGTATATGTTATATCTTGAAATTACAAGAAAAGAAAGTACATTTAGAACAGAAGCTATCAAAAGGTCTGGTCTCATAATATTCTCCAATCGGGATACAGCCGTACCATAGAGGGCGACCTTCATCCAGTAGTGGATCGATCCTGGTTGACAATGATATTTATTTATTTATTTAATTAACGACACAACAGTGTCTTTATATACAAATGAACATGTGACAGGTTATACAAGTACTTAAAATTATTGACAAATAATACAACACTTTATCTTAAAGTAACATGGAGATACAAAAAGCAGTAGTAATAATAAATTACAGTCATCGTTTTAAAATTATTTAATAATCTTTGAGAATTTTGTGGGAATTTTATGGATAGATATTGAGATATAGAAAACACATGGCCTCATTAGTGGAACGAGATGCAAGTTGCTTTGCAGAATTAAAAGCTTCACACATGTTGATGCAGGGTTACTCAACTCCAGAGGCAAAATATTGTCCTTAATATTTGGTTTGTATTACGTTATTTATATTAATAAAGGAGAGCACAAAGTTAGTAGCTATTTCTAAATATTGTTGTAATATTCTGGCGATTACTATATATACTTATATTAAAAATATCTAAATTGTTGCAAAACTCGTTTCCAAGTCTTTGCATACGAATTATAGAGGAGTTGATTTTATAGTTAGTATAACAATTTTCGGTATAAAAGGGATTGAGCTGTCTTGTGGATCTAGTGGGGATACGAAATGAAATACTTGCGAGTAAGTGAGGTGCATCAATCACTGAGTGAATGATTTTGTGTAGCAGTACTATGATGATGATGATGATACAAGTATTTATGCTGTATTTTTTTAATCTGTCAATAATAGCGGACTCAAGCCCCGAGCTAGGTCACCTTTAGGGCGAGTTTCTTATTTAAACAGCGTTATATAAATTGTCCTTTTTTTAAAAAAATATTATTATATATAACTTCCGTGGCCCTATTGGTAAAATGCTTGTCTTCCAACTCGGGGGTTCGTTTTCTGTTGGAAACCAGATTTTTTTAAGTATTCCAGTCTGGTTTTCACTTGAGGCCTCGTTAACATCTTTCTGGTTGGTTGGGAGATATTGTCACATTGCAATAATCCCTGTATACAACGAAAGTGTGATATATTAGACCGGAGTAGGCAATCGTTCCGATGATGTACCGATGAAAGTCTTCATTCTACAAGTAACTATATAGCCGTGCCCTGTTTCGATCTATGGTCAGTTCTCACATAAATTACCCGCCACTAGAAGTAGGAGGGACGCGTACTGGCGGATGATGCCCTGGGGGCGTTATGTATTCTACGGACTGTCGAGGACTTGGCCAACGGTAGCCGTATCGAGTGCCTTCACTTGTGATTTACTCGTATATCGCTTTCAAATCTGTCGACCTCCGTGGCCTCGTTGGAAAGATTTTGATCTCCCACCCGGGAGTTTCGATTTCAAACGCCGACTGTACCAAAATATTATTTATATTATATTCCCTTCTCTTCAGGCCGAATACCGGGATAGAAGATGGAAATACGTGTAGCGCGAATTGATACGTGGATTGACAACATTGATTTACTCTTTTAATGGCGACCTCCGTGACCTAGTTCTTCTTCTTGAATAATGGCCGTGAGCTCCTATATATGAAGAAGTATATGTCAGTGTCAAGTGATGTCCACTCCATAGGATCTTGATAGTTCTATTCATATGGGCGACATCGACCCACTCGGTTGGCGCGTCCGTGGTTAGTATTTTGAGTATAGTTGGTACGTCCGTGGTTAGTATTTTGAGTATAGTTGTTGTTTACGCCAAAACCGGCGTAACGTAAAATCAGCTCAAAGCCACGCGGGCGGAACGTGAGTAGACCAGATGGCCGTCCACGCGCGCCGCGTGTGTATCCCAGGGTCAGTCGCCATCCACGCGTGTCGGGAGTGAGTCATCGACCCGGACGAATAAGTGCAAGGAAAAGGTGACGAATTCTCACGTAACTCAAGGGTGTATATTATAAGAACTCATTTAAACCCGTTAAACATTATAATAAATGAAGTGTGCAGTATAATAAGTTAAGTGTGGTGTACATGCGTCAACCTTTTAGCTCGAAACGACTTCCGCGCCATCGCAACTAAACCTGTAAGTACCATTCCATTTGTTCCTTTATTTCTATCTAAGGTTTGGCTTTCGCCAAATCATTTGGTCCTTCGATCCACTTCCAGTCCAGGTATACAGTCCATTAAAAATCTTTAGAATATAGTCTCGAATCTCGTATAGCCCGCTTCGTCATAAACATTTTTCTTTTTTTCTTCAAAAAATCCTCAATAAAGTTTATTTTTTCGTCAAGTCCTCAAAAGCAATTTATGTCTATATAATTTCTTTCCAATTCATTCATTGTTTGAATTGAATAGTGAGTTTGCGATTATTTGATAGACAATAGATATTTTGGGAATTAAGGGAAGTTTGCACAGAGTGAATAAAGATTTTATAATTTGTAATATAATTTTTAAAGTTTCCTTTTCGCTTATTTTTTTCAATTCAATTCTCATTGTGCCCATAATTCTGTTTGCACTTTTCTTCTTCTTTTTGTTTTTTCCCTTTGCTTGTTTTTCCCCTTTTATTACAAAAACAAAAATGCCTTCAAAATCACAAGCCGCAAAATTTCGTGAGAGCCACAGAGCAATAGCACAGTTAAGAGACATTGCGTCTGCCATCGCTTCAGGTGACTTCTCGAAGTACGCCGTTGCTGACTTTGAGGGGCGCTTCGCAAAATTAGATGAGGTCAAGAGTAAGCTGGATGACGTTTATTACGAGATATTGGATTCCACCGATCTCGATGATAAGACGGAGACCCAATATAACGACAATTATCGTGCAGCATGCGATGCTTACACAGATATGCTTGTCGCAAACGCAAGTTTCAGCTCACGACCGACTGCATCGACTTCTCAGCCCTCGACATCATCTGTACCCGCTTCCGTTCTGCCCAAAATTGAGCTTCCCAAATTTTCTTCAAAATTGGAAGATTGGCCGTCATTCATTGCCATTTTTAAGAGCTTGACGGACCAAATCAGCAATCTTACTGATGCAGTGAAGCTCCATTACCTGTTTTCAAGTCTTAGTGGGGAGGCTCTTAGTATGATATCCCACTTAAAGATCACCAATGAGAGCTATGCGGTGGCCTTAGCCATTCTGACTAAGCGCTTCGAAAACCGCAGGGTTCTCATTGACCGGTTTGTGGATGTCATATTGGAGCTTCCCACTATCACATCCCGCTCAGATATCCGTCAGCTATTCTTAACTCCTCTCGTTTCAGCTCAATCAGCTCTATTAAATTTAAATCTGCCCATTAAGGATTGCGATTACGTTTTCGTATCCATAGTGGTACGAAAACTGAAAGGTGAACTCCGCTCGTTATTCGAACGTAGGCACGGGTCGGATGAGTGTCTGCCTACTCTTCAAGATTTGGTCACATTTCTTGAAGAACATGCACGTTGTGTTGAAACTGAGAGAGCCAGCACATCTAATCAGCCCATTCTTCTGCCCTCACCACACTTTTATGGCTCAGGCAGACAGTCATCCATCCCGCAGCGTGCTCGTACTCCACATCCGGGTGTCAACATGAGACAGCAGTTTCGGTCCATTCAGTCTCCACAACCTCAACCAGCTTACTCAGCCCATACATCCACCACAACCTCAACGGCCGACCAATTTTATTGCCCTTGGTGCGACACTAGGGGCCACAGATTAATAGCGTGCCAAGAATACAATAATCAGCCTGTTCAAGGTCGTTGGGATTTTATCACAGCATGCCAGCGTTGTCGACGCTGTCTCGGACCTCATTGTGAAAATAAGTGCAAAACTACGAAATCTTGCAAGGAGTGTAACAGTAGCAAGCATCACACTTCCCTTCACCATTCTGGTGCGTCATCTCCGACGCAATCATCAGCCCATCTTCTGCCTCTATCACTCCGAGAGCAGCCTCGACAGCGACCAGCCCATGAATCTCCACAACGCTCTTCACACTCAGGCTATGGGTCTCCACCGCCACCCCGAAGAAATAATCAGCCCCACCCACAACTATGACTACCAACAATCACAGAACACCATGAACATGAACACATTCAGCCCACACACACTGATACACTCAACACACAAATCCCACACATCCGACTCCCGCCTTCACCCATAGAATTAGCTCAAATTTCTCCCGCTGTTAATCATAACAGCTCAGCTCAGCCTGAGCCTGAGACACCAAATAGCTCTCCAGTTTTATTACCAACGGTGTCACTAGAAATTGCAGATGTTAATGGACATTTTCACAGAGCAAGAGCACTTCTGGATTGCGGATCCATGGTGACGCTCATAACTCGGCACATGGCTCAAATTCTGCACCTGCCCTTTCAGCGCACATCACTTAAAATTGCGGGAGTTGGAAATCAGCACACACAAAACTCAAAAGCCTCAATCAAAATCGTTTTTAAGCCTACACACAATGACACACCTACGATTACGGCTACAGCTCATATTTTGAAGAATGTTACTGGTTATTTGCCATTAAGCAAAGTTCCACATATAAGTCACATGATGGACAAACCTCAGATCCCCCTAGCTGATGAGAAGTTTAATATACCAGCTCAAGTCGACCTTCTACTCGGCTCTGATGTTCTTGGCCGAGTTTTGGATGGTACTAAGGTCTCTTTGGGGCCCGGCAAGCCTATAGCCTTCGGCACGATCTTTGACTTTGCATTACTGGGACCTATTCAAGACCAAAATACTGCACCGGCATCACACTCAAACCCAACTCAAACTCAACTCAGCCCAAACTCAGCCTATACTCTCGGCTCTCTCAGCTCATGCGCTGAAACCCATACTCTCAGCGCTCTCAGCTCATGCGCCTCAACTCAAGCTCAACTCAGCCCAAAATCGGCCCGTACTCTCGGCTCACAATCAGAAGCATCATCCCAAAATATTCAAAAGGCACTGGAGAAGTTCTGGGAATCAGAAGAACTCGTGCCCCAAAACAATGTCAACTCGCTACCAGATCAGTGTGAAGAAATCTTCCGCACTACCACTACTCGGGATCCCTCAGGGCAATATATGGTCACATTGCCTTTTCTCAATAACGCACCCGAGCTAGGCAACACAAATGCTATTGCCTTACGCAGATTCCTCAACCTGGAGAAGAAACTCCAACAAAACCCATCCCTTCGCTCAAAATACATTGACTTTATGACGGAGTATATTAAATTAGGTCACATGTCACCCTGTCATCCAAGTACCTTTAATCATAAGGCTCACTTTTACATCCCTCACCATGGCATATTCAAGTCTGGTTCAGAAAAGCTCCGCACAGTCTTTGATGGCAGCTGTAAGAGTTCCAATGGTGTCAGTATTAATGACTGCCTTCACACAGGTCCACCTCTGCAGCAAGACATCATTGATATTATCATGACCTTCCGAACTCATGCTGTGGTATTCAGCACTGATATCCGAATGATGTTTAGAAACATTCTTGTTCACCCAGATCACAGACGGTATCAGCTCATACTTTGGAGGTCGTCACCAGATCAGCCCTTACTCACTTATGCCCTTTCCACCGTCACTTATGGTCTCCGGTCTAGCCCCTACCACGCAATCCGCACTCTTCTCCAACTCGCGGAGGATGAAGGTCATAAATACCCAAGAGCAGCTAAGGTCCTTACTAAGTCCATCTTCGTGGATGACATCCTAACTGGTGATGACTCTGTCGTAGAGGCTCAAGCGCTGCAGAGAGAACTGATTGAGTTACTTACCCTAGGAGGTTTTCAGCTCAGCAAGTGGACATCAAACACACCAAAACTTCTTGATGGTTTCCCAGATGATCAGTGTGATCTACCTAGGGACTTTGACATCAGCCCAGATTCTCCCACCATTAAGGTCTTAGGGATACAGTGGATTCCTCAAACTGACGAGTTCACTTACCGCATCACTTTGCCCCCTATGGAAAAGGTCACAAAACGATCTATCCTCAGCACAATAGCCTCACTTTATGACCCAAATGGATGGGTTACCCCTGTCATATTCCGCTCAAAACTCCTTCTCCAGAAATTGTGGACCCTGAACCTTGAATGGGATGAACCCACTCCCAAAGAAGTTCAGATGGAGTGGCAAGACATCTCAAATGATCTTCCTCAGCTCTCAGCTCTACGCCTCCCAAGACATATTTGTCAACACAAGCCCAATTCCGTTTACTCACTGCACGGCTTCGCAGACGCTTCAGAAGCTGGTTATGCTGCCGTCGTTTATCTTCATGAAACCAATGTCGATGGTCATGTAAATGTCCACCTCATTGCTGCGAGGTCCAAGGTCGCCCCGATTAAGAACCGTCTCACTATACCAAAACTTGAACTCTCAGCAGCCCTCCTCTTATCTCAGCTCATGACTAGAGTCTCAACTCAGCTATCAGCCCACATCCAATTAAAACATCACATATGCTGGTCAGATAGCACCATAGTACTGGCTTGGCTCAGCACACCACCACATCGCCTACAAGTATTTGAGGCTAACCGAGTCACAAACATCACCTCCAACTCATGCAACCTGGTGTGGAAGCATGTCCCTTCAGCCCTTAACCCTGCAGATTGTGCTAGCAGAGGAATGTCAGCTCAATCCCTATCTGTACACGATTTATGGTGGTCCACCAGCTGGCTCAAAGAACCGCCAAATACATGGCCCACTATGCCTCCAGCCCTAGGACGCCATGCCTTACCCGGACTTAAGGCCAGGAAGGTAACAGCTCACATAGCAGTGCCGGACCTGAATACTGATCTGCTCACACGTTTCAGCTCATTAGATAAGCTTGTGGGAGTGACAGGCTACATTAAACGTTTCATCGACAACTATCGGAAAACCAAGACTGCACGATGCATTGGTCCCTTGACAGTCTGTGAACGCAAGGAAGCTCTTCTATTTTGGGTTCGTTCTGTACAACAGAATGTATTCGCCCAAGACATCCACCGACTCCAAACTAAGGGGGATTGCACGATCAGACTAAAGCGACTCTCACCATTCGTGAAAGAGAATCTTTTGAGAGTCGGTGGTCGTCTCTCTCACGCTCCACTCAGATACGACGCTCAACACCCGCTCATTCTCCCGAGCTCTAGCCCACTCGTAGATCTCATAATTGATCACTACCACAAAATACACTGCCATCCTGGTGCCGACACACTACATGCACTCTTACGCCAGCAATACTGGATACTATCAGCACGCCGTGTCATCAGGCATCGTGTATACAAATGTATCCGATGTTTTCGTTGTCGCGCTCAGCCCAAGGCTCCATATATGGCCGACCTTCCCACAGATCGAGTTACACCACAGCCGGTGTTCTCTCAAGTCTCTACGGATTTTGCTGGCCCTTTTCTTATTAAATCCAGCACTTTGAGAAGCGCAAGGCTTTTGAAGGCGTACTTTTGTATCTTTGTGTGCCTCTCCACAAAGGCGGTTCACCTGGAGCCAGTCTCCTCACTCAGCACGGACGCGTTTTTCGCAGCACTACAACGGTTTGTCTCCCGTCGCGGTGTGCCTGTTCTCATCCGTTCCGATTGTGGCACAAATTATGTAGGTGCTAGGAATCAGCTCATTGAAGTGCAAAGGTTTCTTTCTTCCAATGATGATAAAATCACCCACAAACTCACTACTCAGCACATCACGTGGTTACTCAACCCACCTTCAGCTCCATCATTTGGCGGTCTCCATGAAACCGCGGTAAAATCCACCAAACAGTTACTTTACCGAATCATAGGTGATCAGCACTTAACATTTGAGGAATTTGCTACACTTTTAACGCGAATCGAGGCTGTCCTTAACTCCAGACCCCTCTGCCCTCTCTCCTCTGATCCCTCAGACTTTGAACCCCTTACAGCTGGCCACTTCCTCACGGGCCGCCCACTAACTGCCTTGCCCGAAACATCCTTCGATGATAGGCCCTTGACTACCCTCAGACGATTTCGGCTCATACAAGCCATCTCTCAGCGATTTTGGTCCCTGTGGACTCAATCCTATCTCCACACCCTTCAAACCCGCTCTAAATGGCTTTCACCATCCTCCCCTCCTCAAATCGGAGAGCTCGTCCTAATAAAGGAGGACAACTTGCCGGCACTGAAATGGCGACTTGGACGCATCACCCGCACCATACCCGGCAAAGATGGAGTGCCACGTGTTGTGGATCTGGATACAACCAGTGGACACTTGAGAAGGCCGGTTTCAAAGCTAGCCCGGTTCCCGTTGGAGGTCCTCCCGGCCCCCCAGGATGTTTACGCCAAAACCGGCGTAACGTAAAATCAGCTCAAAGCCACGCGGGCGGAACGTGAGTAGACCAGATGGCCGTCCACGCGCGCCGCGTGTGTATCCCAGGGTCAGTCGCCATCCACGCGTGTCGGGAGTGAGTCATCGACCCGGACGAATAAGTGCAAGGAAAAGGTGACGAATTCTCACGTAACTCAAGGGTGTATATTATAAGAACTCATTTAAACCCGTTAAACATTATAATAAATGAAGTGTGCAGTATAATAAGTTAAGTGTGGTGTACATGCGTCAACCTTTTAGCTCGAAACGACTTCCGCGCCATCGCAACTAAACCTGTAAGTACCATTCCATTTGTTCCTTTATTTCTATCTAAGGTTTGGCTTTCGCCAAATCAGTTGTTACATCCGTGGTTAGTATTTTGAGTATAGTTGGTACGTCCGTGGTTACTATTTTGAGTATAGTTGGTACGTCCGTGGTTAGTATTTTGAGTATAGTTGGTACATCCGTGGTTAGTATTTTGAGTATAGTTGGTACGTCCGTGGTTAGTATTTTGAGTATAGTTGTTACGTCCGTAATTAGTATTTTGAGTATAGTTGTTACGTCCGTGGTTAGTATTTTGAGTATAATTGGTATATCCGTGGTTAGTATTTTGAGTATAGTTGGTACGTCCGTGGTTAGTATTTTGAGTATAGTTGGTACGTCCGTGGTTAGTATTTTGAGTATAGTTGTTACGTCCGTGGTTAGTATTTTGAGTATAGTTGGTACATCCGTAGTTAGTATTTTGAATATAGTTGTTACGTCCGTGGTTAGTATTTTGAGTATAATTGGTACATCCGTGGTTAGTAATTTGAGTATAGTCGGTACGTTCGTTGTTGGTATTTTGAGTATAGTCGGTACGTCCGTGGTTGGTATTTTGAATATAGTTGGTACGTCCGTTGTTGGTATTTTGAGTATAGTCGGTACGTCCGTGGTTGGTATTTTGAGTATAGTGATATTTTGAGTATAGTTGGTAAGACCTAGTTGGTAGAACGCTTGTCCCCCAACCCGGAGGTTGCAAGTTCGATTCCCGATGAAATCCAATTTTTTTAAAAAGAATTCCAGTCTGATTTTCACATAAGGCCTCTTTAACATCTATCTGGTTGGTTGGATGAGATTTCTACATGGCAATAAACCCGCCAGGTGGTATTGTATACAACAAAAGTGTAATACATTATAATAATTAATATTTTAATATGTAGTTGTAACATATATAGTAAAGCTGAAATACTTGATTAATAGTTTTTAAATTTAATTTGAACCATTTTTTCTTTTTATTTGAGTATCATCGAACCCGAAACCCCGCTGGAAGAGCAACTTCTTATGGCTGGTTATGTGGCGTGCAATTTTTTGTTTCTTAGTGTTAGAGATATTGGTGACATGTGCAACTTTAGGAAGCAACTGAAGACAACCCATTTCGGGAAGTTTTATCAAAATTTATGACTGTATATGAACACTATATGGTACACATACATCACACCCCACCTAAAGCTGTTAGAATGTGTTACTATCAGGGCTGAAGAGTCGGAATCGAAGTCAGGAGTCGGAATCGAAGTCACGAGTCGGAATCGAAGTCAGGAGTCGGGATCGAAGTCAGGAGTCGGAATCGAAGTCAGGAGTCGGAATCGAAGTCAGGAGTCGAAATCGAAGTCAAGAGTCGGAGTCGTGAAGTCAGTTGGTTTTTGTGCAGTCGGAGTTGGGAATTGAATATACAAGACGTGTGTGAGACCGATAGAGACGGAATAGAGACCAGAGCAGACACATATAGAACAAAATCTCTCCTGAGGACCTCGGAAATGAAAACACTGAGATGTATAACCGGAAACACACTAAGAGATAGAATCAGAAACACCGAAATAAGGAGAAAGTGTGGTGCGGAAGACATCGTCAGGTGGGGAAGACAACGAAGGCGATACTGGAACGAACATGTAAACAGAATGCAAGACGACAGACTTCCACGTGTCGCCCTTCGAGGGAACCCAGCCGGAAGAAGATTACCGGGAAGACCTCCGAAGAGATGGCGTGACAGCTGGCAGTCCACGTCACAAGACGGGGAACAAGCGGAACAAACAGGTCATGATCTATAGGAAGAGGAAGAAGAATAAGGAGTTGGGAGATGCTATTCTATTACTCGTATAAATCCTACTCCTTCGTTTCTCAAAAAGCTTATTGGCTACGTAAATTAAATTATGAACTATGCACCATTCAATACAATGTATGGGTACTGTGATGAGGAATTCCCGTAGATATTATTTCTAAGAAATCTACATTTAAGTAGTTACGCTACGTAATTATGTACAACATATGGTTAGCAATATATGTACTATAATAGGAGCTAAAAATTTAATATTTCTGGAGTTGAAGTCTGATTTTTTTGCTGAAAAGTTGAATATATCAATATCCGAGACCCTATTTAAAAGGGACAGCCCGTGTAACAAAGGAATATCACGTGGCAAGTTGGTTCGACTTATTTAATCAGGCAATGGCCATACGTTTTTATGTATGTTATGAATCGGAAAGACGTATTGATTTATTTTTTCATACTATGTCCTCAGTGAGATACAGGCTAAAGCCTAGTTTACTGGGGACACGACAAATGAAAGGCAACAAACCCAGATCCATTAAAGTTGTGTGTCCAAATAATATTACCTGTTATTTTCTCACAAATGATGTATATTTCTTGTCATGAGTAAAATAAATAAATAAAATCGTTGACGACCTCCGAAATCTAGTGGTAAAATTCTTGACTTTCATCCAGAGGTTTCGGGTTTCATTACCGATGCTACCCATAAAAAAGGATGCCAGTTTGATAAGAGTTCGTCTGGTAAGAATAGTCGCACGCGTCGAGCGGTAGTGTTGCCAGCACGTTAAATGACCAAGCGCGAGTTCTGTGCCTGCTCCAGATGTTTTAAACCCGAAAACTCGCTTACTGGGACCGAAAAAAATGTCTCCCGGCCACGCTCTTCAATATGTCTAAAACACTTATTCGTATATATGAAAGGGTATTATACAAAATTAAATGAAATCATTATCCATTAATTGATCTTTTGATAATATTTTTAAATTTAAGATCATTTTTTTTTTATTTTGGTTATCATCGAACCCGAAACTCCGTGTAAAAGATCAACTGATTTTACTAACTTAGGCAATGGAGGTCGTCATTTAATGGGAATGGGAAATCAAAACAAAGCGATTAAAAACAATCATTAAATTTATGTGTCCACGTTTCACATCGACACAATACGACCACCTAATGAGCAATCTCAAGGTGCTAAGACTGGCTACCGGCAGAGAAGTCCTTCGGCGCCTCTCTGCCTCGAGGCAGCCGGCACTGGCCGCTCGATCTACCTCCATTAATTGTAATTTATGTGGGAAACCCGAGAGAGCTGAGAGAACGGACCCACTGAGCGATGTCGGCTGCAGCTTCCTATTAAGCCGAAATGGACAGAATTGATCGAGGACTGGGTAATAAATATAAAAATAACTATTGCTGCAGTGATGTATGGATCTGAGACACTTGGTCGTGCCTTGATAGTGATGTCTCAATGTTCTAGACAGACTATTCAATGTTCTAGACAGACAGACTTCGAGGGAAGGGATTTATGCCATGCATTTTTATTTATGTATCACTAGCTGAAAAGCTCATCCAAGGATGTGCAATCATCATCATTATTGTCAACCAGGGTCGATCCACTGCTGGATGAAGGTCTCCCCAAGTTGACTCCAAATAGTACGGTTTTTTGCCCGTTGATGCAGCCATGCTTCCTAATTTCACCTATCCTGCGTACCTTCGGTCTTCTGGGCCTCTTTATGCCTCTCGGGTACCATTGGATTATTTCGGATGTCCATCGGGAGTCTGACATTCTGGCTACGTGTCCTGCCCATTACCACTTCATTATTTTGCACACCGTTATAACGTCTTCTGCCTTTGTTATATTGCGAATCCAGGTGTTTCGTTTACGGTCTCTTTTAGTATATC
Organism: Odontocerum albicorne; assembly: GCA_949825065.1. NCBI lineage: Eukaryota > Metazoa > Arthropoda > Insecta > Trichoptera > Odontoceridae > Odontocerum > Odontocerum albicorne. Next base: position 966,945 of record OX463866.1, read on the forward strand.
CCAACATGCATATTTCCATGCCCCTTTGTGCGGTCTGGAGCCTTTGTGTGTGCTTTACTGTGAGCGTCCATGTCTCGCAGCCATTCGTAAGTACTGGAAGAATGCACTGGTTGTAGACCCTTCGCTTCAAGGATATTGGGAGATTACTTACCGCCGGGTACTGTATTATACGAGGGTAGTCCCAAAAGTACCCGACGTAACAATGAAAACACAAAAAATTTCGGAAAAAATATTTTTATATCTCAAAATAGTCTCCTTTCAGCTCGACACACTTTTCCCAGCGATGTTCAATGTCTCGCAGCCGTACGTAAGTACTGGGAGAATACACTGGTGGCAGACCCTTCGCTTCAAGGATATTGGGAGATTACTTTTGAAGATGTGCGATAACAATTACCAAACATCTGCTTACATTCTGTCCCTTTCGGGGTGAGCAGAAAGGATGAACTCCAGTACACGTTCATGTCCCCACACGTAAATTATGTGATGGATTGTTCTTAGGAATCATTCATTCCAACTGTTCAGTTCAATTTGATCCCACCACCACCCGCGCTGTTATGGGGGACAACATAAGTCCAGTGCGATTATACTCGAAGATATAAATCTTTTTTATTTATAAGCGCGACGTCACGTTATGACGAAGAAGGGACTACCCAAAGCGACTCTTTCTCCGGTAGCGACACACCTGAGTATAAAAAGAATTAAATGCCCGTTTTGTTAACGTCGGCCGATGTGTTTTTTTCATGTTTTCAACAATTAAATTTCAATTGTTATCACTTTTGACTTCAAATTTAATTAATTTAAGCGATTGGCTATGAATATTCTTATTTTTTCGATTTTAAATCGCTCATTTTTACACGTGTATTGAATACACAACACCGGAACGGGCGGATTTTTTTTTGCACAGGAAGGGAAATGTTAAAGACGCACAACCTCTGGTTGTGATATGTACTTCGGGGGTATCCACATGTTCTGCATCTCTGCAGCATCATCATTGCTCATCACTATTATCTCCGCACTCCGCATAGCAGTAGCAATGGTGGCTGTTTAGCACAGGAAGGGAAAGGTTGACTGAGTCTTTAGGAGCGTTGAAATACAAAATATGTAGGGATTACACAAGTCTTCCTATTGACAGATCCAAAACAGGTCCCCTATTCGGGAGAGACGTTTAATATTTGATGCGATATTCTTATGGGAACTCCTGAAATCAGATTGTCTGTGAAGAATTCGTGTCAAAGATAATTTACCGAAGTTCCATACTAAGGCAAGGCTGTTGTTGTTCTGACTTTTTTATTTTGGTGTTTAGGAGTCGAAAGTCGTTGCGACTTTTATGTTACACATAAATATCGTCGCGCCATTTCCCTGTTGGGGTAAGCAGATATGACAGAGCGTGAGACTTTCCTACCTCGACGCACATCCTTCATCTCTTCTACGTCCATACTTGTTCTCATACAACTTGCGATTTCTTTTACGCCTTAAATTTCCTTCTTTCAAAATGTCTGTAGGATACCTACCTAGTAAATGAATAATTGTCAAAATAATAAGTTAATTGTTAAACACAATTAAAATTAAATTTATTATTGTCAGATAGTAAACATACAGGGTCAATGACCGATGAAGAATTCAAGGATTGTCACACGATATGAACAACAACAATATTTACTATTTACAGTGTCTGCGAATTGGCTAGCCATCTCCAAATACAAATCAATAATCTACCGCCGATTCATGCGCTAGAGCAAGGCAGATATATATCGCGAATTGGTTCACTCATTGGTATAAAATACTCGCACGCCGAGAAATAAACAGATTATTATTGTCATTCATTCAACTGTCAAGACTTGTTATTTATTTACCCGCAGTCCACTTATCGATTTATATCCGCATTCCTGAGTCTATATTCATTGAATACAAATCAAGATCATTATGACATATTAAAATAAGCAACACGCTATATGTCTTTCAACTTATTTTGTTAAGCCTTTCTTTATTAATTCGTTTCACGTTACTTAACCAACTCAGAGTACACTTCTTGGTCTTATTTAATACATCAGCCTAATCCCTTATCACTTCATCCCGTATTCTGTCAACTATTGTCACCCCGTGTAGTCTTAGCAAGGCTCGGTAAGCGTCAATAGCTCCAAGAGCTTGCTCCAGTTTTTTAAGTGAAACTTGTATAGATGCGGTAGGGCAAATTGGCCTGAACGTCACGAAAAGTGAAACGCTTCCCCTTCTTCGACTTTAACGGTAATATTTCAAATTGTGTCTATTCATTAATATGCGTAGAATGTCAGAGAAATCAGAGACGTTGTATGAGACGGTGTATTAATGTGGAAGAGGCCAAGGATGCGTTATTGAGTTGGGAAAGAATGGCGCTCTGTCCTCTCTTCCTATCCCGACAGGGAATTGGCGTGATAGTTTTGTATGTAACAATTCTTATAGCGCTATTGAACAACACAATAATGTCGCTATATAAAACTCTGCCTAACGATAGGTTGTAGCAGATTGAACCAGTTTGATCTTCTTTGCCTTCGAAACTTTGAGTTTGACTGACAAGACTTTTTGCTCGCTGAAGTGCAACAGTTTTCATAATACAAACCAATGTATGCGTCACAGGTGTTTTTCGTCAGCAGGATGGGTGATTTTCATACTCGGTCACAAGTTATGGTCTTTTAAATAAATATACTCGTAGGTTTATTGATGACAACATAGTTTTATATAAAAAACATATTCTGAAATGCATGTATATCATAAGATAATGACGAAGATAATATGCTTAAGAGATATGCTATCAAAAGGCCTGGGCTGATCTCGTAACATTCCTCCGGTCGAGATACACCCCCACCAATAGAGGGCGAACCCTGCCGCGATGACATACAACCTTGTACATGTAGATTAAAAAATCAAACATAAAATTAATAAATGACAATAATTAAGCAATCAATTCAGTTAATAAAACAAAAGATGGACATTTAAATAAATTAGCGTGCAAAATATAATATACACGTACAGTACCCGGCGGTGAGTAATACACGTCGTTTGTAGAGCGTCGTCTCTGTCGCACGATGCGCTAACAGTCCGGTATCTTAGTCACGATGCGGTTAGCGCATCGTGTGACAGGGACGACGCTCTACAAACTATGTGCATTACTTACCGCCGGGTCATCATCATTGTCAACCAGGGTCGATCCACTGATGGATGAAGGTCTCCCCAAGCTGACTCCAAATAGTTCGGTTTTTTGCTCGTTGATACCATGTGATGCTGCCATGCTTCCTGATTTCATATATCCAGCGTACCTTCGGTCTTCTTCTGGGACTCTTTATGCCTCTTGGGTACCATTGGATTATTTCGGATGTCCATCGGGAGTCTGACATTCTGGCTACGTGTCCGGCCTATTGCCACTTCATTCTTTTGCACACCTTTAAAACGTCTTCTACCTTTGTTATATTACGAATCCAGGTGTTTCGTTTACGGTCTCTTTTAGTATATCCCAACATGCATCTTTCCATGCCCCTTTGTGCGGTCTGGAGCTTTTGTGTGTTCTCTTATGTGAGCGTCCATGTCTCGCAGCAATACGCAAGTACTGGAAGAATGCACTGGTTGTAGACCCTTTGCTTCAAGGATATTGGGAGATTACTTACCGCCGGGTACTGTATTATATATCCCGCAATCACACACATATTCTGAGGCAAAGGAAAAATATAGATTCACAAGAGAAGCCTCCAAAAGGTCTAGGTTTATGCTACAACACCTTCCCAGCCAACACACATTATTTTTCAGCATTTTTAACCTTGTGACCCCCCTGCATAAACTTTAAATGTGTAATTCATGTTAAGTACATGACATTTAGTTATATTTATTATGAGCCACTTTATAAGTTCCCTTCTGCGCTGATAGTTGTATTGTTTCACTGGTGCCGTTACACCTTAAGTCCGTCACCACCGGAGGAGAAGTCCTTTGGCCGGTTGCGTCTTAGCAAGACCACGCTGAGACGGTTTGGGCATGTGGAGTGAATGAATGAAGAAAAACTAAGCAAAAAAATATATAGTACAAATGTGAGTGTAAGGCGTGTGAGAAGAAGACGATGGAAAGTATGTTTGGATTAAATGAGTGATATTTTAAAAGAAGGAAACGTTAAAAGTTTGAGAAACCGGAGCAGTTGTATAGATGTTGAAAATACTAACGAAGCGTTTTAAGAAAGAAAGCTTGGCGCTCTGTCTTCGCTGCCTACCCTGACAGGGAGACGACGTGATGACATGTATAGTATGTCACAAATGTCTGAGTCCTGCAACGCTCCATCTATAAACCTATAGAGGATATGGTTCTCAATGCGAAATTGCGATGGACCGGACATTTGATACGTATGGGTGATCATAGGCTCCCAAAATGCGTTTTGTAGGAGACGTAGTGGACAAGCGAAGGGTTGGTGGACAGAGAAAGCGGTATAAGGACAGTCTGCGAGAGTCGCTTACTTTGTGCGGGGCGCCTGAGGACTGGGAGCAGGAGGTGGCTCAGGACCGAGGAGGATGGCTAGCAATCTGTTCTCGGGCCGATTGCGTCTCAACGGCTAGACGTGTGAGAAACAGTGAGCGTGCTGCAGACATGGGTCAGCACGGCCAGACGACTCAGCAGGTATCACATGTCTGTGGCATTTGCCGGAGGGAGTGCGCATCTAGGATCGGGCTGTTTTCTCATAGAAGATCACATGATCGACGTGGCTACGAGACCCAGCAACTACGACGTTATACGTATGTTTTTACATTTGATACAGTTTTTACTCGGTTATATCAAATCTTCTTCTTCCCAGTGTCATGTCAGGTCCCCCCAACGTTGAATATCACCTGAGAGTCGACATCTTTGTCCCCGGCAGCCCGAAAGAGATCCCCAACGCTCCTTATACCAGTCCAATCACGTATATTGCGGAGCCAGGAGATTTGCTCCCTGCCAACACCTCTTTGACCCTCAATTTGGCTTGGATGATCAGGTGCAGTAATTTGTACTTTGCTCTTCTAAGTACATGACCCAAATAGGACACCTTTCGGATTTTAATATTAGTCAGCAACTCTCTATCAACTTTGGCTCTTTGAAGAACCCTCGTGTTGCTGACCATATCCGTCCAGGGTATCCGTAGCATTCTCCGGTGTATCCACATTTCGAATGCTTCCAGTCGGTTCATACCACTAGCTTCGAGGGTCCATGATTCCACTATAAATATATTTGTAGTAATTTTATTTTCTTGTTATATCAAATAACAAGAAAATAAAATGACTACAAGCTTAAATCAATGTTTCTAATGCTTCCTCGTCAAGTGGCTCAGTGTTTTTTTCCTACTAACTATATTAAGGAGTGCAATCCTTAAGATGTCGAAATCGGAAAAGTCGTTCAACAAGGTTATTCCTTTCCCGATTTCGTTATACCTTCGTCTTAGAGCGATGACACAGCATCGCTTTAAGAGGTACACCATCAGATGCCGCAGCATCTCTCGCCAAATAAGAAGAAGCAAGGATAAGAGTCGAGCAGAGTAGATCACATCAGCGCGCAGCGTCTAGAGAGAGAGAGCGATCTAGATTAGGTTAGTACAGAGTAGAGCAGAACAGAGCACTGCGGGGTACGAGGCTGTGTATATGTGTGGAGCATGCAGATCGCCGTTGCAGCGGATCGGACCGTGGGAACCGCACATCGGCGCTCTCACTTACAATTGCTAATCCTAACGATTTATTGTGTAACACGGACGGGGCGCACAACCGTGGGCAGGTCAAGACTTTGTATTTGCTAAAATAATTATTTATTTATACAGTTACACGTATATCGTTCGCACGTTACTGGGCCTTGCAGTCGACGATACCCTCGCCATTACAACGTTAATTCAATTGGAAAGCAAAGCTGTGCCGTGGAGTTTTTTTGAAGTGAAACTTCTATAGGCGCGGTAGGGCAAATTGGCTTGAACGTCACGAAAAGTGAAACGGTGTATTATATTCATACTTTATTATTAAATTATTATTAAATATTTTATTTATTAAAAAAGTATTATTTATTATTAATAATAATTAATGTTTTTTTTAATATTATCAAGTGTAGGTATTATATTGTTATTAATATTATTATTAATTTTTTAAATTATTATTGTTTATTATTAAGTATAAAAAAATAATATTTTTTGTTGTATATTATTTTTATATTAATATACAACATTTAATAATTATTAATTTTATTTTATATTAAATTATTTTATTTTATTTAATATTTATTTTAATATTTATTTAATATATCATATAATTTATATTCAATATATGATTATAATAATATATGTGGTAAATGTTAATATAATATTAATAATTATATTATTATTATATTATAATATAATTAATTAATAATATAATGTAATAATTTTATTCATAATGTGTCATCAATAATGTAATAAAAATAATATAATATTAAATAAATTATTATTTAAAAGTAATTAATTTAAAAACTTAAAAATTAATATTAAAAAATATAAATTTAATATTATTAAGTGTATTATTTTATTATTAAAATTATTATTTATTATTAAAAATAAAAAAATCATATTTTTTATTTATTGTAATTAAGGGAGATTTTCTTGAATTAAATTCCACATAACCATTTCCTAATCCTAAAAAAAAAATCGTAAACAAATGTAAAAAAAGCAATGCATAAAATCAAATTTTTCTAGGAGCTAAGAAGTTTCACTTCTACCGCGCGAGAGTCTCACGCATCTGATTTTTTTTTTCAAGTAAATGGCCACATTGTTGTACTGTACTGAATCTGTGTCTGATGGCACACGGAAGTGAGGCGATCGAATCACACAGGCAATGTTCCGCACAGAATCGCCTAAAACGCGCCACACTCAAGAGTTCACACAAACACAGTCTTTGTTACAAGTAGTCCCTCCTGCAAGCCCTCAAACACTCAAACTCCTGTCGTAATAGCAACCATGCTTCGATCCACTGCCTGATTTTTTCACACCCTTTTGCCTTTATTGAATTGGGCACCCCATTCATTGTATGTCATGGTAAGTAGACATTGTGATGGTGGACATTTGATCATTTGCCATGCGTTGTCATGCGTCTTGATGATAGTGTCAGAGAATCGATTTATGATTTATAGGTATATATCTCTCGTGTCACATTTAATTGATCCGCGAGTTGTTGTTGCGTTTGAGCGTCGTCCTCATCCAACAATGCTTGCGATTCGGCGTCTTCAAACTTTCTCAGTGGTCTTCCACGTTCTTCGTTTCTCACGTCAAAATCACCACTTTTGAATTTTTTAAACCACTCGAAGCACTGTGATTTACCAAGAGCATGCTCACAGTAAGATTCGACAAGCATTCGATGCGATTCTGCAGCAGTTTTGTTCAAATGGTAACAGAAAATCAATGCTGTCCGTAAATCGTAGTTTTCAGGCACAAAAACAGACATGTTCAACGCTATGAAAACATATGTAGTTGTATTAAACTTGTATTGTTGCGAGTTAAAAGTCTTTGACAAATGTAAACACAAGAAAAAGGCGCCAACGACGCGGTTTGACAGTCACTACATTGACAACTAGAGCCATCTATGAGTAAATTCCGGTTTCATATTTACAGACCTGGTATGTTGGCTACGTAAATATATTGAGTTCGTTGAATTTCGATTAACATTTTTCTAATTGTACTGACAAATAGTACTTTTTGCCATTATTTTTTGGTTCTAAGGAAAACTGGTTCCAACGCGGTTTCACCCACTTTCTGTTCCTCAGTCTCTCGGACCACTGGTTGGTGCATTGTGCACGCGGCCTGTTCACACCGATGTCGGCCAATATACATCACGAGCGGCGCAGTCTCCCGATCCCCTCTGCTCCCCTTGCGCTGCGTGCGAATCTACAGAATCTGGAGCAGTCCGAAATGCGCTGGCCGCTGTGCACTGTTGCAGGGTCTCGCCACGGAAGGAGGCATCTTCGTTTTCACCTTTGCTAATGATCTATGCATTGATCCGGCACCTTGATATATTAGACTGAAACATGGGCGACTTTATTTTTAATTTGCAACTCTGCACGGATTTCTCCTGTTACACAAAGAGGGTCTGCTTCTAGCGTTAGCTTATTCGTTAGGAAGAATATCAGCCAGGACTCTTCTCATACTGCTAGGCGGTGCCGAGACTATATCCACAGTGTCACTCAGTTACTGCTGTGTATTAAATGACTGCGTATAAAATGACTGCATGTAAAATAACTACGCATAAAATCACTGCTTAATAACTGCGTATAAAATTATGCGTATAAATTGATTACGTATAAAATTATTGCATGTAAAAAGACTGCTTATAAAATAGCTGCGTTAAAATGACTGTATAAAAGTATATAAAATTATTACGTCTAAAATTACTGCGTGTAAAATGACTATAAAAATACGACTGGTAAAATTACTGCGTATAAAATTACTGCCTCCAACATCACGTCTCGAAGGCATATGTCTAAAAAGATGAGTTAGAACCGCAATTATGACTTTGTGGAGCTGCAAGAGGTGGACATTTGGCGGGTATTGTTTTTTGTCTTTGAATTTCATACATTATACTTCAATGATCAATAAAAAGTTTTTTGAAATCAAAGCAAATTGTGTGTTTTATTCAAGAATTAAAAAAAAAATAGAATTAAAAAAACCGCTCAATTTGAAAGACTCTTTATAAGACTAAGTTAATGTAATTTTTTATTATCTTAATATTTAATTTCTCAGAAATAGTTAACACCTACATACTAACTTATAACTAGATAACAATTCTTACACTAAATTATTTTAATGTTTCTTTTTAAACATACATGTCCGTTCGATAGTTAGAGTACCTCGGTAGACAAACTCGTCGACCTCTTCGTAGGCTCTTGGCGTCGTCCATATTTCTACTCCGTATAGTGTTATGGAAAGAACTGTAATGACAAAAATGCGGTGTCAAAGCCTGGAAAATATACGGAAGAGCAGAATTATCACGATCACGATGAAAATGCGCCTAGTTATGTCTCTATCGTCTTCGCAATATTCATGTGTGGCGCGGAGACTTGGACTCTGAGAGCAAGTGAGAGACGTAGAATAGATGCATTTGAAATGTGGTGCTGGAGAAGGGTATTACGAATTCCATGGACAGCAAGGTGAACTAACGCCTCCTTTCTCGAAGAACTGAGAACCTGTCGGCAATATGCCTTCGATTGGTCCTCCGATTCTTTGGGCACATTGCTCGTGGCCAAGGAGACAGTTTGGAGAGGTTTGTGGTTACTGGAGGCGTGGAAGGACGACGCGTTTAGGAAGATTCCCAATGCGATGGACTGACCAAGTGAGAGACACAACTGCTACACGACAGAATGAATTAAGATGAAGTAATACATATTTTTGCATATATTAGTCAGTTTTCAGCGGCCGTGGTCTAACTGTTAACAATTATACTCAGCAAGTAGACGCTCCAAAATCGATTACCGGCGGATACACTCCCGTACTGGGTTTACTTTCAGATGATTTTAAATATGAATTAACGTTTTTTTTTGTAACTTGTCGCTTATCGTAGATTTATTTAATTATTTATTAAACACTTTTAATTGCAAATACAATCTGGCGGACTTATTGCCAGACGGTAATCTCTTCCAACCAACCAGACAAAAGTAAATGAATCAAGTCACGTGGTCGCATAAATAATTCAAATGAATATCCCATCCCCACGAGATCCATGAACATATACGTGAGCACATGCCCACGAACCCCACAAAGACGGACAATCGCCCGAACATTTTTTTCATATAAAGTGAGATATCATCAATCAAAAGGAAAGGAAGGAATGGTGGAGAGGAAAGGAAAAGAAAAATCGGGAATGAAACACGTTATTTTACTGACTTAAAATTAAGAATTTTTTCAGTCGATTCTTAAAGCATGCCAAGGACGGAGCGAGTCTTATATTGGTTTGTAACTGATTCCAGAATCTCACTGCATGGACAGTAAATTACGACGTAAAGAAAGAGGAGCTGTGAACTGGAAAGGCCAATAGACAATCTCTGTTTGAGCGTAGCGCTAATCCATGATTGGAAAGACGCTGAAAAATTTCGGCGACATAAGAGGGGGTGGCGGAACAGTTAAGGATATAATACAATAGAGACAGTGTGTGAATTTGGCGTCTATTTCTAACATTCAACCAGTTCAATGCCTTCTGGTATGTAGTTATATGATCGTGCTTTCGTAGGTTGAAAATAAATCTTAGACACACATTTTGAAGACGCTGTAATTTGTCCAGCTGTTCCTCTGTAACATCCAAGTAACATACGTCCGCATAGTCCAGAATCGGAAAGAGCAGAGATTGTTCGAGTAAAATTTAGGTTTTAGTAGGCAGGAATCTTTGCAACACTTTAAGGGAATGAAGGCTGAAGAAGATCCTTCGGCTTACCTCATTAGATTCTTACAGTTATTAAGTGAAACAAAAATCGCGCAATATAAAACACTGCCTAGGTACAAATATAAATCTGCCGATAATCTTGGAAGTGAAATCTTGCAAACGAAACTTTTGATTTGGTCTGTTCAATATTGTGTGCAAAGAAGGCAAACTAACGCCTCCATTCTTGAAGAACTGAAAATCTTCGACAGATTGTCGACAATATGTTATGGCTTCGAAGAGTCTTCCGATTCTTTGGCACGTTACTCGTGGCCAAGGAGACAGTTTGGAGAGGTTTGTGGTTACTGGAAACGTGGAAGGACGACGCTCAAGACGCAACACGACTACCTTTAACAACTACCCTTCGTGCCGCGGAGTGCAGGGATGGATGGAGAGGAGTCGTCGGAGGCTATCATGGGAGTCACGATGCTCAGTCATGAGCTACACGACACGGTGATGAGTGTTATGGAGGAAAACTAGAGATTTGACTTTGTTTCTTCAAATTATTTGCTTTTGATGCACGTGTTTGTTTTGTCGATTAAATTGTTCCTGTTATTTTAGCGCGTTGGTAGAATATATACATTGTAGATGTCTGAAGTACGAGTATAGTAGTTGTACCGGTAATGCTCGGTAACAAATCATGTACCGATACACATCTACCGGGCAGCCAGCCATGTATATGGAGATGGCATGCTAATCAGGGGACGGTGCGACCATGTTACCAGTCACTTTAGAGAGGGACATGGCATTATTGTATTTTATTTGTTGTACATGTGAGAATCTACGAGAAACAGTTGATTAAATACGCTGTTTATTAATTTAAACACTTCATTGTACAATGTACACTTTGGCATGTTTATTGGTAAGGGGCAATCTCTTCCAACCGACCAGAAAAAATGTTAATAATTTTATTTATTTAACACTTTTATTGCAAATACAATCTGGCGGGCTTAGTGCCAGGAGGCAATATTTTCCAACCAACCAGACAAAAGAAAATGAAGCAAGTTACATGGTTGCATAAATCATTCAAATGACTATTAATCCCCACGAAATCCATAAACACATACGTGAGCATATGTCCACGAACCCCACAAAGACGGACAATCACCCGAACATTATTTTTCATATAAAGTGAGATATCATCAATCAAAGGAAAAAGAAGGGATGGTGGAGAGGAAAGGAAAAAAAAACAGGAATGAAATACGTTATTTTACTGACTAGAAATTAAGAGTTTTTTTAGTCGCTTCTTAAAGTATGCCAAGGAGGGAGCGAGTCTAACATTGGTCTGTAACTGACTCCAGAGTCTCGCTGCATGGGCAGTAAAGGACGACGTAAAAAAAGAAGACCTGTGAACTGGAAAGGCCAATAAACAATATCTGTTTGCCAACAAGGCCAATCAACAATAATAACGTTAAAAGAAAAAAAACTGTTGCTCCGTTTACAGAGTCGATTCTCCTCAAGGGTGCTTTGACTCGGGATTGGAACTCACTTTGAGTCACAGATTAAAAATATTACAAAATTAATGTATCATCGTCGTTGCTGGTCCTCGCAGCCGAGTATCCCCTCGACATTCCAAGGTCAATTCAGTTGGAAAGCGAAGCTGTGCCGTGGTGTTTTCTTATTTTTTTCTTCAAGTTCCGTTGCACGTCGGCAAACTCACCGGCCACACCGCTATACTGGATCCGATAGCACTCCGAAGTGAGACGGTCGAAACACAACGGAATGTTTTTTTCTTCCTTTTTTCGCAAGAATAGATATAACCGAAGTCATAATATCTGTGGCGTTATGGCAGAAGTTGATATGTCCGTTTTTTTGTCATTTAGTGTTTATTTTCCCAATTTATAGAAAATATTTCTCAGCATGTTGTGGCTAAACTTGGTTTGTCAGTCTTTATACAAACAAAAGATATATTGTTTCGAAAAACTTGATATGTCAATTTACGAGTAGTAAAAAGAATGAGGAGCCAAAAAATGTTATGTTACATATCGTTGTTTGGCATTACGCAAATCCTATTACACAAATTACGAAATTATTCGCTTTATTGTTGAGTTAGAATCGCAATTATGCCAAAATGTCATCGAAAATTTTGACAAAAGAGTGGACATCTGCGGAGCTGCAAGAGGTGGACATTTGGTGGATATCGTTTTTTTGTGTTTAAATGTCATACATTATACTTCAATGATCAATAAAATTTGTTTTGAAATCAAATCAAATTGTGCGTTTTATTCAAGAATTGAAAATATTGAATAAGAAACATCCGCTCAATTTGAAAGACCCTTTATATTATTGAGGCGATATCGTATTACGAAACAGCGCTAAAAAGTGATCAATTTGTTGGTGTTAAAAAAGGCAACGATGGCCGCAACACGCAGTCCATAATGCTTATTAGCTTTCATCAAATCTCATTCAAGAGCCGTTGCTAATCTCTCACGATGGCGCCTCAAGGTTGTCGCTAATGGTCCACCACGTTTACCGTTTACTCTCTCTCTCTCTGTAGTCGCAGCGTTACCCAGTATCTACAGTCGAACCTGAATATAACGAGTTGAGAGAACCACATTTTCCAGAAACTGTTATTTGTTCCATTTTATGTATTTGTGATTAGACTAGCTGAAAGATCCCATACAAAAATGTGCGAAAAACTTCTTCCCAGTGTCATGCCAGGTCCCACCAACGTTGAATATCACCAGAGAGTAGACATCTTTGTCGACGACAGTTACTAAATAGACTTTGGCGACGACAGTTACTAAATAGACTTTGTCGACGACAGTTACTAAATACTTTGTCGATGACAGTTACTAAATAGACTGTCGACAACAGTTACTAAAGTCGAAAAGATCCCCGACGCAAAAAAACAGTTACTTAATATTTTATTTAGAGTTAAGGCTATGGAGGTTTAAAGGCATTGTTTTTTTTTAATCAAACACTGTTTATTTCACTTTATATAACGGTATAACCCTACCGGTTTCAAGGTGTTCACCTCATCATCAGGGAAGCAAAAACAAGACTGAGTTATATTATTTGTAGTTAAGGAATTAACACTGTGGAAGCTTAAAGACATTGTGATTTATTTAGTCCAACACTGCTTATTCCGAATTAATAAAACTTAATAGAACAGATAACCCTACTGGTTTCAAGGTTTTCACCTCATCATCAGGAAAGCACAGACAAGACTGAATTATATTATTTATAGTTAAATAATTAACATTGTGGGGGTGTAAAAACATTGTTATTTGTTTAGTCAAACACTGTTTATTCCACTTGACATTGCAGTATAGTCCTACCGGTTTTAAGGTTTTCACCTCATCATCAGGGAAGCACAAACATAACTGAATTACGTTCAAACTGGTATCGACATACACACGCATTTAAAAAAAATACTTTAAAAAATAAACCACGGCACAGCTTCGCCCTCCAACTGAAATGACGTTGGAATGGTGATAGGATCATTTGTGTTGATAGGATCACTTGTGGTGATAGGATCACTTGTGGGGATAAGATCACTTGTGGTGATAGGATCACTTGTGGTGATAGGATCACTTGTGGTGATAGGATCACTTGTGTTGATAGGATCACTTGTGGTGATAGGATCACTTGTGGTGATAGGATCACTTGTGGTGATAGGATCACTTGTGGTGATATGATCACTTGTGGTGATAGGATCACTTGTGGTGATAGGATCACTTGTGGTGATAGGATCACTTGTGGTGATAGGATCACTTGTGGTGATAGGATCACTTGTGGTGATAGGATCACTTGTGGTGATAGGATCACTTGTGGTGATAATGGTATATATTGAAGAGCGTAGCTGGGAGACAACTATTATCTTCCACCCCGTCAATTGAGCCTTCGAATGATGTAGTAGCCATGATCTCTGTATTTCCGCGCTCCTTACAACCGAGTCCGACTGTACCTCATACGACCGGCTAATCGGCTCCTTTGTTGGGTCGACACTAGATCGCGTCACGCCGATAAGTGCCGACCGATCGGGACATACGTTTTCCTATATTTTTCATACAATCGATGTGTTTTTTGACTTTTGTTGGTGCGTACAGACTTAAATCAAAAGTGTATAAATCTATTTCTTTCCTTGTACAATAACTTTATATTATTTTTTTAAAATACAAATCTTAAGTAAGAAAGGGATAAGGGTTGATAATTTATTTTTATTTATTTTACACATGACAAGAAATAAACATAATTTGCGAAAGAACAAGTAATTTAATTCGGACACACAATTTTAATGGATCTGGGTTTGTTGCCTTTCATTTGTCGTGTCCCCAGTAAACTAGGCTTTTGCTACAACTCAGTAAACTAGGCTTTGACCAAACGCCACACGTAATTAATACAGTTCTATGAGATATGGCCAATCGCCACACGTGATTAATACAATTCTATGAGATATGACCAATCGCCACACGTGATTAATACAATTCTATTAGATATGGCCAATCGCCACACGTGATTAATACAATTCTATGAGATATGGCCAATCGCCACACGTGATTAATACAATTCTTATTTTTGTTTATTTATTTACTTATTTAACACTTTTATTGCAAATACAATCTGGCGGGCTTATTGCCAGGCGGCAATCTCTTCCAACCAACCAGACATAAATAAATTAAGCAAGTTACATGGTTGCATAAATCATTCAAATGACTATCCATCCCCACGAAATCCATAAACACATCGTGATCATATGCTTACAAACCCCACAAAGACGGACAATCACCCGAACATTATTTTTCATATAAAGTGAGATATCATCAATCAAAAGAAAAGGAAGGGATTGTGGAGAGGAAAGGAAAAGAAAAATCGGGAATGAAACACGTTATTTTACTGACTAAAAATGAAGAGATTTTTCAGTCGCTTCTTAAAGCGTGCCAAGGACGGAGCGAGTCTTATATTGGTTTGTAACTGATTCCAGATTCTCACTGCATTGACAGTAAAGGAGGACGTAAAATAATTAATTCTATGTGATAGGGCCAAACGCCACACGTGATTAATACAATTCTATGTGATAGAAGGGCCAAACGCCTAACGTGATTATTGAACCTATTGCTCGATCTGACCTTAAAAGTGGATTTGGCCACGTTTGTCTCAATTTTCAACGTATCAATATTCTTAACGTGTTCCCCGCGGGAAGCACAAACGCCTGTGATCTGACGACAATCCAAGTTTCAAATCACAAATACTTAAAAAAAATGACACAAAACCGGAATAAAAATTGAACTAAAATTTAAAATAATCTTTATTCTAGCGACATCTCTGAAAACCTTGTCAAATAATATATTAGTTTATGAGATATTGTTGAATAAACAGAGGCCCGAATTTTTTTGGTTTCTCAATATTTCCAGCATTAACGACCTGTCGCGCGGATCGAGTCCTGCGATGAGTCTCTCTTACGTAAATAAACATTACTAAGTCTCTCTTACGTAAATAAACATTACTAGTGCTATATGCATTTGATTGGGTGAGTGTCATGAAGCATTGATTTGATCGTAGCATTCCTTTGTTTATTTTACGTAATGTTAAGTTTATCTCCTTTATTTAATGAGTCTCCTTAAGAGTAATGACTATTATTTATTATCAGAAAATTACTTAAGTGTCATGTTTACTTGGTGTTGTAATCAAATATCAGTGGTTCTAAACAAAATATGTGTTTAAACTTAGAAATTAAAAAAACGCTGAAATTGTGCCGCGCACAGGATTCGTGGAATTTGATTTTTAACGCGGTGAACAGGTTAAATAAGGCTACATTAATTTCCCACCGCCACGCATTCATGTCAGCATCGAGCATTGTCTGTCCGTTCAGGAAGTGGCGTTGTACATAAATCTTTATTATACGCATTGTAGTATTGCACATTCACACTTATTTCACAGGTACTTCTGCATTGTTATTGGTTCAATCGTTTTAGAAGTATTGTTTATACATATAATAATAAAAATATATCATTAATATATTCGTAAGGTTCATATACCATTTCCGTGTCGGGGTAGGCAGGCAAGATAGAGCGAATTTTATTTTATTTCCTTAACACTTCATTGTTAACGCTTCCCTTACGGTGATAAAAATAATACGCGTGTTACGGTGTTGGGTAGTGAGTACGCAATAAAAAATTAGCGATTTTAAATCGGAAAAATAAGAACATTCATAGATAATCCCCTTAATTAATTATAATTGAAGTTAAAAATTATAATAATTGAGATTTATTTGCTGAAAACATTAAAAAACCATCTGAAAACATTAAAAAACGCTCACGGAACGGACGTACGTCTAACCTATTTGCAAGCCTAGAGGCTACTAGTGACGCGGAACGTCAGTCGCATACGCCTTTCCTTGCGACGTTGAGACAGTTCAGCTCCTCGCAATTCTGTCTAGTATGCAAGAGTGAGATGCGAATATAGTGTCGCGCTTCCCGCATACTATTCACCTATCGTCAAGACGAGGCACTCGCCGCGTTTAAATGCGAATTTGTTTTCGATCTTTACAAAACACCTCGATGTAGTCGATAAATTCTGATTATTATTAATATTTTTTTTAAAATCAATGCGTAAATATATTATGGAGGAATACCTAAAATCTTAACCTTGTATTTATTATATTTATAGAGATATTGATGGTTATTAGAAGCAACGTGTAGAAGATACCCAACACAGGGAAGGAAAGGTTAAAAACAATCTAGCGGGATGGGATTATTATAAGGCGGCAATCTCTTCCGACCAATCGGACAATAAATAAACAAAGGAAGTTACGTGGTCGTAAAAAATGTTCAAATTATTATTCGTCTTTATGAAATTTATGACCAAATCAAAGGAAAAGGAAGGGATGGGAGGCTTCTTAAAGCATGCCAATGACGGAGCGAGTTTAACATGTATGGTTTGTAACTGGTTCCAGAGTCTCACTGCGTGGAAAGGGAAGATCGACTTAAACAAATAATAGCGGTGAACTGGGAAAGACGCTGAAAATTTTCGGCGGGAAATGAGGGGGTGGCGAGACAGTTAAGGATATTATACAATAGAGATATGATTTAAGGATATTATACAATTTTGCTTTCCATATTTATTAACCGGTTCGGCGTGATGTTGCTAATTTTATCAACCTGTTCGCTTGAACCAGTGCGAACCAATAACTAATCATCACTGTTAACATGTCTGTGTCTGGATATGTCGAGGGGTATTATACGGTTGATGTATGTTAATATGTCTATATATGGATATGTCGAGGGGTATTATGCGATTGATGTATGTTAACATGTCTGTCTCTGGATATGTCGAGGGGTATTATACGATTGATGTATGTTAACATGTCTGTATCTGGATATGTCGAGGGGTATTATACGATTGATGTATGTTGACATGTCTGTATCTGGATATGTCGAGGGGTATTATACGATTATTGTATGTTAACACGTCTGTATCTGGATATGTCGAGGGGTATTATGCGATTGATGTATGTTAACATGTCTGTATCTGGATATGTCGAGGGGTATTATACGATTGATGTATGTTAACATGTCTGTCTCTGGATATGTCGAGGGGTATTATACGATTGATGTATGTTAACATGTCTGTATCTGGATATGTCGAGGGGTATTATACGATTGATGTATGTTGACATGTCTGTATCTGGATATGTCGAGGGGTATTATACGATTATTGTATGTTAACACGTCTGTATCTGGATATGTCGAGGGGTATTATGCGATTGATGTATGTTAACATGTCTGTATCTGGATATGTCGAGGGGTATTATACGATTGATGTATGTTAACATGTCTGTATCTGGATATGTCGAGGGGTATTATACGATTGATGTATGTTGACATGTCTGTATCTGGATATGTCGAGGGGTATTATACGATTATTGTATGTTAACACGTCTGTATCTGGATATGTCGAGGGGTATTATACGATTGATGTATGTTAACATGTTTGTATCTGGATATGTCGAGGGGTATTGTATAATACGATTGATGTATGCTAACATGTCTGTATCTGGATATGTCGAGGGGTATTATACGATTGATGTATATTAACATGTCTGTATCTGGATATGTTGAGGGGTATTATACGATTGATGTATATTAACGTGTCTGTATATGGATATGTCGAGGGGTATTATACGATTGATGTATGTTAACATGCCTGTATCTGGATATGTCGAGGGGTACTTTACGATTATTGTATGTTAACATGTCTGTATCTGGAAATGTCGAGGGGTACTATACGATTGATGTATGAAAGTGAAACGTGAACTTGGAAAAAGCCAGAAAGGAACCGAACAACTGCTGTACAGTACCCGGCGGTAAGTAATACACGTGACTTTGTAGAGCGTCGTCTCTGTCGCACGATACGCTAACAGTCCGGTACGCGACGACGTGATGGAACACGTGTATGAATGACAGAGACGACGCTCTACAAAGCCAACGTTAGCCGATTATAGCTGACAGTCTCTTTCTTAGCCCGATGTGTATAACTTACCGCCGGGTACTGTAGAAATGTGTGCACTTAGAAGTATAGGTGACAGAAACGGAACGAAGTGATTCGGAATGAATATTAACAAAGTGCTGATGTTTTGAGTAAAACGAAGAAAAGCACTCTGAAAGGGTTTGGACACGTGGAACGAATGAATGAAGAGAGACTAACAAAACAATTATGAAGTGCAAATGTGAGTTTAAACCGTGGTAGAGGAAGACCAAAGATAGTTGGTTAGATCATGTAAAGGGTTTTTCAAATTAAGCGGTTTTTTTAATTCTATTTTTTTTACTTTCCAAAAAAAAAATTTATTGGTCATTGAAGTATAATGTATGACATTTAAACACAAAAAAACAATATCCGCCACACTTGTCAATATTTTCGATTACATTTTGGCATAATTGCAGTTCTAAATCACCGATAACGTGAATAATTTCGTCCTTCGGCTCAGGAATTGATCGGGGGCCATTCTTATAGACCTGGATTTTCGCGTAACCCCAGAGAAAATAGTCCAACGGTGTCAGGTCACATGATCTTGGTGGCCAATTAACATGACTGTTTCCGGAGATTACAATACATAAAATAATTCAACAATTTGAACGCGTTGTTGTATTGTATACGACTCCATTTTTATAAATGTCATACATTACACTTCTCAAATGCTACAAGACCCAGGCAAGTTCGCGACGCCATCTGTGTTTTAATGAAGAATTTAAAAAAACGCTCAATTTGAAAGACCCTTTATATAGTATTTTAAAAGGAAGAAATGTAAAAAGTTAAAGAAATCGTAAGATACTCCAAAAACAAACCCTCTACAGTGTGATAGAAGCCCAATACTTCATGCAGGATATGACCCACGCGGTCTTTTGAGATGCCTACTGTCTCAACTATCTCGCGCACCTTCAATCGGCGGTCTGCCAATACGAGATCGTGGATTTTTGTCACGTTAGCCGTTTTCGGGGCACCTGGGCGTGGCTCATCAAAAACCGACGTGCGACCACGTTCAAAACTCGTTAAACCAATTTTTGACGGTCGCCATCGAAGGAGAAGAGTCACCGTACACAGCATCCAAGCGCTCTTTGATTTCGCTGCGCGATTTCCCTTTCAAAAACAAGAATCGAATCACCGACCGATATTGCTCTTTTTCCATTTTTCTCAAATCCGCGGACACGCTCGCTTCCACACGCGGTCAAAACAAAACTACGCGTCCGATTCGGCTGAAATTTTGACAGTAGCTGTCAACGAGAATGTACTACGCGATAAAAAATTGCTCTTGCGATAGTGGTGCCATCGGGCGGTGAGGCTAAGTACTTATCGGACCGCCCTCGTACTAGTATATTGTTTGTATATTTTCATCCTAATTTTGTATACCAATATGTTTATTTACCAACACAATTGATTGATACATTTATAAAACATAATAGGTGACATGGGACGACCCTGTCCAACTCTCGTATTGTTTCGATAAAAAGCTAACGATTTTATTTCCGCTTTTTTCAGGATGGGTGCGAACTCGGGCGAGGGAAGGGCGGTAGAGCCATGCTGCCCTCCACCAGAGAGGTAGACTGAGTTATTTATTATGTGTTGTTTTATTATTTTTTCGTGCATGGTTATTTATACGTCGTTGTCGTTGGTGGTTCTTGTAGTCGAGGATCCCTTCGGCATTCCGACGTCAATTCAGTTTGATAGCAAAGTTGTGCCGTGGAGTTTGTTGTCACACCAGCAAACTTACTTGGCCACATCACTGGACTGGATCCGATTGCCATATCAAAGTGACACGATCGGAGCACGTCGGCATGTTTTTTTTTTCCTTTTTGAAAAAAATCGTATGGTCGATCGTAGGTGCCATTATTGCAAATGTTCCAAAATGCGTTTTAAATGCTCGCCTGTCAAACACAAACCGCATGTCCAATATGGCTGAAAGTTGAAATGTACGTCACATACAGTGCCGCCAACGTGAGGGAAAAGATAAGATCAATCAATGTCAGGTTGGTGAGAATGTGCAACAGGGTTTTATATAATCAAAAATCGGAAAGAAGTATCGATTTATTTTTTCATGCTATATGTTCTCAATGTGGATGCACCGGATAATGCTACGGATACCCTGAACGGATATGGTCAGCAACACGAGGGTTCTTCAAAGAGCCAAAGTTAATAGAGAGTTGCTGACTAATATTACAATCCGAAAGGTGTCCTACTTGGGTTATGTACTTAGAGGAGAAAAGTAAAAATTACTGCACCTGATCATCCAAGGCAAAATACTCGTAGAAGTCCGAAGAGGTGTTGGCAGGAGGCAAATCTCCTGGCTCCGAAATATACGCGATTGGACTGCCATAAGGGGCGTTGGAGATCTTTTTCGGGCTGCCGGCGACAAAGATGTCTACTCTCAGGTGATATTCAACGTTGGGGGGACCTGACATGACACTGGGAAGAAGAAGATATCGCCTGTTGAGAATCATAGTGGCGACACTCCAAAAAATAAATTTTCGAGTTAAGTATTCCAAATGAACTAGAAGATGTACTGGTGTAAGGTTGAATGGAAGATTTTTACGGAAATTATTTACTATACTAAAGAAAATGTAGCATGGCCCCTGTGACGTTTGAAATTTGCCTCAATATAACCTTGTAACGACGTTCAGTAATTTTAATTATTTTATCAACTTTAATATAAACCTCGATTCTAATAAATAGCAAGCTATTTAGGTAAATAAATTACATAAAACTAACAATAATGACAAATCAATACATCTTGTTACAAATAAGCAAAAATATGGCAGTTTGTTAAAATCAAATAATATTTGGCGACGTTTGTCAAAGTCACTACGTTAGTCTGCATTGGCTAGGGATGGGGTATACGATAATTGGATTTTCGATTTTTATTATACATATAATTAAATGTTCGTAATTAGTATTATTTCATAGGGGATTTTGCCCTATTTAAATGTAAATATAAATCATACAATACATTAGAAAGTCAGTATAATGAAAATTAGGAATTAAAACGTCAGTTTAGAGAAAAACAATTTTTCAATTTATAAAAAAACGATTCGATTTGTAAAAAAAAAATATTTTACCCCATCCCTTTGAGACATGACGTTTCAAACGTCACAGGGACCATGCTACATTTTCTTGAGTATAGATTGTCATCGTAGTACCACAAAATGTGATCTGCAGATTGATTCAAATGGCCGCAGAGATATCTTCCGGGCGAATGGACAAGATTGAAGCTAAAAAGTTCACCATTAATGAATCCATTTTGTGACGGAACAAAATGGCCTACAAACACGCGGGACGAAACAAACTGACCGTTAGGATCCCCACTGGCTGGTAGAAATCATTCATATCTGCTGAATCCATCGACCCGTCAAATTTCGAACTCCATAGACTAGTTGGTAAGACGACTGCTTTCAACGGGGGTTACGTGTTGGTTTCCCATTGGTACCCGGATTTTGCTCAAAAGATTTCCTTTGTTGTTTTCCCTTAAGGTATTTTAAAACACTTCTCTGATTGGTAAAGAGAAATGGTGACATGGCAACAAATCCACCTGGCTGTACAGCACAATGAAAGCGTTATACGATACAAATGACTCTTTCGCTTGTAGAGGGCTCTCTTATCTGCAGAACCCATCCCATCAACTGTCAAAAATCTCAGTTGCTGCTGTTGAAAGATGTATTTGCAGGAATAAAATTTCAACGATAGCGCAAGAGAAAAACCTTAAGAAATTATTAAACGTTTTATAAAGGGTCTTTCAAATGGAGCGGTTTTTTTTTCAAATTCTTGAATAAAACACAATTTGCTTTGATTTCAAAAAACTTTTTATTGTTCATTAAAGTATAATGTATGACATTAAACACAAAAAAAAACAATATCCGCCAAATGTCCATCTCTTGCAGCTCCACAGCTCTTTTGTCAAAACTATCGATGACATTTTGGCATAATTACGGTTCGAACTCACCAATAACGCGAATAATTTCGCTCTTCGGCTCAGGAATTGTTCGGGGGCCATTCTTTTAGACCTGGCTTTTCACGTAACCCCAGAGAAAATAGTCCAACGGGGTCAGATCACAATATGATCTTGGTGGGCAATTAACATCACCGTTTCCGTAGATTACAATACATAAAATAATTCAACAATTTGAACGCGTTATTGTATTGTATACGACTCCATTTTTATAAATGTCATACATTACACTTCTCAAATGCCACAAGACCCAGGCAAGTTCGCGACGCCATCTGTGTTTTATCCAAGAATTAAAAAACCGCTCAATTTGAAAGACCCTTTATAATACAAGGAATTCTGCATCTCTTTTATCATGTGGTCAATGCTGATCTTCGCGGTTCTCTGCTATGTCTGAAACTCGGCGCACCACCTGTCTTCATCCCTCCCTAGGCTGGTCCAGGGTCGTGTTGAATTAAGCGTTTAAAGATGATCGTCTTGACTCTCTCATTTGGTCCGTTCATCTCACAGGACACCTTTCTTTTGATCGCTTTCTCTCAACTGTCCTAGTGATGAACATATTCTCCAGACTTTCTTTATTCTTTCTGGCAACAATCCCTAAGTATGTTAGGATTAGTTTCTACATATCGCATTGTCGAAAGCCTTAGGCTGAGGCTACACAGGTAGTGCTTAGAGCTACGCTGCGAGTTAGGCGACTTATCCTAGCGAACCAACGCACACCATACTATCGCAATGGCCACACTGCACGCTTCGCGCAACACTACAGGACGATTAGTCACCGAGTGAATCTCCTAACAAACAGACGTGTTGGTTAATTTTATTGTGTCACCGTGATTTTACAAGATGGCGTAAGTTTCAATAACAGCTGTGTATTATAAAAGGGAGCCTTTGTGGAACCCATCGAGCAAATTATACAAAAATGTACCTGTAATAAAATCACTTTGGAATGAAGTTGCACGGGAAGTAAATAAAGATAAGGTAAGTTGTAATGAAATTGGTTAGTTTTGAGAGTGGCGTCGTTTGTTGACTCAACCGCTACCAAATTTCGAATGAATTTGTGCGAAGCACTTTGGTGTGGCCAAACATGAAGTCACCTAGTATATGAGTCACGTAAAGGCTTAACACCTAACGAAGCACTTTCGTGTGGCCTCGGCCTTACGGTAATCTCTAATTCTAAATTGATACAGACGTTACTGCGCCTTGCGGACCATGGTATTTAAAAGCATCCGTTTCAATCGACGTATCTCGAAGGCGTCTATCATGTTTCTATCGTTCTTTCTCATCGTCTACTGTTTCTACTCCATACAGTGCTACGGAGATTTCACTATACACGGAATTACACATGCATACCATCAAGTTGTTTCCCTACTGGGGTAGACAAAGAAGACGAATCTCCATACTTTCATATGTCGACTCACATATTTCGCCTCTTTCACATACATACATCTTCTCATGCAACTTCTTCGATTTATCTCATTTTTTTTTTTCAAGATATCATTTATTTAATCCAGCCATATTTTCGTTGATATTCCGCTGCCATGTCTTCCACTCACATTTGCATTGTATACAACTGTTTTTTAAGTCTTTCTTCATTCAGTCGTTCTACATGTCCAGACCATCTGGGCGTGCTCTTCTTTATATAATATTACTCAACACCTCAGCCTTAAGTTTACATTCATTCTTATCACTTCATCCTGTGTTTTTATTAATTGTGTTAATTTCCGGTTTCAGAGACCTCTTTTTTCTTCGGCAGGTGGTGAGGAACTAAATAACATACGTACATACCATCACGCCGTCTCCCTATCAGGGTAGGCAGAGAAGAGACAATTTCCTATCGCGATACACATCCCTTGTAGATTCATACAAGTCCTACGATTTCACTGACTTCCACATTTTCTTCTTTCAAAATATCATTCACTTGATCCAACCACACTTGGTATTTCTCTACCACGTCTTCCACTCACATTTGCACAGTATATGTGTAATGTTGATATTTCTTCATTCATTCGTTATACATGTTCAAACCATCTTAAAGTACTCTTCTTCATCTTACTCAACACATCAACTTTAAGTTCACATTCGTCCCTAATCATTTCATTCCGTATTGTGTCATACATTGTCACCCCATATGCTCCTTTCAGTGCACGCATTTCTACTGCATTTGTTTGTCTCTTTTCGGTTTGTTTTACTTACAGCATTAAAAAACAAAACTCGTGAATAAAATATAAAAAACAAAAACTTCTTCCTCTTATTTTAGTCCTGTTGGCCTGTTATGGTCCTACATTATCGTTTCCCTCGTATGACGTCGATTGCCAGCTGTCTTTACATCTTTTGGGAGGTCGTCCTGGAGGTCTGCTCGCTTGGGGGATACTTTCCCTGGCCATTCTTACGGCTCTTGGTTCCGCCATTCTGGATACATGTTCGTTCCAGAACCTTCTTCTCTGTCGTCCCCATCTGACAATATCTTCAACTTCGCACATCCTTCGGATTTCTGTGTTTCGTACTCTATCACGAAGGGTTTTGCCAGCGATACTCCTGAGTACCTTCATTTCGTTGGTTCGAAGGAGATTTTTAGTTCTGACAGTGTCGGCTCTGGACTCTATGCTGTATATCATTATGGGGCGGGCACAGGTCTTGTATATCCTCACCTTGCTTTGGATGTTCATATACTTGTTTTTCCAGATAATGTTCTTTAAACATCCGGAAATAGCTGCGGCGTTTTGTGATTGTTCAAGCACTTCGCCATAGAGGTCATTATTGCACATTATGCTAGCACCCAAGTATTTAAATTTTGATAAAAACAAAATAGAAAAAAAACAAAAACACGTGAATAAAGTATAAAAAACAAAAACACGTGAATAAAGTGTAAAAAACAAAAACACGTAAATAAAATATAAAATACAAAAACACGTGAATAAAATATAAAAAACAAAAACACGTGAATAAAATATATAAAACACGTAAATAAAATAGAAAAAAACAAAAACACGTAAATAAAATAGAAAAAAACAAAAACACGTGAATAAAATGTAAATATTTACCAAAGAGAAGGATGATGGAAAAGAGACAAGAATGTGGAGTTATAGAGAAACAAATATGGGTAGATATAATATTTTTTAGGGCGATGTAAATTTCAGCGCGTGTGTATGTGCGGTATTTCTTAAAGCGTGTGTTTCTTGTTTTGCAGGCCAGCGGCCCTCCCGAGCAGCAGGAGCCGGTGGACCTCAGCGTCAGGCACAAGACCAGGAGGAGGCACATCAACCATCCAGGTAACCGGTCCTTTGATTTGCTGGACGGAAGTACTCTTTCATTCAGCTCTTGAAGTTCTTGTCCACAGGATGGACTGACAATCTTACTCTATCGCGAGGGATTGCCTGTATGTGTGTAGCGCTGCTCAGGTGTTCATCTGCCTGCTGGTGTGTGCTTGCTGTAGTGCTGTGTGCATGCACACAATAGAGCAATACACGCACAGGCGTCATCCATCCACAGGATGGACTGACAATCTTACTCTATAGCGAGGGATTGCCTGTATGTATGTAGCACTGCTCAGGTGTTGATCTGCCTGCTGGTGTGTGCTTGCTGTAGTGCTGTGTGCATGCACACAATAGAGCAATACACGCACAGGCGTCATCCATCCACAGGATGGACTGACAATCTTACTCTATAGCGAGGGATTGCCTGTATGTATGTAGCACTGCTCAGGTGTTGATCTGCCTGCTGGTGTGTGCTTGCTGTAGTGCTGTGTGCATGCACACAATAGAGCAATACACGCACAGGCGTCATCCATCCACAGGATGGACTGACAATCTCACTCAATAGCGAGGGATTGCCTGTATGTATGTAGCATTGCTCAGGTGTTGATCTGCCTGCTGGTGTGTGCTCGCTGTAGTGCTGTGTGCATGCACACAATAGAGCAATACACGCACAGGCGTCATCCATCCACAGGATGGACTGACTATCTTACTCTACAGCGAGGGATTGCCTGTATGTATGTAGCACTCCTCAGGTGTTGGTCTGCCTGCTAGTGTGTGCTTGCTGTAGTGCTGTGTGCATGCACACAATAGAGCAATACACGCACAGGCGTCATCCATCCACAGGATGGACTGACAATCTCACTCAATAGCGAGGGATTGCCTGTATGTATGTAGCATTGCTCAGGTGTTGATCTGCCTGCTAGTGTGTGCGTGTTGTAGTGCTGTGTGCATGCGCACAATAGAGCAATACACGCACAGGCGTCATCCATAGCGAAGGATTGCGTGTATGTATGTAGCACTGCTCAGGTGTTGATCTGCCTGCTGGTGTGTGCTTGCTGTAGTGCTGTGTGCATGCACACAATACACGCACATGCGTCATTCATCCACAGGATGGACTGACAATCTTGCTCTATAGCGAGGGATTGCGTGTATATATGTAGCACTGCTCAGGTGTTGATCTGCCTGCCGGTGCGTGCTTGCTGTAGTACTGTGTGCATGCACACAATAGAGCAATACACAAACAGACTATGTAGCACTGCTCAGGTGTTGATCTGCCTGCTGGCGTGTGCTTACTGTATGCATGCGCATAATAGAACAATACACAAACAGACTATGTAGCACTACTCAGGTGTTGATCTACCTGCGTGTGTGTGCTTGCTGCAGCGATGTGTGCATTCACACAATCGTTGCCTTTGAAAGTAATTTTATTTATTCCTATTGAAGTCTTATTTAATTTATCTTTATTTATTCTTATTTGAACATTCAAATGACCATTTTGATTCAAAAGTTTAAAAAGTAACAACAAATGAGATTTATAATTGACGTGCAAGTAGTGTTTTACAATATAAATTGCTTCATTCCTGTTATTAATTTCCCTAACCATCCCTTCTATTTTTTTAGATTGACGATATTTCAGTTTTATTCTTGTAATGTATATTATTTATGAATTTTGTTAAGGGGAAAAATGATTTTGCGACCATATTACTTCCTTTATTTAATTTCATCTGGTTGGTTTTCCGACATCTTCCGAGATAGCCGCCTGACAATATGCCCGCAAAATTGTTTTACAACGAAGTGTTATATAAATCCGATGTATGTCTTATATTCTTGGGCATCCCACTAGACGGCTCACTGCTGAAGATGGACCCAGTCCAGGGTCACACTTCCTGTTCGAGGTCTGACCTCGGCTTTCCCCCGTAAGGCCGGCCACCTCAGCAGTCATTATACCACTCGTTCGTCACTACAAGCTGACCTGTTGAGAACCGTTTCTCTTGTCATTTTCTCAATGTTAATCGTGCTTCATGTTTCGTTTTATTATATTTTTTTTAAATGATTGACGAAAGATTGTTTCAAATCGATCCGGGATTTTATGAGATTTAGCCGTTGCTGTTACTAAGGCGTGGAATGGTCTACCTGTTGGTAATAAAATATGGGTGGCGTGTGGAGCTTGAGGTAGCACTCTAAGACAACCTTTTTTTGGAAGGTTTTATCAAAATTAATGATATTATATGGAACACAGAATGGGTTGCTATATACGAGGGTGATCCGATAAGTACTTAGCCTACAAAAGAATAACAAAAATTTTCGAAAAGTGGCGATTTATTTCTCAACATAATCTCGTTTGAGTTCGATACACTTGACCCAGCGATGCTCCAACTTCTTTAACCCGTCTGAAAAATACGTTTTCTGGAGGTCTGCAAAGTAGGCCTCCGTGGCGGCGATAACCTCCTCATTCGACTCAAATTTCTGCCCGGCGAGTGACTTTTTCAAATTTGGAAACAAAAATAAGTTGCACGGGGCCAAATCCGGAGAATACGGTGGATGGGGCAGCAGTTCGTAGCCTAATTCTACCAATTTGGCCGTGGCGACGGCGGAGGTGTGAGCCGGTGCGTTGTCATGATGGAAGAGCACTTTTTTCTTCGCCAAATGGGGCCGTTTTTTCTGCAATTCGGCGTCGAATCGGCCCAATAATTCGGCATAGTAGAGCCCTGTGACCGTTTGGCCCTTCTCCAGGAAGTCGGTGTAGATCACACCTTTTGAATCCCAGAAAACGGTGGCTATCACCTTTCCGGCCGATAGGACAGTCTTCGCCTTCTTCGGAGCACGTTCGCCGGGTGAAATCCACTGTTTCGACTGTTCCTTGGTCTCGGGTGTGTACCAGTGTATCCATGTTTCGTCGACGGTCACGAAACGACGCAGAAACTCCTTCGGATTGAGCTTAAACATCGTCAAACACTGCTCTGAAGTTGTCTCACGGTTGCGCTTGTTGTCCGGAGTGAGCAAAATGCCCAATACTTCATGCAGGATATGACCCACGCGGTGTTTTGAGATGCCTACTGTCTCAGCTATCTCGCGCACCTTCAATCGGCGGTCTGCCAATACGAGATCGTGGATTTTTGTCACGTTATCCTCCGTGGTAGCCGTTTTCGGGGCACCTGGGCGTGGCTCATCAAAAACCGACGTGCGACCACGTTGAAACTCGTTAAACCAATTTTTGACGGTCGCCATCGAAGGAGAAGAGTCACCGTACACAGCATCCAAGCGCTCTTTGATTTCGCTGCGCGATTTCCCTTTCAAAAACAAGAATCGAATCACCGACCGATATTGCTCTTTTTCCATTTTCCATAGTGGTGCCATCGGGCGGTGAGGCTAAGTACTTATCGGACCGCCGTCGTAATGTCAGAAGGTCTACAATGATTTCTTTTTGTTTCGTCTTCCTTAGTAAGATTTTTTACCAAGTATGTTTTTCTAAATATATGCTAATGCGGGGAATTCTCTTATCTAATGACCGCAGCCACCACCTTCCCATTCTTACATTCAACTTATATTTATAATTTTGTTATATTTTTAATAAGTTTCTTGAGAGTTTTCTGTCTAAACGGCACTATAAAAATTGCGCTTGTATTATTATTATGAAAAGGAAAGTTCGGTAGAAAAATTATTTTACAGATGTCAAGAAATATACATAATTTGCGAAAAACCATCAGGCAATTTAATTTGAGCATACAATTTTAATGGATCTGGGTTTGTTGTCTTTTCTTTTTGTCGTGTCCCCAGTAAACTAGGATTTTGTCTGTATTTCACTGAGGCATGAAAAAATAAATCGATACTTCTTTCCGATTTTTTTTATTATATAAAACGCCGTTGCACATTCTCATCAACCTGACAAACAGTGACACTCAATTACATATGAATACATCACGCGAAATCAAACTCCTCACACTTCATCACTCCAGACAGACTAAAATGTTCATCCTACAATATACGGTACAATATACTTTAAGAAGCGACTGAAAAAACTCTTAATTTCTAGTCAGTAAAATAACGTGTTTCATTCCTGATTTTTCTTTTCCTTTCCTCTCCACCATCCTTTCCTTTCCTTTTGATTGATGATATCTCAATTTATATGAAAAATAATGTTCGGGCGATTGTCCGTCTTTGTGGGGTTCGTGGGCATGTTCTCGCGTATATGTTGATGGATTTCGTGGGGATGGATAGTCATTTGAATGATTTATGCGACCATGTAACTTGCTTCATTTACTTTTGTCTGGTTTGTTGGAAGAGATTGCCACCTGACAATTATCCCGCCATATTGTATTGCAATAAAAGTGATAAATAAATAAATAAATATACGGCACATAATCATAAAAAAAACACCACACTCAAGAGCTCACGCAAACCTTTGCTACAAGTCATTCCTCTTGCAAGCCCAATTATTCAAACTACTGTCGCAATAACAACCACGCTCCGATCGACTGCCTGAATTGTTTTCTTCCCTTTGCCTTTATTGAATTCGGCACCCCATTGTATGTCATGGGATTGCATAATGACTTTAATTTGGTGGCACAAATCATCCTAGTTTGGATGGATTGCATATTACAAAAATATAAGTGGAAAATGTAACACCCACTTGAACCAAGTCGCGTGTGATATAAAATAAAAACAATTAAAATTTTCATCAGGAAACTCGGATTAAGCATGACAGGATAAAATGTGGAATGGATAGTGTTTCGCCTTATAAGGGCATTGTTAGGATAATTGTATCCAACAATGCCTGACAGGCGCCTGAGAATGCTCTAACAAGGCGAAACCGATCGGTCAACGTGCGCGGTGGTGCGTGTTGTGGAATACATTAATTATATTGCTGTTAGTTATACGATTGTCGGCGCCACCCGTCTGATGGTTGGCGTACTTGCTAGGCAATTTGGCGTCTCGGATTCCGTGTCGGGTGCCGGCAGACTTGGTCTAACGAATTGTTTCTCAACATTTTTAGCATTACAACCCTCTCGAGGATAAAAAAATTTCACAATCCCCAGGCAAAAATTTAAGTTCTATGATCAATATCAGGAGAAGTTTAATCCATCCATTCATACTATAACGCCATTTCCTTGTCGGGGTAGGTAGAGAGGATAGACTGCCAGACTCTCCTATCTCGACACACATTCTTAACCTCTTCTATTGTTCATCCATACAACTTCTACGATTTGTGTGACTTTCTACGTTCCCTTCTTTCATAATTTTATTCCCTTGATCCGACCATACTTTCTTTGGTCTACTTCTCACACGCCTTCCACTCATATTAAAAACTTTAATGCTATGATCCAACAATGCTCTCAGCGTAAACCTTAAAAAGCTTCATTATGTGTTGACAGACACCAATGAATTTTACAAAGAAATCCCGCAAATAGCAATTGACTTAAAAAATATTTATATATTACAAATAAATTATTAAAATTTTTAATGAATATCCAAAAATAATCCAATCATACAAAGGAACACATTTGGGTCACATTGAAGTAAGTCGATACAATAGCCATACTGATTGCCTGTTTTATAAATTGTTGTATTTTGTTCTTGTGCAGATGTGGTGAAGCGCTCCATCGCCGCTAGCCCCGCGCTGTCCTCCGCCCTCCTGGAGCAGCAGGCCACGCTGCTCGCCATGCGGAGGCTCAAGCATGCAGAGATGTAAGTCAATCACCACCTCACCATACCGCGCCTTATCCTCATCATTCTCGGATCCCCAACCCGCTGTCTTCCCTCTTCGTCTTCCGTTAAATCATGTCTACACTGGTATATAAGGTTTAGGCCAGAGTTCCGGTGTTGGGTTGACTTAAATAAAAATGGGGTTCTTGTTAACAACGTTATACATAGTATAGGTTTATTGATAGCAACATAGTACATAATATAAGTTTATTGATATCAACATAATACAAAATATTGGTTTATTGATAGAAACGCAGTACATAATATATGTTTATTGATAGTAACATGGTACATAATATATGTTTATTGATAGGAATGTAGTAAATACTGTAGGTTTATTGATAGTAACATGGTACATAATTTAGTTTTATTGATAGTAACATAATACAAAATATAGGTTTATTGATAAAAACGTAGTACATAATATATGTTTATTGATAGCAACATGGTACATAATATAGGTTTATTGATAGGAAGTTAGTACACGATATAGGTTTATTGATTGGAACGTAGTACATAATATACGTTTGTTGTTAGCAACGTAGTATTTAATATAGGTTTATTGATAGCAACATAGGACATACTTTAGGTTTATTGATAGGAACGTAGTACATAATGTAGGTTTGTTGATAACAACATAGTATATAATATAGGTTTATTGATAGTAACATAGGTTGTACATATATCCTGAAATTGCATGTATATTTCAAGATAATGGCGAAGAAAATACATTTAAGAGATACTATCAAAAGGCCAGAGCTCATCTTATAACATTCTCCCAGTCGAGAAACACCCCCACAAATAAAGGAGAGCCTTCGTACTCAGGGAAATGTCAAAAAATATTGCCGTATATACGGGTCTCCCTAAAAAGTGTATACACACTTTGAATAATTATAAATTGAGTTGTGTATTAAGGTATATCTAAGATTAAAACTTCAAGTCAAAGAAGAAAGAAGTATTTTTTTTTAATTATCACAAAGTCTCAAATGAATGACCGTTCTAGCACATGCATTGCAGATAACGTGGAATCGTTAACACCACGAATCGTTTGTTTTAGTATTTGGGCGCATTCTCTTTCAATGGCTGCTCTTAATTAATTTACTGTTGCCGGTTTTGTGCCGTAAATTTTATTCTTGATGAATCGCCGTAAAAAAAAGGTCCATTTCTGTGAGATCTGGGTAGCGCGGGGGGTATTGAATGCTACCTCTACGTTCGATTCATCTGTTCGGCATATTTCCGTCAAGGTAGGCCCTCACATCACGATGGTTATGGGGAGGTGTACCATCTTGCTGGAGATAAAAGTCCTCCTCATCCCTAAACTCCTCATGAATGCGTGGTATGACAAATTCGTGCAGCAAGTTCAAGTAAATGGCGCGGTGTAAAATCGTGTTAACATTTTTTTGGGAAACCCTGTGGCAGAAAAAAATATTACCGAATCCAGTTCTTGCTTTGTATGAGCTTTTTTTGTATGAGCCATTCTTGAGTTCTTGCTTTGTATGAGCTTTCTTTTGTATGAGCCATTCTTGAGTTCTTGCTTTGTATGAGCTTTCTTTTGTATGAGCTTTCTTTTGTATGAGCCATTCTTGAGTTCTTGCTTTGTATGAACTTTCTTTTGTATGAGCCATTCTTGAGTGCTTGCTTTGTATGAGCTTTCTTTTGTATGAGCCATTCTTGAGTTTTTGCTTTGTATGAGCTTTCTTTTGTATGAGCTATTCTTGAGTTATTGCTTTGTTTGAGCTTTCTTTTGTGTGAGCCATTCTTGAGTTCTTGCTTTGTATGAGCTTTTTTTGTATGAGCCATTCTTGAATTCTTGCTTTGTATGAGCTTTTTTAGTATGAGCCATTCTTGAATTCTTGCTTTGTATGAGCTTTCTTTTGTATGATCCATTCTTGAGATGGATTACTTGAGCTGGACGATGTATAACTCCTACTCCAGGCAACTAGAAACTGCTGAAATGCGCGTGCTAAGATGGTCAGCTGGTGTGTCCCTAAGAGACAGGAAGCCTAGGTGTTACAGACATCAACAGTAAGATGGAGGAGAGGCGGATGGATCGAGATGATGCGGGCACGTTGGACGCAGAGCACCCTATCACACTGTGAACCAGACAATCTCCATGGATCTTCTTCGAATAACAACCAGAGGAACACCAAAGAATTCGCGGGTGGTGCAGAAAGATAACCTGATGCAGAGGCACGGCCTGGAGGACTTAGTCTGGGACAGAAGAGCATACAACCTGATGACGAGGAGAGCTGACCCCAACAGTCTTCACAGACAGTGAGCTGGGATGGAGCCAGGGAGAAGAAGATTCTTGAGTTGGATTACTGACCTAATATCAACAGTAACAAAAAGGACAATGCATAATAGTCTTATGGTACCCACCTTGATATAAATATAAATGTGAATCTTAGACTAAACAGAAGAAGGATAAGATTAAGGTTAATGCTGTAAAGATGCGTGCACTAAGGTACATTTGTGGAGTCTCAGTCAATGTTTGAAAGGAGGCGGAATGACGACAGAAATTAATGCATGAATAAATTTAGTGTTTCAACTAAGACGAAGGAAGGAGCTTTAAGATGGTTTGAATATGTGGAGATAATGAATGATGAAAGAACGACAAAGCGAATAAACAAGTCAGGAGTGTAAGGCGTGCGGGGAAATGTATGGCTAAACTCTAATAAGATAAACTGAATCAGGTTGGTGAGTTCTTTTATCTGGGTAGAATGTTTTCTTGTGATTGGCGATTTGGAATAGTCATTGAAAGAAGGGTAATGACTAACGTTCCCCCTATTTTTTTCATTATGTGTGTGGCCCATCAACTTATGGTATATGCGCTTTATTCGAAATAATTAACATAATACGATTAGGTAGAGTTCACGCGGCGTAAGGAAAGAACCTGTGACTGTATCGTACTATAGCGTAGGTACACAGAGCGTGTGATTGTGTTAGTCAACTCATGTGTGCTGATTGGTCAGTTTCTAGTATTAGTGTGTCATCGTGTCAAAATAATGGATGTAAGTTCCTTTCTTTGAGATGTGTGCGGAAGATGGAAACATGTGTGCGGACATTTTTTAACAGATGTATGTTTAACAGATATGCACACCTATAAAGATGATAAAATGTTAAAAATTACAGGATATAAGGTGAACGGAGCACTAAATGTTATATACAACAACCGGGTAATATTAGCAGTTATAACAATGACAGTATATAATAAATAGTGTGTTTGTGCCCACCTTGATGTGTATGTAAGTGAAACTTGGACTTACCAGAAGAGTAAGATTAATGATGTTGAGATGCGTACACTAAGGAAAATTTGCGGAGTGTCAATGTATGAAAGGAGGTGGAATGACGATAGAAATGAATGCATTGATAAAATGGATGTTTCAATTGAGATGAAGAAAGGAGCTTTAAGATGGTTGGATATGTGGAGAGAATGAATGATGAAAGAATGACAAGGCGAATAAACAAGTCACAAGTGTATGGGTTAACTCTAATAAGATAAACTGAAGCAGGTTGATGAGCTCTATTATCTGGGTAGGTTGTTTTCTTGTGATTGGCGAGTTGAAATAGACATTGAAGGAAGGGCAGTGATAGGAAATAAGGTGAATGGAGCACTTTATGTTATAAACAACAACCGGGCAATATCAACAGTTATAAAAATAACAGTAAATAATAGTGTATTGGTGCCTACCTTGATGTATGGAAGTGAAACTTGGACACTCCAGAAGCATAAGAGTAAGATTAATGAGGTGCATGGCCGCGCGGTAACGCACTGGACTTCCGTCCGGAAGGTCGTTGGTTCGAACCCCACACTGTGCTACTCTCTTCGAACGACACAGGCACTTTTTCCGCCTAGTGTTCGAAGGTATAAAGATACATATGACTTCGGTCATATATATTTTTAAAAAAATATGAAGGCTTGTTGAGATGCATGCAATAAGGAAAATTTTCGGAGTGTCAGTGTATAAAAGGAGGCGGAATGACGACAGAAATGTATGCATGGATAAAATGGATTTTTCAACTAAGATAAAAGAAAGGAACTTTAAAATGGTTTGAACATGTTCAGAGAATGAATTGTGAAAGATTGACTAAGCGAATATACAGGTCAGAACTGCAAGTTGTGCGAGGAAGAGATAGACCGAGTAAAACGTGATAGAATCAGATTTTGATGGAAGATAAATTGAGATGGATTAGCGCTACGCTCAAACAGAGATTGCCTATTGACATTTCCAGTTCACCGCTCCTCTTTTTTTACGTCGTCCTTTACTGCCCATGCAGTGAGACTCTGGAATCAGTTACAAACCAATATAAGACTCGCTCCGTCCTTGGCATGCTTTAAGAAGCGACTGAAAAAAAACTCTTCGTTTCTAGTCAGTAAAATAACGTGTTTCATTTCCGATTTTTTTCCCCTCCTCAACCACCAATTTCCAATCATGGATTAGCGCTACGCTCAAACAGAGATTATCTATTGGTCTTTCCAGTTCACCGCTCCTCTTTTTTTACGTCATCCTTTACTACTGTCCATGCAGTGAGACTCTGGAACCAGTTACAAACCGATATAAGACTCGCTCCGTCCTTGACGTGCTTTAAGAAGCGACTGAAAAAACTCTTAATTTCTAGTCAGTAAAATAACGTGTTTCATTCCCGATTTTTCTTTTCCCCTCCTCTCAACCACGCCTTTCTTTCCTTTTGATTGATGATATCTCACTTTATACGAAAAATAATGTTCGGGTGATTGTCCGTCTATGTGGGGTTCGTGGGCATATGCTCACGTATGTGTTTATGAATTTCGTGGGGATGGATAGTCATTTGAATGATTTATGCGACTATGTAACTTGCTTCATTTACTTTTGTCTGGTTGATTGAGAGAGATTGCCGCCTGGTAATAAGCCCGTCAGATTGTATTTGCAATAAAAAAATAAGTACGAATAACAGAAGATTGTGTATGACGAGACGATAGTCTTGTGTAAGTTGTGTTCTTGGATAGAATAGTTTGAAGATCTGTTCTCTCCGTCTACCCCGCAAGGGACACGGCCTGATGATATGTTTGTATTACTCTAATCTAGAACCTAGATTGCTTGTTACCCTAATCTAGTTTCTGCCGTGTTGTTTTGACTTAAGCCCCACAAAGTGCCGTATTATCTTTGTTAATCTTAAAACATTATCAACTTGAGGATGTCATCGATTAGTGTCACAGGAATAATACCAATATCAATTTGATAGCGCTCTTGAGTAGCTTTAATAAATCGTCTGATAACACAATATCGTCTGATAACACAAAGGGAACATATTTTGAACCAGGCCCGACTGTTATCTCTTGTCTTGTCATAGATAACGTAGTCTACTTGACGCGTGTTTTTTTACTATCTACTGTACAATATTTATAATTTATATTGTTTACACCTAGTTATTATGATAGGAAAGTGTGAAAGGTAAGTAAATGCGACATATAACATATGTATGGGTGAAAAACCAAAGACATGAAGGATCTTTTAAACTGAGCGGCTTTTTAAATTCTTGGATATAACACAGATGGCGTCGCGAACTTGCCTGGGTCTTGTGACATTTGAGAAGTGTAATGTATGAAATTTATAAAAATAGAGTCGTATACAATACAACAAAGCGTTCAAATTGTTGAATTATTTTATGTTTTGTAATCTCCGGAAACGGTGATGTTAAGATGAAAATATACAAACAATATACTAGTATATATATTGAGGCTTCTATCACACTGTAGATGGTTTGTTTTTGGAGTATCTTATTATTTCTTTAACTTTTTACATTTCCTTCAAAATACTATATAAAGGGTCTTTCAAATTGAGCGTTTTTTTAATTCTTGCATAAAACACAGATGGCGTCGCGAACTTGCCTGGGTCATGTGACATTTGAGAAGTGTAATGTATGAAATTTATAAAAAATAGAGTCGTATACAATACAACAACGCGTTCAAATTGTTGAATTATTTTATGTATTGTAATCTCCGGAATCGGTGATGTTAATTGACCACCGAGATCATGTGATCTGACACCGTTGGACTATTTTCTCTGGGGTTACGTGAAAAGCCAGGTCTATAAGAATGACCCCCGATCAATTCTTGAGCTGAAGGATGAAATTATTTAATAGAGAATACATTATTGACTAATTGTTTATTGATAGCAACATAGTACATAATATAGGTTTATTGATAGCGACATAGTACATAATTTAGGTTTATTGATAGCAACATAGTACATAATATAGGTTTATTGATAGCGACATAGTACATAATTTAGGTTTATTGATAGCAACATAGTACACACTATAGGTTTTTTGATAGCAATAGTGACGAAGAGGGAATTGCCCAAAGACACTCCTCCGGTGACGACGCAAATGAATGTTAAAAGAATTGTAGTGACGAAGGACTTACGTTAAGGTCCGACATCACGGGAGAAAGAAAAATTACCATTGGCAGCGCATGGGCTTAATCGACATACCCTTGATTTAAGCTTATGTGCGTCAACCGAGTTTGTTGAATACTATAATATATTGAATTATGCTATTGTGATTAATTCTAGTAAAAGGTTTGATAATGAATGTAGCGAAATCAAAGGTTATGGTTATAGAAAGAAGTGTGGTAAAAAGTGTGTGTGATGTATGAGTTAACTCAGAGAAGCTGGAGCAGGTTGATGAGTTCTGTTATCTGGACAGTATGTATGGGTTAACTCAGAGAAACTGGAGCAGGTTGATGAGTTCTGTTATCTGGACAGTATGTATGGGTTAACTCAGAGAAACTGGAGCAGGTTGATGAGTTCTATTATTTGGGCAGTATATATGGATTAACTCAGAGAAACTGGAGTAGGTTGATGAGTTCTGTTATCTGGGCAGTAGGTATGGGTTAACTCAGAGAAACTGGAGCAGGTTGATGAGTTCTGTTATCTGGACAGTATGTATGGGTTAACTCAGATAAACTGGAGCAGGTTGATGAGTTCTGTTATCTGGGCAGTATGTATGGGTTAACTCAGAGAAACTGGAGCAGGTTGATGAGTTATGTTTTCTGGTCAGTATGTATGGGTTAACTCAGAGAAACTGGAGCAGATTGATGAGTTCTGTTATCTGGACAGTATGTATGGGTTAACTCAGAGAAACTGGAGCAGGTTGATGAGTTCTGTTATCTGGACAGTATGGATGGGTTAACTCAGAGAAACTGGAGCAAGTTGGTGAGTTCTGTTATCTGGGCAGTGCTGAGTTACATTGAAAAAATAGTAGCGACAGGGAACAAAGTAAACGGAGCACTTAATGTTATATACCTGGATCAATCCGTAGACTACATTCTGTGGTACTGCGATGAATATCGAGTCAGTAATTTCCTACTCAAGTTTTACTCTATATAAATTCTTCCTTGCTTCTATTGTTAGCATATGCCTAATTATTGTTAGCATATGCCTGATTATTGTTAGCATATGCCTAATTATTGTTAGCATATGCCTGATTGTTGTTAGCATATGCCTGATTATTGTTAGCATATGCCTAATTATTGTTAGCATATGCCTGATTATTGTTAGCATATGCCTAATTATTGTTAGCATATGCCTGATTATTGTTAGCATATGCCTAATTATTGTTAGCATATGCTTAATTATTGTTAGCATATGCCTGATTATTGTTAGCATATGCCTAATTATTGTTAGCATATGCTTAATTATTGTTAGCATATGCCTAATTATTGCTTTTCATATATCATTCTATAAGCATGCCTAAATCATTCTTTGCTTTTTCCGTTATTGTTATATTCGCTTATGTGTAGATGATTACATTTGATTTATCAAAATAGAAAACTTTGCATCTATAGACCACGAGTTCATAGTAAGATGACACTATGGTAGTGATGTCATGTCATGACACGGTCCACAGTAATAAGCACAGCTCTAATAACAAACCGGGATCTTTCTGCCTGAAGAGAGCCTTGAGACAAGAGGTGGAAACACGTGTAATTAGTGGAATAACAAAATAATAGTTAAATGTTCTAATGTGGAGTTCCACAAAGTTAAAGCATTTGGAAAAAATATGAACACTACAGTATAAAACTTGAGTTGTATACATTATGACCTGATGGGCTAGCTACCAAATTACATAGTATGTGTTGTTAATGTCTTCTTCTTCCTCTTCTTTTAGGCCTGTTGGCCTGTTATGGTCCTGCATCATCGTTTCCATCTTGTGACGTCGACTACCAGCTGTCTTTCCATCTTTTGGGAGGTCGTCCTGGAGGTCTGCTCGGTTCGGGGATACTGTCCCTGGTCATTCTTACGGCTCTTGGTTCCGTCATTCTGGATACATGTTCGTTCCAGAACCTTCTTCTCTGTTATCCCCATTTGACAATATCTTCAACTTCGCACATCCTTCGGATTTCTGTGTTTCGTACTCTATCACGAAGGGTTTTGCCAGCGATACTCCTGAGTACCTTCATTTCGCTGGTTCGAAGGAGATTTTTAGTTCTGACAGTGTCGGCTCTGGACTTTTTGATGTATGTCATTATGGGGTGGATACAGGTCTTGTATATCCTTACCTTGCTTTGGATGTTCATATACTTGTTTTTCCACATAGTGTTCTTTAAATACCCGGAAATGTGTAAAATATTGTTGTTGTGTAAACCTTTAACGATCATGGGATGTCCCATTGATCTGTCTAATCCGCACTTTGGTTCCAGATTCCTCCGAGCTCACGCCCAAAACCCGAAGAGAAACTCGAGCTCAAAGTCCCGGCCTGCAGCCCACTTCCCAGCAGCGGCGATCTTCACCAATAACAACAACCCGACAACCAACAATAAAAACAGCGAGGCCCTCGTAAGGAAGCAGGTGACCACGTCACCTCTGCGAGAGAAAAAAGGCAAAACAGTCCTGTCATCTCCGTCACACGTTGCCAGGAACAATCTGGCTTCTGTCGCGAATCTGCAAGACATGATGAAGATGCTGAGCCCCATGAACAACAATCTACCATTATTCAAAGACGCGAAACTACCATTTGCTGCGCATTCAGAGTTGTATTCGTCTCTGATGAGGAACCAAGAGATAGACGCTTCTGTATTGGCGACAAACTTCGATTTGATCAAAGCGTCTCTGGTCAAGAACTCTGAAAGCGCTTTGCTTCATAATCCGCATTTTGGTACTTTGTTCGGTAGACCTTTGCTTGATGGTAAAACAATTTTGGGTTCAACACCTGACAGCATTGTGCCATTAAGCGCATCTAATGCGACAAGATCTGAAACACTTGTCAACACGGATGGCGCAAGACTGTTACAGTGTCTGCAGAAGTCTACTTCTAATTTGAATAAGAATAGAGATGAATTAAATAGAGTCGAGACGGAAGCTGCATCTAAAGTTGATACAGATGAACAGGAATCTGTTAAAAGAGAGATAACGTGTAAAAGTGAACGTTTTTCACCAGAACTCTGTGGAATCGATGATTATACTGTGGCAGGATCAGCAAAAGACGATAAAGAGGATAGAGGGATTGCGGCAGACAAGACTGAAATGCCCGTTGATATAAATAAGAGGGTTTTGCAAGAAGAGAAACACGATATTGGGAGAATCTCCCTTGATACAGCCTATAGGTAAGTTCAGAAATATTTTATTTTCAACTCAAATTATTTGTGGGGATATATAATGCGGAGGTGGTAACGCGAGACAAAGCGATGACCATGACGCTCTATTGAGCACACTGGGAAGAAGAAGATGGTGCTGATATTGCGTCCAAAGACGAGCAGTCTCATTTATCATGTCGTACCAGCTGACATCTATTTTTTTCCGGATTACAATCCTAGAATTGGTCTGCACCGAGCACTCGATCCCTCCACTCATCTCTGTCATCCGCCAGTCTCTTCATCTCCCGGTAGCTGCCACAGCGCACATCCCGGATCACCCGGTCCATGTAGCTATATCTAGGTTACAATCCTAGGATTGGTCTGCACCAAGCACTCGATCCCTCCACTCATCTCTGTCATCCGCCAGTCTCTTCATCTCCTGGTAGCTGCCACAGCGCACATCCCGGATCACCCGGTCCATGTAGCTATATCTAGGTTACAATCCTAGGATTGGTCTGCACCAAGCACTCGATCCCTCCACTCATCTCTGTCATCCGCCAGTCTCTTCATCTCCCGGTAGCTGCCACAGCGCACATCCCGGATCACCCGGTCCATGTAGCTATATCTAGGTTACAATCCTAGGATTGGTCTGCACCAAGCACTCGATCCCTCCACTCATCTCTGTCATCCGCCAGTCTCTTCATCTCCTGGTAGCTGCCACAGCGCACATCCCGGATCACCCGGTCCATGTAGCTATATCTAGGTTACAATCCTAGGATTGGTCTGCACCAAGCACTCGATCCCTCCACTCATCTCTGTCATCCGCCAGTCTCTTCATCTCCTGGTAGTTGCCACAGCGCACATCCCGGATCACCCGGTCCATGTAGCTATATCTAGGTTACAATCCTAGGATTGGTCTGCACCAAGCACTCGATCCCTCCACTCATCTCTGTCATCCGCCAGTCTCTTCATCTCCTGGTAGCTGCCACAGCGCACATCCCGGATCACCCGGTCCATGTAGCTATATCTAGGTTACAATCCTAGGATTGGTCTGCACCAAGCACTCGATCCCTCCACTCATCTCTGTCATCCGCCAGTCTCTTCATCTCCTGGTAGCTGCCACAGCGCACATCCCGGATCACCCGGTCCATGTAGCTATATCTAGGTTACAATCCTAGGATTGGTCTGCACCAAGCACTCGATCCCTCCACTCATCTCTGTCATCCGCCAGTCTCTTCATCTCCTGGTAGTTGCCACAGCGCACATCCCGGATCACCCGGTCCATGTAGCTATATCTAGGTTACAATCCTAGGATTGGTCTGCACCAAGCACTCGATCCCTCCACTCATCTCTGTCATCCGCCAGTCTCTTCATCTCCTGGTAGCTGCCACAGCGCACATCCCGGATCACCCGGTCCATGTAGCTATATCTAGGTTACAATCCTAGGATTGGTCTGCACCAAGCACTCGATCCCTCCACTCATCTCTGTCATCCGCCAGTCTCTTCATCTCCTGGTAGCTGCCACAGCGCACATCCCGGATCACCCGGTCCATGTAGCTATATCTAGGTTACAATCCTAGGATTGGTCTGCACCAAGCATTCGATCCCTCCACTCATCTCTGTCATCCGCCAGTCTCTTCATCTCCTGGTAGCTGCCACAGCGCACATCCCGGATCACCCGGTCCATGTAGCTATATCTAGGTTACAATCCTAGGATTGGTCTGCACCAAGCACTCGATCCCTCCACTCATCTCTGTCGTCCGCCAGTCTCTTCATCTCCTGGTAGCTGCCACAGCGCACATCCCGGATCACCCGGTCCATGTAGCTATATCTAGGTTACAATCCTAGGATTGGTCTGCACCAAGCACTCGATCCCTCCACTCATCTCTGTCATCCGCCAGTCTCTTCATCTCCTGGTAGCTGCCACAGCGCACATCCCGGATCACCCGGTCCATGTAGCTATATCTAGGTTACAATCCTAGGATTGGTCTGCACCAAGCATTCGATCCCTCCACTCATCTCTGTCATCCGCCAGTCTCTTCATCTCCCGGTAGCTGCCGCAGCGCACATCCCGGATCACCCGGTCCATGTAGCTATATCTAGGGCGGCCTCTATGGTAATTGCCCTCAATCATTCCCTCGACGATGGTAAGGAGCAGGCCTGGGTGCCTGATGTTATGGCCTATCCAACTGGATCGTTGTTGGGCAACTCTATTTAGAAGTTGCCTTGTTTCTCCAACCCCGCTCAATACCTCGTCATTTCGGATGTGATCCGACCAATGGACCCTGGCCATGCGCCTGTAGCACCACATCTCAAAGGCAGCCAGATGCCCGGACTCGCTCTGGCTGATGGTCCACGTTTCGCAGCCATACAGCAGCACACTCCACACAAGAGTGTTCACTAAATTCTTCCTAACATTGATATCAATGTTAGGAGATTCAAATATCTTGGATTTCTTGTTAAAACCAACTCTTGCCTGTTGGACCCTACTTATTATTTCTGCCTTTGATCGGTCATCTTGGGATACTCTGCTGCCTAAGTAACAAATTCCCTCACATGCTCAACACTGACGCCACCCAAAACAACACTCGCGGTCACCTCCTCTCTTCCAGCAACCATACATTTTGTTTTGTCTTTGTTTATTTTCTATTATCATCACAACATCAAAACCTATTTCTTTACGGCATGCTCAATGCTGAGTGTCGTGGTTCTTCTCTTTGTCTTGGTACACCACCTGTGCCCATCCATCCATTCCCGGCCATATCTAGGCTCTTTGTTCTAGTTGTGTGTGTTCTGGTCTCGACATTATAAGTCATGATCAGTTTGACACATGTCTTTTATATTCGATCTTTCATCGCGACTTAAATGCAGAGCGTCGTAGTCCTACGCTATGTCTGGATCCTGGTGCACCATCTGTCTCCATCTTTCCCTTTCATGGTTCTGGACCATGTTGAATGCAGCGTTCAAAGAGCATCTTGTCACCTCCTTCATTTGTTCCGTCCATCTTATAAAATACCTTGTTTTCTTTCTCTCATCTGTTCTTTGATCACCAGTTTCTCTAAGCTCTTTGTTCTAGTTGTGTGTATTCTGGTATTGACACTATAAGTCATGATCAGCTTGACACATGTCTTTTATATTCGATCTTCCATCGCGACGATAATGCTGAGCGTCGCAGTCCTACGCTATCTGGATCCTGGTGTACCATCTGTCT
Source organism: Odontocerum albicorne (assembly GCA_949825065.1). NCBI lineage: Eukaryota > Metazoa > Arthropoda > Insecta > Trichoptera > Odontoceridae > Odontocerum > Odontocerum albicorne. The sequence goes on from OX463866.1 coordinate 1,011,502, forward strand.
CCATCCTTCCATTTCACGGTTCTGGACCATGTTGAATGCAGCTTTCAAAGAACATCCTGTCACCTTCATTTGTTCCGTCCATCTCATAAAAAACCTTGTTTTCTTTCTCTCATCTGTCCCCTGATCACCAGTTTCTCTAGGCTCTTTGTTATAGTTGTGTGTATTCTGGTCTTGGCACTATAAGTCATGATCAGCTTAACACTTGTCTTTTATATTCGATCTTTCATCGCGACTTTGATGCTGAGCGTCGTAGTCCTACGCTATGTCTGGATCCTGGTGCACCATCTGTCTCCATCCTTCCATTTCACGGTTCTGGACCATGTTGAATGCAGCTTTCAAAGAGCATCCTGTCAACTCCTTCATTTGGTCCGTCCATCTTATAAAATACCTTCTTGTTTTCTTTCTCTCCTCTGTCCCCTGATCACCAGTTTCTCCAGACTCTCGCCATTCCTTCTGGCAACATGGTCAAAGTATGTTTGAATTATTTTCTTGAATGTTGTCAGAAGTATTTCGGCAATCTCCTATATTTGGATGATCGAGGCGTTAGTGCGCCTTGCAGTCCATGCGATACGGATCATCCGCTTCTATCGCCACATCTTGAAGGCATCTACAAGTATCATGTCTGTTTCCTTCTTTCTCATCCTCTATGTTTTCACTCCACACAGTGCTTTGGACAATACTAGAGACTTGTCTAGGTAGATTTGGATTCTTATGAGTATAGCCTTGTTAGGCTACGTTTCATATCTTTGTTGGACTTGTCCTATTAATCATTACCTTCAACTTTCGTGTTTTGTATCCAGCCGGACCGAATATGATCCAAAGTGAGGTCATGAAATCACCCTTGGTTAACCCTTCCTTCCCTGTGATGTGTAACTAGTACACATTGCTTCTAAAAACTTTAATATCTCTATAAATATTATAAATACTGGGTTCAGATTTCAGGTATTCCTCCATAACACATTTACGCGTTGAATAAAAAAAATAATATTAATAATAATTAGCACTTATCGGCCACATCAGATATATTTTGTGAAAATCGTGAATAAATTCACCAATACAATCAAACGTGTGCCAGTGTGTGACGTAGGTAAATTCATTGTAAAAAACCGCTAAGGGTGAGGAAGCGACGCTATTCACGTCTCACTCTCACTCTACTTCGGTATATGGGAACGCAAGAAATAGAATCTCAGTTCGCTCGCTTTTCTCGCTCAATACCAAGCGGGCTTTCGTTCGAGGTGATCGCTTCGCCCGTTTTGTGAACGTCGTCCGATGTTCTTTTTCATGTTTTCAACAATTAAATTTCAATTATGATCACATTTGACTTCAAATTTAATTAATTTAAGCGATTGGCTATGAATATTACTATTCATAGCCGATACTATGAATATAATAGGAATTTGACGAAGCTTCCTTAATAACCTTTCCCTTCCTGTGCTAAAAAATTCCACCCGTTCCGGTGTTGTGTATTCAATACACATGTAAAAAAGAGCGATTTAAAATCGGAAACATAAGAATATCCATAGCCAATCACTTAAATTAATTAAATTTGAAGTCATAAGTGATAATAATTGAAATTTAATTGCTGAAAACATGAAAAAAAACATCGGACGACGTTCACAAAACGGACGGAGCGACCACCTCGATCGAAATTCGGCTGGCTACTAAAAAGAGAGAAGCGAGCAAACTGAGATTCTATTTTTTGCGTTCCCATATACCGAATTAGAGTGAGACTTGAATAGCGTCACTTCCTCACCCATAGCGTTTTTTTTAGAATGAATATACCTACGACACACACTGGCACACGTTTGATTGTATCGATGAATTTATTCCCGATTTTCACAAAATATCTCTGATGTGGCCGATAAGTGCTAATTATTATAAATATTATTTTTTCATTCAATGCGTAAATATATTACGGTGGAATACCTAAAATCTGAACCCTGTATTTATTATATTTATAGAGATATTAAAGTGTTTAGAAGCAATGTGTACTAGTTACACATCACAGGGAAGGAAGTGTTAAGCTGAGTTTGTTCTCTAAACGGCCGCCATTTTTATTGTTATCAAATATTTTTTCCTTTTTTGTCTTGTCTTTTTTTATTTTATTACATTTCGAGGCAATTATAATGCTTTTTTGTTTTTTTTTTTCTTTTCTGTTTTTGTTTTTAACTTTGTTAAATCATTTCTGTCTCATATTTTTATCCGTTTCAATAATTTGTATTGTCCCTTTGTTTTCTTATCTTTTTTATTTTCGTATTTTGTATCTGTTTTGTTTATTTTGTATCTTTTTATTTTTAAATTCTTTTTATCTTCAAGCTTTAGTATTTATTAAATTATCAGTCAATAGTGATCTATTTGTTGAAATGTTATCTATGAATTTATTCTTTTCAAAATGATTTATCAATATTGACACTGTTGATATTCAATTCAAATAACTCGATTTGTATTCATTTTCAATAAAATAAATAAAACACTTATCTTTTTTTTTGTATTCATCGCTGTTTTTATTTTTGTGAGCTCACTACCGGTTTCAGTTACCTCCCCGTCTTCCTCTACCACGCCTTTCGCTCATACTTGCACTGGATATTTGTTTTGTCTTTCTTCATTCATTCCTTAGACGTGACCATTCCATTTCAAAGTGCTCTTCTTCATCTAACTCAACACATCAGCTTTAAGTTAACATTCATCCTTAACACTTGCCACCCTGTGATGGATAGTGAGTGACCAGGACTTATATTTCATTTGATTATTCGACGTTTTAAAACATAATAAAATAATTTTTATAGCTAATGACAAAAAATAACCTAGCAGATTTAGCATAATTTTGATTTAAAATATACATTTTTTACTGGACGCTTATCGTCCAGCACCGTGGCTGACGGATTTTTTTAGCACAGTAAGGCAAGTGTTAATCGCTTCATAACACTACATGTATTCTTCTCAGTGGACACATTTCTACGACTCTTTTCAATCTTCTTTCACTTTCATGTTATTCATAAGTATTTCTTTATTTTTTTCCAACAGAATCCGAGACAGTCCCAGGCCATCCAAGATACACAGAGCATCAGACATCACCAACACTCTGGACCTAGCAATAGAAAACGCGCCTCTAAACTTTGCAGGATCCCCTCTGGACCTGGCAAGACCTGCATCTCTTGATCGTATCCTCGCTTCTACCATCGACGTATCCTCTAGTTGTAATTCCTCTTCTATGGAACAGTCTGCTGGATCTTCTGTCGTGGAGGACGAGCCAGGATCTGTAGCGCTCTTGAAAAACTCGACAGCAGCTGTTGGAGGTTCTCGGGAGAAGGGTGGCGCTTCCACGGCTGTTGAGAAGGCTGCAGAAGCCGCGGCTGCCGCTAAGGCGAGGAGGAAGATGCACACCTGCGATGTTGATGGATGTAAGAAGGTGTACACGAAGAGCTCGCACCTTAAGGCACATAAAAGAACGCATACAGGTACGTGGAGAATCATTTTGCTCTATTATATAGCTTGGCACGATACCACCATTTTTATTATTCGATGTTTCAACTATTTTCATTAAATACTGTTGTATAAAAGAAATGACTTTTAAAAGTGTTAGAACAAGTTGCTTTATTCTGTTATTTGGGTAGTATTTGAGTAGTATTTGGGTAGTATTTGAGTAGTATTTGGGTAGTATTTGAGTAGTATTTGGGTAGTATTTGAGTAGTATTTGGGTAGTATTTGAGTAGTATTTGGGTAGTATTTGAGTAGTATTTGGGTAGTATTTTCTCAAATGATGGAAGAGTTAACACTTCATTCTAAAATAATCTGGCGGACATATTACAAGGTGGCATTTCTTCCAACCCACCAGACTTTTGTCTAAATAAAGGAAATATTTAGATTAGACAGGCAATTTAACATCATATGATCGTGAAAAAGTAAAGAAAGAAGATTATATGCCGAGGTTTATAAGCGTGTCCATTGAAATGTGTTGAAATATCCTATTTCGTTTTTTGTATTTTGCACGGCATACGACCTGAGCCTTCTGAACCATGGCCTGTTATGTACAGGATAACGGGATTAATTTAACCTTTGAAGAAAATACGAAGAATTGATGTCTTTGAAATGTGGTGTTGGCGCAGAATGCTCCGAATACCATGGACAGACATGATAACAAATGTGTCCATCTTAACCGAGCTCAAAATAAAGGTCGTTGTGTATGCGACGTGTCCTGCAGTATTTCGGCCACATCATGCGAAGAGAACTGAATAGTCTGGAGAAACTTGTGGCTGTCGAAAGCGTCGAAGGAACGAGATTTCGAAGAAGACACCTCAACCAGATGGAGTGACCTGTTCAGGACTGCGACGGGTTTGCTATTGGTGGTAGAAGACACCTCAACCAGATGGAGTGACCTGTTCAGGACTGCGACTGGTTTGCTATTATTGGTGGTAGAAAGCTTTCAACCAGATGGAGTGACCTGTTCAGGACTGCGACGGGTTGGTGTATACGATAGGACTAACGTAGTGACTTTTGACGAACGTCGCCAAATATTATTTGATTTTAACAAAATGACATACTTTTGCTAATTTGTAACAAGATGTATTAATTTGTCATTGTTGTTAGTTTCGTGTATAATGTATTTACTTAAATAACTTGCTATTTATTAGAATCGAGGCTTATATTAAAGTTGATAAAATAATTGAAATTAGTGAACGTCGTTACAAGGTTTTGTATTGGGGCAAATTTGTGAAACGTCACAGGGACCATGCTACATTTACTTTAGTGTAGTTCCAGAGTCTCACTGCATGGACAGTAAAGGAAGGCGTAAAAAGAGAAGAACGGCGAACTGGAAAAGCCAATAATCAATCTCTGTTTGAGCGTAGCCGAAGTCCACGATCAGAAAGGCGGTGAATGTTTTGGCGAGATAAGAGGGTATTAGAAAGATGTATTTTGTTCAATAAATTTGTGATTTTTTTTCTTGTTATTTAAGTAGGCCTACTTATATAAATATCCTCGAGTTTACCTCTTGGCCCACAGAGCCTAAAATATTTACTATTTAGCCCTTTACAAAAAAATATTTGCCGGCCACTAGTCTACAGTATTGAATGCATTGCTAAAATCTAATCGACATAACAATGTCAGCTGTTTAAAAAATATTATCATCTCACGTCATCTGTGATCCTGGCTAGTGCAGTTGTAGTTTTATCTATGCCCCGGACGATATCCTGAATGCAAAGGTTCATTCTGCTCCTTCCTAGTGTCATGTCAGGTCCTCCCAACGTTGACTATCACCTGAGAGTAGGCATATTTGTCCCCGGCAGCCCGAAAAACGCTCCTTATACCAGTCCAATCACGTATATTGCGGAGCCAGGAGATTTGCCTCCTGCCAACACCTCTTCGACGCTCTATTTTGCCTCGGATGATCAGATGCAGTAATTTGTACTTTGCTCCTCTAAGTACATTAGGAATATTCAAGACCTACGAGAGATGTCGAACGGAGTGTAGCGATAGGATAAAAGTCAAACAGGCACTAAAACATTTATATTCGAATCGGACAACATAAAAATCTGCTTTGTTTTTTTTTACTACTGATTTTTTAATCCTCTGCATTTTTTTACTACTGATCCACTTTTTAATCCCCTTAAAAAATTTTACTACTGATATTTTAATCCCCTTTGCATTTTTTTACTGCAAATTTTTTAATCCACTTCATTTTTTTTACTACTGATTTTTTAATCCACTCGTATTTCTCCTGTTACACAAGGAGAGTCTGCTTCTAGCGTTAGCTTATTCGTTAGGAAGAATATCAACCAGGATTCTTCTCATACTGCTAGGCGGTGCCGAGACTATATCCACAGTGTCATTCAGTTGGTTCAATATCTCTATACCACGCGTGGCTGAGTGTTTAGCCATGATATTCCTTCTGCAAGTTGGTATGTAGAACAGAGGGTGATTCCTTGCACGGCTATATTTATTAGGTACATATAAACTTAGTGCTTCTAGAATCGCGGGACAGTTAAAGCAACCTTGAAAAACCTTCAGTAGGAATATCGCAACAGATTCTTGCCTTCTTGTTTCGAGGCTTCTATAGTTACACACCGACATGGTGCACATATGTATGTTGGGTGATCGCCCTTTAAATATCTGTACCATAGATATCTGAGGAATGTTGTTGGACTTCCATCAAAATTAATTTCTTTTTTATTTCTTTCTTTGATTTTCTAAGTCAGTATTGGTTTTTTGTTTGCACCTTTCTGACCCTTAGTCGATCGTTATGGAGTCCATGCGAGCGTGCTCTTGAGGTCTGAGCGCGGTCAAGCGGGAATCCGTTGGTCCACCGCTGATGAAACACTCGTATAACATTAGCGCGCCGCGCCGGTGTCACCGTGTGGATGTATGTATTACCCAATATCAGTTTCGCGTGGCCATCTTCCACGTATTACAGTATTGTGCGATCTCCGATATTTGGATTTGTGTATCGAGGGACGGATCGGATCGGCGACTGTTTCGCAACGTCCCCGCCCGACTGCGCATCAATACACGCCGAGCCGCTCGCGCTCTTGGCACATTAGCGGGACCGTTCTGAGGCGTTGATCTCATTGCTGCTTCTTCTAGAGTTGCAGATTTTATTCGGTTATTTTAGAAGTGGTATGCCCGCGCGTGCACTGGACTAAGGAAAAAATACTTAACAGTCCCACGACTCAAGACTAGGAGATTACACGATATATCATCACGTCATTTCAATACTTAATAGTATAAGGTGTTAACATAAGTTGTGTCCGGTTTTTTCCAAATTTTAAAATGAGCACCAAAAGTAAAACAAAATGGTAAAGGTTATACGTCATTCGAAACTGCTCTACAAGATATTGTGTTTGCTTTTACGTTACATATATTATTTTATTTGATTACAAGTCTTCAAAATAGAATGTCAAGTAGACGAAAGTGAGTATTATCGACACCTCCTTCCGTTCGCGTTCAATCAAGGGAATAAAGCTGCCAAAGCTGCTCGCGATATTTGCAAAGTGTACGGTGAAGATGCTATGAATAAAAGGACAGCTCGTCGATGGTTTTTGCGTTTCAATGACGGTAATTTCGACCTGAAAGACGTGGAGCGTTCCGGACGACCAGGAGCGTCGTCCGAGGTCGTCCGAGGACCGCTTAAACTATATTATTTATGAAGATCCCCTTCGAACCACCGTAGAATTTGCTGAGCAGATGAATTTTAGTCACATGACTATACTGCCGTCTTAAATCAGTGGAAAAAGTCTAGAAGTTCGGCGCTTGTGTTCCACATGTTTTGAGTGAAAAACAAAAATCAACGTTTGACTATTTCTGCTGGTTTGCTCGCGCGTCATCGAGCTACGCATGGCCACAAGCAAAGGTTCCATTACCGCATCATTACTGGTGATGAAAAATGGTGCCTTTATGTGAATATGAAGAAACGGAAATAATGGGTGAGCTATGGTCAACAAGCAACGCCCAGAGCGAAACAAGGTTTGCATCCGCGCAAGACGATGATTTGCATCTGGTGGGATTGGCAAGGCGTCATCCACTACGAGATACTTGAACGCAATCAGACAGTCAACGCGGAGCTATACATTCTGCAAATGCAGCGGGTTAACACTGCAATTCAACAAAAAAAGCCGGATCGGCAATATGGCGTTATTCTACAACACGATGACGCCCGCCCTCATATCGCCAACATTACGAAAAATGCCATTCAAACGCTTGGTTGGGAAGTCCTGCCGCATTCATATTCTCCAGACCTCGCGCCGTCGGATTTTCACCCTTTCCGGTCGCTTTCGAACAATTTGCGCGGCGTTTCCTTCAATAATTACGTCGAATTGCGAACATAATTGGACGAATTCCTCGAGTCAAGACCGGATGGTTTTTGTCGCACAGGCATTGAAAAACTTGTAGAACGTTGGCAAGAAGTTGTAAATAATGCCGGCCCATGCATGCGAAAACTTGCGAGAATTGTGATCTTTCGCAAGTTATGACGGCATTCACGGGCGAAAACAGGCGCTTACGATGAGCGATTGGCCGCACATAAGGAGCGCCAAACGCCTTGGAAATACATTCTCAGTTCACTCTGTCTACTGCCTTTTACTCGCGACCATCTACTACCTGCCTAAGAGGAATCTCTTCACCCTGCTACTTTTCACTGACCTTTTCACTGTGAGCACTGGGCTGCATCCATCCACCTATTTCTTCAGTATTTGTACCGGTGGCGTACAACTATGTTCCAAACGCTAGACACTGTTCGATATCCCTCTTGCTGCAATAACTTGCTGCAATTTTTACTTTTTCTTTCTCACTTTTCTATCACCACTACCTTGTATTTTACAACATTCGTTTTCAGATGCAATTTCGCGTCTCTCATAAAATTTACTTATATCAAATTCTATGATTCACCTTCACTCTCTGCCAACGCTTAAAACTACGATATTTTATAATAATAATAATAATAATATATCCTTAAGGCGGCCCTGGTGAACATACACATCCGTGCATATGTGAGTGTGTGTGCGCCTTTGAGTGTGGTCGTGATGATGAGAAAAGGTAATAGCATCTTCGCGCGCTGACCCGTCCCTCGCGGCGTGCGACCTACATATGAAATCATCGCGGCGCGGCTTCAACATTCACGGGCCGCGGTCCGGTATTGTGCCCGAAACCGCCTATTAACGAGAATAATTGTTATTCTGTTTTACTTTTTGTAGCTTACATAATACAGCAATCAACAATTCTAACCAACAGATAGCGACCCTAATAACAAATCCATACCATTATCAGTTAGTACCAAGTTTTAGAAGTTACGTGTCAAACTTTCATGACATTCCGACATTGTGTCATTGAGTTACAGTGGTTTTAGTGACGCTACTTTTTGCTATTTTCAAAACAATGAAAAAAAAAACGAATTTCGTGTGTTGATAAAACATTGCTTTTTTAATGAGAAAAAATACCGTTCAAACCCAGCGAAACTAACGCCTATTTTGAAACCAAAGATAAATCGTTCTACACGGCTGGGATAGAAAAGTTAGGAAAGCGTTGGAATGAATGTATCGCTCTTGAAGGAGACTATGTTGATGAATAAAGAAAAAAATTGGCAAACAAATGTTGTTTTAGTAGTTAGTCCCTCGACTTATTGATCGATGTGTTATATGAAACAGGCTACATAAATCATACTTCTCTCCACGTTAGAGGTCGGCAATAGTCATGTGTATTTTAACTATGTCTGCAGCTGCTCTGAACACTGTCTCCGTTCTACAGTGGAACCACTCTCTCAAGTTCTTCAGTCAGGAGTTCCTTATTCTTACACTCCGTTTACTTTGTATCTTCCACCGCAATCCATAGCTTACACATCTGTTTACAGGTTACATATTATATAATCTAAATACGTATATAGCTTACATAATTTATGTTTATTTCCGAAGTGTTATGTTCCATTAAGTAACCTTTCGATTTGCTACATTACGTTTTGTTATGTAACTCTACATTTCTTAGGTTTTGTCGCGACATATTACGTTGTATTACACATTGATATGTTACGTTATGTTTTATCACATTGTGTGATGTTACATTGCATTTTGTTGTGTGTTATATTGTGTAACCTTAAATTTTATTATATTACATTATTTAACCTTACATTTTGTTACATATGTTACATTATGTAACCTTACATTTTGTTATGTTACGTTATGCGTTTTGTTATGTGTTATATTGTACAACCTTAAATTTTATTATATTACATTTTTTAACCTTACATTTTGTTATGATACATTATGTAACCTTACATTTTGTTATGTTACGTTATGTAACCTTACATTTGGTTACAACACGTTATGTAACCTTACGTTTTGTTACCTTTAATTTTGTTACGTTACATTATGCATCTTACGTTTTATAATGTTACTTTATATAACCTTACATTTTATTGCCTATAATTTCGTTGCTTTAGGTTTTATTACGTGAACGATTTTACGTTTTATAACGTTACGTTATGTAACCTTACATTTTGTTACTTTACGTTTTGTTGCCTTATAATTTGCTATGTTACGTTTTATTGCGTTACGTTATGTATCTTACGTTTTATAACGTTACGTTATGTAACGTTACCTTACATTTTTTTGCTTTACGTTTTGTAACTTAACATTTTGTTACGTTAAGTTACAAAACCTTTAATTATTTTACGTTATGTGTCTTATGTTTTGTAACGTTATGTTGTGTTGCATTAAGTTTTGTCACGTTATATTACCTATCATTATGCCATACAGAGTACACGCGGTCCCTCGTTTACGGACAGCTGAAGCGGCCCCACCCGGCTGCCGCGGATCCTTGAGAGTGGCATCGCTCTTCACTTTTACGAGCGGTGCCGTGCGGAGCGGCAACTCTGTTGCAACGCCGTACCGTACTGCGCAATGTTGTCCGCCTCTGTATAGGTAGTGAGCTCTCATATACACACATAGGTACACCCGGGCCGTGAAGATGGTCCACCTTCAGATCTGTTATGCGGCTTATCTCGCCTTATAAACAATAACTGCGCTCTTCCATCCATCCACTACTAGAGGGATCATATTTAGACAGTCGAGATGTTGTAGTGCTTCGGAGATGTTTACCCTGGGTCATCTACCAGGTTACGGTGCACTTCTAAGGCAACGCATATAGGGAATACATGAGCGCATAATTCATACTGATTATTAATTAATTTGTCATATTACATGTCACTGTAGTGATGCGAACTTTGGGTAAATTACATATCCAACGGTTTAAAATACTTCAACGTACAGTATAAAATGCATACCGAATCATTTGTACTGCAGATATTGTAGTGGTTCAAAGATGTTCGCCTAAGGTCATCTTCCAGGTTTCAATGCACTCCTGAGGTAATGCATATAGAAAATACATAAAAATAATTATTCGAACTGATTATTCAATCATTTAAGTCATATTATTTTACATATAAATTTACTGGTTCGATTTTTGGGTAAATAACATGTCCAACGGTATAATAATGCATACCGATTCATTTGTACTGCAGATATTGTAGTGGTTCAGAGATGTTCGCCTAAGGTCATCTTCCAGGTTTCAATGCACTCCTGAGGTAATGCATATAGAAAATACATTAACATTTTATTCGAACTGATAATTCAATAATTTCAGTCATATTATGTTACATATAAATTTACTGGTTCGAATTTTGGGTAAATACCCTGTCCAACGGTATAATAATGCATACCGATTGATTTGCACTGAAGATATTGTAGTGGTTCAGAGATGTTCGCCTAAGGTCATCTTCCAGGTTTCAATGCACTCCTGAGGTAATGCATATAGAAAATACATTAACATTTTATTCGAACTGATAATTCAATAATTTCAGTCATATTATGTTACATATAAATTTACTGGTTCGAATTTTGGGTAAATACCCTGTCCAACGGTATAATAATGCATACCGATTAATTTGCACTGAAAATATTGTAGTGGTTCAGAGATGTTCGCCTAAGGTCATCTTCCAGGTTTCAATGCACTCCTGAGGTAATGCATATAGAAAATACATTAACATTTTATTCGAACTGATTATTCAATAATTTCAGTCATATTATGTTACATATAAATTTACTGGTTCGAATTTTGGGTACAATAACATGTCCAACGGAATAATAATGCATATCGATTCATTTGTACTGGAGTTATTATAGTGGTTCAGAGATATTCGAAGCGTATTCTGCGAGGATAATCTAAACTTGAAACTTCGACAACGGTTAGTCAAATGCTACGTTTGGTCAGTGTTACTACATGGAGTTAAATCATGGACCCTCAAAGTAAGAAGTATGAACCGACTGGAAGCATTCGAAATGTGGATACACCGGAGAATGCTACGGATACCCTGGACGGATATGGTCAGCAACACGAGAGTTCTTCAAAGAGCCAAAGTTGATAGAGAGTTGCTGACTAATATTAAAATCCGAAAGGTGTCCTATTTGGGTCATGTACTTAGAGGAGCAAAGTACAAATTACTGCACCTGATCATCCAAGGAAAATAGAGGTTCGAAGAAGTGTTGGCAGGAGGCAAATCTCCTGGTTCCGCAATATACGTGATTGGACTGGTATAAGGAGCGTTGGGGATCTCTTTCGGGCTGCCGGGGACAAAGATACCTACTCTCAGGTGATATTCAACGTTGGGGGGACCTGACATGACACTAGGAAGAAGAAGAAGAGGTGTTCGCTTAAGGCCATCTTCCAGGTTTCAATGCATTTCTGTGGCAGCACATATAGAGAAAACATTAACGTATTATTCGAATTGATTATTATTTAATAATTTCAGTCAAATTGCATATAAATTTACTGATGCGAATTTTGAATACTGAAAACTAACGTCTCAAAAGTAAAGTACAATAATTAATACCGAATTATTTGCACTATAAATAAATTGAAATACTTGCGTCCCTTTTCTTTCAATGTCCATGTTTCGGTGCCATACAGAAAGATCGGAAAAATCAATCTTATACTTTGGTAGACCTAAAAATGTTCCTGTCTCCCCATTATATTCTTCAGTATATCCATGGTTGACCCAACATCCACTATATTGCATGATTCTACTCTTTTTCAATATCGCTCTTGACGCGACCATCCGATACTCGTATGAACCTGCATGTAATAAAATAAAATATTTATTTATTTTACACATGACAAGAAATATACATAATTTGCGATAAAACAACAGGTTATTTAATATGAGCACAATTTTAATGGACCTGGGTTTGTTGCCTTTCATTTGTCGTGCCCCCAGTAAACTAGTTGGTTGATGGTTTTTCCTTCAATAATGACGTCGAATTGCGGACATGGTTGGACGAATTGCTCGAGTCAAGACCGGATGTTTTTTATCGCGCAGGCATTGAAAAACTTGTAGAACGTTGGCAAGAAGTTGTAAATAATGAGGGAGAATACATTATTGACTAATTTGTTGTAAAATAATGAAGGAGAATACATTATTGACTAATTTTTTGTTTTTTTTTTGTTGTGTCCTCTTGGTCTCTTCTTCTCCTCCCTGGCTCCATCCCAACTCACTGTCTGCGAAGACTGTTGGGGTCAGCTCTCCTCGTCCTCAGGTTGTATGCTCCTCTGTCCCGGACTACGTCCCCCAGGCCGTGCCTCTGCATCATGTTATCTTTTTGAACCATTCACGAATTCTTTGGTCTTGCTCTATTTGTTATTCGAGGAAGATCCATGGAGATTGCCTGGTTCACAATGTGATAGGGTGCTCTGCGTCCAACGTGCCCATACCATCTCAATCCATCCACCTCTCCTCTATCTTACTGTCGATGTCTGTAACACCTAGGCTTCCACGAATGCGTGAGCTTTTTATTTTGTCTTCAAGACAAGACCTCTTGTTCTCTTAATTTGGAAAAAAAACGGACACAACTTATCATGTGTCCCAATACAATGGGGACGTCCCATTAAGGGACTTGAATACAAAGATACATCTTATTAAAATATTGACATTATGTTGTATCCTTATAGATGTTATCAAACAACATAATGTATGTCTTCTATTGAGGATTGTGTTTTTGGAGCCTCTACTATGAGAGGGAGGTGCTAGAGTATGGCAGTTTGTTTGACTGAATTAACCTGTTCACCGCGTTAAAAATCAAATTCCACGAATCCTGTGCGCGGCACAATTTCAGCGTTTTTTTAATTTCTAAGTTTAAACACATATTTTGTTTAGAACCACTGATATTTGATTACAACACCGAGTAAACATGACACTTAAGTAATTTTCTGATAATAAATAATAGTCATTACTCTTAAGGAGACTCATTAAATAAAGGAGATAAACTAAACATTACGTAAAATAAACAAAGGAATGCTACGATCAAATCAATGCTTCATGACACTCACCCAATCAAATGCATATAGCACAAGTAATGTTTATTTACGTAAGAGAGACTTAGTAATGTTTATTTACGTAAGAGAGACTCATCGCAGGACTCGATCCGCGCGACAGGTCGTTAATGCTGGAAATATTGAGAAACCAAAAAAAATCGGCGCTCTGTTTATTCAACAATATCTCATAAACTAATATATTATTTGACAAGGTTTTCAGAGATGTCGCTAGAATAAAGATTATTTTAAATTTTAGTTCAATTTTTATTCCGGTTTTGTGTCATTTTTTTTAAGTATTTGTGATTTGAAACTTGGATTGTCGTCAGATCACAGGCGTTTGTGCTTCCCGCGGGGAACACGTTAAAGACAACGTTTAAAATCAATGCGTTCGTGACACTTGAGCAAGTTTAGACGTTTTAAAAGTGGATCAATGTGGCCATATCATAGCCTAGCAGCTGTATTGAAAACAGATTGCTGTTGTCTTGAAATTTGTGAATCAGGCAAACCAGAATAACATACGAGTATGTATGTAAATGCTGGTCATACCTGTATACAGTCTCCCATATTCCTGCATCAAGGTGACTCCACCAGTCGGGCTCCCTGTCACGGTCCACTCTTGCGCAAGACGTAATCAGAAGATGGGGCACTGCGGTATCATGGTGGTGATGCAATAGTCTGTGTACTGCGAGGGCTTATCAAAAAGTATACAACTTTGTTTTTTTTTACTATGCTGAACAGTTGCAACCTTAGGGCGGGGCTAGCGCGGCATTTTAGAGTTTGTCGATTCGTTTAGTTTAAGGGGCATTTCATGGGTCGAAAAATCGACGATTTTTAAGTTTTTTTTTTCAGTGAACGAATATTTTTTTTAAATTGTTTTTTTTTCTAGACATATTAATTTATCTTTTAAGAACATTTTCATTAAATTTCGTAATAAAAAATATATATTTTTGTCGTTATCAAGTCGAAAGTATGTTAACGCCGCCCGTACATTATGCACGTAATTTTGGCTGTTGTACTCGTCTGAATTTTTTTTTAAATCCGTTTTATTCAGAAAGCATGTGGCTATGGCCGCTACTAGAATAATTAAAAAATAATTATTAGAAAGAAATGGCCGCTTGTTGAAATAATTTTTTTTTTGTCTTTAGAAGAGTACAATAATCGAAAAAATGAATCGATTGAAATAATTCTAGTACCGGCTATAGAGAGAGGTATGACAAAGAGAATAAGTACTTATTCATTGAAATCGGTTAATTGGTTTTGGAGTTATTACGGGGAATAGTTTAACACTTGCCTTATTACTATGCTAAAAAAAATCCACCAGCCACGGTGCTGGATGTTTTGATGAGCAATACATGAAGTATGAAGACTCTGCAATGAGTATATTTGGAGTAATTAAATAAAATATAAATCCTGGTCACTCGCTATCCATCACAGGGCGGCAAGTGTTAAAAAAGTGATTTTTCGGTAAACGCGTTTCGAGTTTCAAGTGCGATTTTTACACGAATTAAAGTAAATGTTTTCAACTTGCTGTTAATCAGCAATTCCAAGGCCATATAAACTTGTTTAAAAATCCCCTTTTTATACTTCTACACGACAAACTAAATATCAATTCATCATTCCAAGAAATCGTATTGGACGAGAATTCTTGGAAAGTAAGGCTTCTGCCATAACAATAGACGACCCGCCAGCTGCGAAGCTCAGGTCGTTTTTCGACCGGCGCGCGCTCAACTATAATCCCTCATAACTTTCTTACTGGAAATTATTCAGAAAGGATTATAGAAAAATAAAATGAAAAAAAAATTGTTTTTTTTTTTTAAATTCCAAATGAAAATACCCCCTTAAAAACTAACATTGATCTACATATAATCACGCCGTGTCCCTTGCTGGATAGGAAGAGAGAGCCGATCTCCAAAACTTTCTATGCAAACACAATTTTTTTTTACCTGGTTAGTTTATTGCCATGTGACAATCTCTTCCAACCCACCAGAAAGCTGTTTTTATAGGCCCTAAGTGTTAACCAGACTGGAATCCTATTTAAAAAAATCTGGGTTCCAGCGGATAGTTTTCCAACTTTCGCCTTGGATTAAGTGAGAATTATGAATAATAAATAGAAGATTGTGCATGACGAGATGTATGAATCTAAATGATTGCGACTAGAACTAGAGAACTATGCCGAACAGTTACAACCTTGGGGCGGGGCTAGCGCGGCAACCCAGAGTTTGTAAATTCGTTTAGTTTAAAAACTAACATTGACCTACACATACTATACGAGTATATCAGACATGGGCAAATGCGGTTCTTCGTTGGGTTAAGTGCGGCTCCCAATGTCTCTTATAAAAATGTAGATACTTTCTTTCCCCATTATCATGGTTTACTTGTATTTTCGCCATTTTGCTTTCTAAATGTTGTAAGTGACAAGATGCGCATGTATGAATGCAACTGTCAAAGACAAAGGCAAGCATTTGTGTATACGTGTGTGCTGTGATTTCAATGTGTAGGGTGCGCGCGCATCTCCTGCCTCTTGATGTGCGCAAACCGTATTCTGCGCTATTTTTATATTTTCTTATATGTGTATTTTTTATACTTTATATAGCAATTAAGATTTGTGTAGAATATGCAATAAATTAGAATGAGTGTATTTAATACAACGTGACTATGGCGTGGCTCTTTATATATATATGGAAATCCAGAATGTGGTTCTCGTTGACATTGTGTATACCCACCGCTGCTATATACCATCACGCCGTGTCCCTTGCGGGGTAGGCAGAAAGAGCAGATCTCCAAAATGTTCTATTCAAACACAAAATAGGCAATCTAGGTAATGTTCTGGACTATTGTCGGATACTTTTTGATTAGGCCTCACGTAAGTGGCTTGCGCGTCCTCACCGCGTGTCCTCGGCAGCGTAAAGTCCGCTCTGCACGCACTCGAGCAGGACCGGTCATTATTAAGGCGGCCGCGAACTGACGGTCGATTTTTGGGAGAAGTCCATTAAAGAAAATCAAAACATAAGTTTATACCGTATACTTACATACCATCACGCCATTTCTCTGTTGGGGTACGCAGAAGAAAAATACCAATACACGTATTTCGCGTCTTCCACATCCATACACCTTCTCATACAGCTTCTACGTTTTTTCTTCCTTCTTATTTTTCTTCTTCTTCTTAAACTTTCTGTAGACTCTCAAGAGTCTGTTACTGCAGGATTGTCCTCCTGTGATGCTGAGCTCCAGCTATCTCTCCATCGTTTCGGGGGTCTCCCTGGTGGACGCCGTCCATCCGGCACCCCATGCAGAGCTATGTATGGAATTCTTGTGGAATTCATTCTCTGTACATGTTGGTACCAGTATCGTCGGCGCTGTTATGTTGTTACGTTTCCATAATCGTTTTTTCCTTTTCCCTGCCTTGGTCCTGTCCGTGATCAGTCTGATGTCCGAGGCTCCTTCTCCTGTTCTGTGAGGGTTTACAGTGTTTTTACCTCACGTAGGCTGCTAACCTTGCCTGGGAACCCTCCTCCTTTATCTGGGCTTGGGACCGGCAATGCTTCATTCCTAGGCGGCACATGCGGAGTTTATTTTTCTGTATTTTAAAATATCATTCACTTGATACATACATACCATCACAGATTTTCCCTGTCTGGGTAGGCAGAGGACAAAGTGCCAGAATTTCCTACCTCGACACACATAACAAGTTAGCCTATTCTACATCCATACAACATCTAAGATTTCTCAGACTTTCTACATTTCAGAATATTCACTTGATCCAACCATTCTTACCTTGGTCTTCCTCTCACACGGCTTCCACTCACGTTTGCACTATACGTGTGTTTTGTTAGTCTTTCTTCATTCATCCATTCCACATGTCCAAACAATCTCTGCGTGCTATTATTCATCTTGCTTAACACATCAGCTTTAAGATCATATTCATCCCTTAATAACTTCATTCCGTCTTATTCCATACATTGTCACTCCATGTATTCTTCTCAATGCACGAATTTCTACAGCATTTATTTATTTATTTAGCACTTCATTGTGTAACAATCTTGTGGGCTTATTGTCAGAAGGCGATCTCTTCCAACCAACCAGACAAAACCAAAAATGAAGTTATTTAGTCGCAAAAAGTATTAATCTTTTCAAAATTACATCACGTAAATGCCGGACTGTTACAAACTACTCGGTTTTATAATGAGAATATCAAGAGAATTTAACAGCACCGATATCCTCCGAAACTTATATAATTATCTAATTAGAACCAAATTAGAATATGCATCTACGGTTTGGCCTCCTCATTAGCTCAAATATAAAAACAATATAGAACAAATACAAAACAAATTCCTCAGATATCTATGGTACAGAACAAAGGGCGATTACCCAAAATATGTTCACCATGTCGAACTTCTCACGGTGTGTAACTATAGAAGCCTCGAAACAAGATGTCAAGAATCCATTGTGATATTCCTAATAAAGGTTTTCCAAGGTTGCTTTAACTGTCCCGCGATTCTAGAAGCACTAAGTTTATATGTACCCAATAAATATAGCCGTGCAAGGAATCACCCTCTGTTCTGCATACCAACTTACAGGACGAATATCATGGCTAAACACTCAGTCACGCGTGGTATAGAGATATTCAACCAATTGAATGACACTTGATATAGTCTCGGTACCGCCTAGCAGTATGAGAAGAATCCTGGCTGATATTCTTCCTAACGAATAAGCTAATTCTAGACGCAGACCCTCTTTGTGTAACAGGAGAAATCTGTGCAAAGTGAATATAAAAAAAAAGAACACGTCTGGCGTGTCGTGAACACGCGAGACGTGTTCTCAGTACTGAACATGGTGAAGAGTTAGATGTACTTGTGAAAATGCGTCAGCATTCAGCGGCGCCCACATGTCTGTGACGTCTGTGGGAAGAAGGGTTCATCTAGGATCGGGCTGTTTTCTCACAGGAGAAATTTGGAGGGGCAGCTCGGGATTGATGTTGGAATGACGAAGGGACTCTCGAATACGAGGTCCAGCAACGACAATGATGAGTTATTTAGCCTAATTTTGACTGACATATTTTATTCCAGGTGAGAAGCCTTACTCGTGCCAATGGGAGGGCTGCGCGTGGCGCTTCGCCCGCTCTGACGAGCTGACGCGCCACACGCGCAAGCACACCGGCCAGCGCCCCTTCTCCTGCCGCGTCTGCCAGCGCAGCTTCTCGCGCAGCGACCACCTCGGCCTGCACATGAAGCGGCACTGACCCCGTGAGTATCCGTCATCAATCAATCAATACACACATTGAACAGCCGCGGAGACATCGTAATTTCTTGTCTCACACATTTGGATCTGTTATCATGATACATAAACCCCAGCGGCGCTGCTTCTCTTACTGTAATGCATCGACAATGTGAGTATCTATCCGTCTTCAGCTATCATCAATGAATGTACACTGGCAGCTCTGCGGCCCCACCCCATATTGGAACTGCGCGCCCCCTTGTAAATGGTAATAGTATATATGTACGAGTATTGTATTTTATTACGCTTTCTTTGTATGCAGTAGAACCTGGCGGGCTTATTGCCATGTGGCAATCTTTCCCAACTAACCAGTTAGATGTTAAAGAGGCCTTAAGTGAAAAGCAGACTGGAATCATTTACCTTGGTTCCAGCGGGATTTGAACCCGCAACCTCCGGGCTAGGAGACAGGCGTCTTATCAACTAGGCCACGGAGGTCTTCATTCATTAGTTAAAAAGTATATATTAAAAATTCAATTTGTAGACCATTTCACAATTCTGAATATTGAATACGCTAATTTACGAGTAAGTAAATCAAATTCGTATTAACCATGGTAGCCAAGTGAGGTACATGGCCGCGTGGTAACGCACTGGACTTCTATGCGGAAGGTCCCCAGTTCGAATCCCGCGCTGTGCTACTCCCTTCGAATGATACTGCCATTTGTTCCGTCTAGTATTCGAGCATATATCTTAAGGATACTTATGACAGTCATATGTATTCTTTTAAAATAAATGTTCATTCCAAAATATGGTTCAAATAAATAAAATATGACAGTCCATAACAGTATTTTAGTGCCAACTTTGATGTATTGGAGTGAAACGTCGATAAATACAGATTATAACCGAATGAGTGCGTGCACTGAGAAGAATATATGGGATGACAATGTATGATCGAAAACGAAACGAAGTGATTAGGAATGAATGTGAACTAATGGGTGGTGTGTTGAGTAAGGTGAAGAAGAGCACACTGAAATGATTAGGGCGTGTTAAATGAATGAATGAATGAAGAAAATAATGACAAAACAAATATACAGTGTAAATTTCAATGGAAAGCGTAATAGAGGAAGGTCAAGGAAAGTGTGCTTGGATCAAGCGAATATGATATTGTGAAAGAAGGAACTTAGAAAGTCAGAAATTTTAGTTGGGCATGTATGAGAACGTGTTTGGATGTATGATTGTATTGCGTAACACTTTCGTTGTATACAGTATAACCTGGCTTATTGCCATGTTGTAATATCTTCCAACCAATTAGAACGATATAACGTGTTTCATTCCTTTCCTCTCCACCATCCCTTCCTTTCCCTTTGATTGATGATATCTCACTTTATATGAAAAATAATGTTCGGGTGATTGTCCGTCTTTGTGGGGTTCGTGGGTATATGCTCACGTATGTGTTCATAGATTTCGTAGGGATGGATAGTCATTTGAATGTTTTTTTGCGACCATCTAACTTGGTTAATTTACTTTTGCCTGGTTGGTTGGAAGAGATTGCCGCCTGGTAATAAGCCCGCCAAATTGTATTTGCAATAAAAGTGTTAAATAAATAAATAAATATGTTTAAGAAGCCTAAAGGGAAAACGTTATCCTTTTTAAAAAAATCTGGGTTTCTACGGGAATCGAAACCGCGACCTCTGGGTTGAGATACAAGCGTCTTACCAACTGGGTCACGAAGGTCGTCTATGTATCATAGAATAAGCGAAATATGTGTGTCGAGATAGGAAAGTCTGGCGCTCTGTCTTCTCTCCCTACGCCAACAGATAAATGGCGTAGTGGTAAGTCTGAGGCTAAGGTGCACACTTTGACAACATCTGGCTTAAACAGTTAAAATAGCGTGGTCAGGAGTTTAGTGACTAACCGAAATGAAATCTTGCCGTCTTATCCATATTTTCTAAAATATGTAAATAACATAATGCGTAAACCTGTGCTGCGATGGGAACTTAATTTATCTATTGCTATAAAAGCATTTTAGTCCATTTTAGGTTTAAACCTATTAAGATGTCTGAAATCCACATGCCTTGTGTCGCTCCTCTATTGGAGGATTGGAATGTCAACGGTGATGGCCCGCATTGACGAGATATGTCCTCTCTGCTTACTCTCCTTGCGTATATGACCTAGTATGCATCGTAATACAGCTGAGGCCAGAGTTTCTTAAAACATGGAATTGAATAAAATAGCTAGGGGTGGGTAGCTAAAAGGGGTTTCCACATAGCTAGGGGTACGTAGCTTTAAGGGGTTTCCATATAGCTAGGGGTACGTAGCTTTAAAGGTTTTCCACATAGCTAGGGGTACGTAGCTTTAAGGGGTTTCGACATAGTTAGGGGTGAGTAACTTTAAGAAGTTTCCGCATAGCTAGAGGTGAGTAGCTTTAAGCGGTTTCCACATAGCAAAAGGTGAATGATTTTAAGGGGTTTCTACGTAGCTAGGAGTGAGTAACCTTAAGGGGCTTTCACATAGCTAGGAGTAAGTAGCTTTAAGGGGTTTCCACATAGCTAGGGGTACGTAGCTTTAAGGGGTTTCCACATAGCTACGGGTGAGTAGTTTTAAGGGGTTTCCACATAGCTAGGGGGGAGTAGCTTTAAGGGGTTTCCACATAGCTAGGGGGGAGTAGTTTTAAGGGGTTTCCACATAGTTAGGGGTGAGTAGCTTTAAGGGGTTTCCATATAGCTAGGGGTGAGTAGCTTTAAGGGGTTTTCTCATAGCTAGGGGGGAGTAGCTTTAAGGGGTTTCCACATAGTTAGGGGTGAGTAGCTTTAAGGGGTTTCCACATAGCTAGGAATGAGTAGGTTAAAGGGGTTTCCACATAGCTAGGTGTGAGTAGCTTAAAGGGGTTTCCACATAGCTAAGGTGAGTAGCTTTAAGGGGTTTCCACATAGCTTGGAGTGAGTAGCTTTAAGGGGTTTTCTCATAGCTAGGGGGGAGTAGCTTTAAGGTGTTTCCACATAGCTAGGGGTGAGTAGTTTTAAGGGGTTTCCACATAGTTAGGGGTGAGTAGCTTTAAGGGGTTTCCACATAGTTAGGGGTGAGTAGCTTTAAGGGGTTTCCACATAGCTAGGAATGAGTAGGTTAAAGGGGTTTCCACATAGCTAGGTGTGAGTAGCTTAAAGGGGTTTCCACATAGCTAAGGTGAGTAGCTTTAAGGGGTTTCCACATAGCTTGGAGTGAGTAGCTTTAAGGGGTTTTCTCATAGCTAGGGGGGAGTAGCTTTAAGGGGTTTCCACATAGCTAGGGGTGAGTAGCTTTAAGGGGTTTCCACATAGACGGGTGAATACCTATTAAAAAAGTTCAAATTAGAATTTAGAATGAATTCAAAATCATAATGCGCATGAATTCAAAATCACAAGTTTGTTGGTGCCCACCTCCATTGTATTATGGTATTAGGAGGTGCATAGCAGCGCGGCAACGCACTGGACTTCGCGCGGAAGGTCGCCGATTCGAACCCCGCGCTATGCTACTCTCCTCGAACGACACAGGATTTTTTTCCGCCTAGTATTCGGAGGTACCTATGACTTCAGTCATATTTATTTTATTAAAAAAGGGGGGAAACATAGAGAAGAACACGTCGGTGTGCTCCGATCGTCTGAATCCGGCGTGGCATTGGATCCGATACAGCGGCGTAGTCGGTGAGTTTGCTGGTGTGCAACAGCGCACTCACTTAAAAAAATCAACGGCACAGCTTTGCTTTCCAACTGTCTTGACGTTGGAAAAGCGAGAGGAAACTATAGATCATGTGTTTTTCGATTGTCCTTTTCGTGACATTTGATTTACTGAAAGCCATACCTTCACCGCGTCCAATGAATTTTGATTTTTTTCAATTATTTTTTTTAAGTTTACTCTTACCATCACGCCATCTTCCTGTCGGGGTATACAGAGAGGAAATATCACCAAAATCTCCTATCTCAACACACATCCTTCGCCTCTTCCACATCCATACACCTTCTCATGCAACTTCTACGATTTCTCAGACCTGCGTTTCATTCTTTCAGAATATCACTTATTCGATCCATCCATACTTCACTTGGTCTTCCTCTCACACGCCTTTCACTCGTATCTGCACTTTATCTGTTTTATTAGTTTTTCTTCATTCATTCGTTTCACATGTCCAAACCGTCTCACCGCGCTTGAAGTTTAATCAGTTGAATCTTTAAATAGTAAGTTTTTTTTAAATTTATTTAATAATTGCATTTGCGACTTTGATTTCGCGGGACAAATAATCCTATTGTGGGTGGATTGACTAAAGAAAGAAAATCGTGGATTGACTAAAGAAAGAAGATCGAAGTGTGTCATTTAATTACGTCAGTTTATATTTTATTTATAGTTAAGGCATTAACGTTGTGGAAGTTTAAAGACATTGTAATTTGTTTTATCAAACACTGTTTATTCCACTTTTTTGTAACGGTATAACTCTACCGGTTTCAAGGCTTTCACCTCATCATCAGGGGAGCACAAACGAGACTGAATTCTGTTTGAATTAGAAACGTGTATCTCGGTACCAGTTCGAACAGAATTACTACTCAAATAACAGAATAAAGCAACTTGTTCTAAAAATGGAATACTTAGCAACAGTGGTGTGTATAAACTTTTATGTGCTGACTGTGATAATTTATATATAGGAAAGACAGGAAGATCCTTTGGAAAGAGATTTCGTAAACACAAATCCGCCTTAACAAATCCTCTAATTTATTCTGAAATGGCTAATCATTGTCACCGTGAAAACCATACATTCTCTATCGATGATGCCAAATTCTTACATATCAGTAGTAACGGAAATATATTGGACAGATTAGAGGCCCTAGAAATTTCTAAGTCAGCGCATCGAGGTGAACATCTGGAAAACACATATATCCCAAGAATCTCTCCGCTGCTCGCCGAGGTTGTCCCATTCTTCCCTCAACCCTCAGTCCTCAACCCGAATGTTTACCGTTAGAAGCATGTATTTCGGTACCAGTTCTAACATAATTCAGTTTTGTTTGTGCTCCCCTGAAGATGAGGTGTGCACCTTGAAACCGGTAGGGTTATACCGTTACAAAAAAGTGGAATAAACAGTGATTGATAAAACAAATTACTTCGTCAGTTTAACCCTTATCTTGGCAAAGTTCAATTTATCCAAATATTAACGTTTTTTCTTTTCGAAAATTCCGCTATAAACACTTTTCAAACATACACGGTATTCGGTAGCGTAAACCAAGAACAAAAACTTTGTTTTAATGTGATAGTATGTCAGTAACAACAACTACAGGTATCCCTAATTATACACGTTCTTGCTTTACGTGAATCTGCTATAACGTGATTTAAATTTAATTAAGAAAAAAATATAAAAAAGCCCTGCGAGGGATGAATTTGCGTACGTAGCGTACATTATTCAGTCTCACTAATAGTGTAGACCTAACAACAGGTTGTGTCGTACGTGTTTTAATATATTTGTCTTATTAATATTATAAAATCAATTCACTTTATGCATTTTTCTAGTTACGTAATTTTTCTAGTTACGTAATTTTTCTAGTTACGTAATTTGTCTAGTTACATAATTTGTCTAGTTACGTAATTTTTCTAGTTACGTAATTTTTTCTAGAACCAATTAATCACGTAAAGCGAGGAATTCGAGTAGATATTTTGTAGAAGGATATTTCGTAGTAAAATATATCAAGAGCGCATTGTTAAAGGGATGCTCATAAGTGCCACTAAATAAATTCATTAGCTTAACTAAATACATTAATTAGTGTCACTAAATACATTCATAAGTGCCGGCAAATAAATTCAATGATATCTGAGAGTATTTTAACCCTTATCTTGGCAAAGTTCAATTTATCTAAATATTAACGTTTTTCTTTGGTGATTCCTTGTTATACTCGTATGGTAAGTTATGAAGGAAAATTGAGGGGAAAAAAATCACAACTTTTCCTTATAGTTTTTTTTTATATGTAACACCCACGTTACATTGCCAAAATATCAATTTTTATAAAACACAAAAAGGGCTATAAAATGATTCTATAATCTAAAACATGAACAACATGTTTTAGATTATAGCTGTTTTAGATTATAGCATAGCTGAATTATCAACAAATAAAATGGTTTGAATAAAGTTTTCTCTACATGTAGTGATTAATAAGATATTTAGATTATTTACCCCAATTGTCAAAACGCACCCCCGCTGTCCAGACATGTTGACCCGATGACGTTTGAAAGCTTGTAGTGTTGTCAATATTTATCACCAGATGATACCACTGCACACAATAGTGCATGTATAGTATTTGAATGTGCTGCCATATTTGAAATTACGTTACAGTTTCTGTTTTTTTTTTTAAATCTCTAAATTAGTGTAACACCTGTGTTACAGTGCCATAATAAGGGTTAAATAAATCTTTTTGATGTAAAATACGAACGAGTGAAACTAGCACTCTCGCTTTACGGAAGACTGAAATTAAAAAGATTGAGAAACGTTGTCGAATATCGACGTTTCGCTCATAAAGGGGAGGACGTGCGAGGTGCCGCCTGCGTCGGGAATGTGGCTCTGTCGCAATTCCTTTCAACCAGCCGCCATTACCGAGGCATCGAAAGATTCCTATTGATGGTTTAATTGCTAATTAACGAGCTCCGCGGATAGTGAAATGAAATGGACGTGAATTTATGCAAAAACGATCCAAACCACATTCTACTTGTTCTAAGATAATTGAGGAAACTTAACATCGGTCGCTTTGGATTTGGTTATTTATGGAAAGATATGTTTGTAAATGAAATCTAATCGCATTTACAATAAGACATATTTTATTTTTGCGCATACAGTTGTGGTTTGCAGAAATCATATAACTTCATACCAGAAGGCATTGAACTGGTTGAATGTTAGAAATAGATGCCAAATTCACATACTGTCTCTATTGTATAACATCCTTAACTGTCCCGCCGCACCCTCTTATATCGCCGAAAATTTTCAGCGCCTTTCCAATCATGGATTAGCGCTACGCTCAAACAGAGATTGTCTATTGGCCTTTCCAGTTCACCGCTCCTCTTTTTTTACGTCGTCCTTTACTGTCCATGCAGTGAGACTCTGGAATCAGTTACAAACCAATATAAGACTCGCTCCGTCCTTGGCATGCTTTAAAAAGCGACTGAAAAAAACTCTTAATTTCTAGTCAGTAAAATAACGCGTTTCATTCCCGATTTTTCTTTTCCTTTCCTCTCCGCCATCCCTTCCTTTCCTTTTGATTGATGATATCTCACTTTATATGAAAAAATAATGTTCGGGTGATTGTCCGTCTTTGTGGGGTTCGTGGGCATGTGCTCACGTATGTACTTATGGATTTCGTTGAGGTGGATATTCATCTGAATGATTTATGCAACAATATAACTTGCTTCATTTACTTTTGTCTGGTTGGTTGGAAGAGATTGCCGCCTGGCAATAAGTCCGCCAGATTGTATTTACAATAAAAATGTTAAATAAATAAATAACATAACATGCCTAACAGTTGCACTTATGTTGGTGCAATTGGGTGATATCTGTCTATCTCACTTCTACTCGCGCAAAAAGATGGACCCTGAAAGAGTGGGACAGAGATATGTTGAGCACCATCTAGTATCAGTATTGGAAAGCAATTTAGCTGACACCTCAACCAATAATTAATAATTTGCACAGTATCCGTTAGATGTCACTTGGTATCATCGCATCAGCACATTGATGGACCGATTACAAAAACCACGCGCATACTTTTGGAACGACTAACATACAGTATTGTGGTATCATCAGTATCACGCTATGTCCCTACTGAGGTAGGCAGGGAAATAGATCTCTACTTCATGTCATTATGGCACACATCTTTCACTTCTGCCACCTCGTCACGCGTAATCTTCTATTATAAAACCTTTTTACTCTTCCCTCTTTCAGAATGGGAATAATTTGGTCATTATGCGGCTTTCTAGGTCTTTCTAAACTTCTACCTTCTAACATTGGTATTGGAACAGTATTGGAAAGCAATTAAGCTGACACCTCAACCAATAATTAATAGTTTGCACAGTATCCGTTAGATGTCGCTTGCTATCATCGCATCAGCACATTGATAGGCCTATTACCAAAAACCATGCGCATGCTTTTGGAACTACGAGTACTAACATACAGTATTGTGGTATCATCAGTATCACGCTATGCCCCTATTGAGGTAGGCAGGGAAATGTTGTAGATCCCTACTTCATGCCATTCTGGCACACATATTTCACTTCTGCCACCTTTTCACGCATAATTTTCTATTATAAAGCCTTTTCACTCTTCCCCCTTTCAGAATTTGAATGATTTGGTCGTTCTGCGGCTTTTTTTTTTTTTCCCACTTATCTAGTTTATTGCCATGTGGCAATTTCTTCCAACTAACCAGAAAAATGTTTAAATGGGCCCTAAGTGAAAATCAGGCAGGAATTCAATTTTAAAAAATCTGGATTCCAGCGGGGATCGAATCTGCAACCTCTCCGTATCGGCAGTCAAGCGCCTTACCACCAGGCCACGGAGGTCGTCAGGTCTAGGTCTTTCTAAACTTCTACGTTCTATATTATATAGACTGTTTTATAAACAACAACACTAGAACACGTACTTTGTGCGTGCGAGTATTGATTATTTTTCTTTCTTTTGATTACCATCGGGAATCGAACCCGTAACCTCCGGATGGAAGTCAAGAGTTTTACCACCTAGGCCACGAAAGTTGTCTTGTCCTGAACGAGTATTTATAACCGATCGATAAGTGAGCGCGAGAACTGATATTTTTATCGGCGGACATTGTCGTTAAGCGGACACGGTCGAAAGAGAACGGGATCCGTGCAGTGGATCCGCCATTAATTATCAGCAACAGCGACGGTGCTAATCGTGCGATGTACATCTATATGTTCGCACTCTTCTTGAGCCTGCATTATACGCTACATCAGAGGTTCTCAAAGCGATTGACCACTTCCGTTTCCTAGTTGGTAAGACGCCTGGGTTCGATTCCAGCTGGAAACCAGAGTTTTTAGTCTAGTTTCCACTTACGACCTCATAAACATCGACGACCTCCGTGGCCTGGTGGAAAGACGTTTGTCTACCGATCCGGAGGTTGCGGGTTCGATCCCCGCTGGAACCCAGATTTAAAAAAAAAAAGGGATTCCAGAGTGGTATTCACTTAGGGCCCATTAAAAGAAGTTTCTGGTTGGTTGGAAGAGATTGCCACGTGGCAACAAACTCGCCAGAAAAGAAATAAAGAAAAAAAAACTTTCTGGTTGATTGGAAGAAATTGCCACATGGCAATAATCCCACAAGATTGTACTGTGTATAGTACACAAATATAGTGTTATACATGATTCGGTCAGACTATCGTCATCATTGCTAGGCCTCGTTGTCGAGGATTCCTTCGACGTTCCGACATCATTCTAGATTTAGAAGGCGAAGCTATGCCGTGGAGTTTTGTTAATTACTTGATTAATGATGAATTGTTAATTACCATTATCAGTACTCGTCGGTAAGTAATACACATCGTGATTAAGAAAGAGACTGTCGGCCATAATCGGCTAACTTCGGCTTTGTAGAGTGTCGTCTCTGTCGCACGATTCGCTAACAGTCTCGCGACGGAACACGTGTATGAATGACAGAGACGACGCTCTACAAAGCCGAAGTTAGCCGATTATGGCCGACAGTATCTTTCTTGAGCCCGATGTGTATTACTTACCGCCGCGTACTGTACGTACATCCTTGTATTATAAAATGTTGAGTTTGATTTGCAAAAGGATGAAAATGATTTGAAAGAGTGAATTTGATCTGCAAAATAATGAGTTTGATTTGCAAAAGGGTGAATTTGATTTGCAAAAAAATAAATTTGATTTACAAAAGGGTGAATTTGATCTGCAAAAGGGTGAATTTGAAATGCGAAACATGTATTTAAAAAAAAAGTAAACGTAGAAAGTCATAGAAATCGTAGAAGTTGAATGAGAAGATGTTTATATGTGGAGGAGGCTTGGGACGTATATGTCGAGATAGAAAAGTTTGGCGCTCTGTTCCCTCGGCCTACCCTGACAGGGGTGTAATAAATAACTATGGGTTTATTGATGTCGATAATATAGGGCGAGCCCGGCCGCAACATCAGATGTGTTTTAGCCCACACCCTGAATTATATGGATAAAGGCTGTGGATGTCGACACGATTACAGTGTGGGGTTTTCACAAGGATAAAAATGGGGAGAAACAGAGGGATGACGCACGTATCCACCCCATTCAAAAAGTTATAGGATCACAGAGGAGCATTTTTCTAAAGCCGAGGCCACACCAAAGTGCTTCGTTACGTGACTCATATACTAGGTGACTTAATGCTTGGCCACACCAAAATGCTTCGCACAAATTCATTTGCCATTTGGGAGCGGTTAAGTCAACACACGATGCCACTCTCAAAACTAACCAATTTCATTACAACTTACCTTATCTTTATTTACTTTCTGTGCAACTTCATTTCAAAGTGATTCTATTACAGGTACATTTTTGTATAATTTGCTCGATGGGTTCCACAAAGGCTCCCTTTTATACACAGCTGTTATTAAAACTTCCGGCATCTTGTAAAATCACTTGGTGACACAATAAAATTAACCAACACGTCTGTTCCATAGGAGACTTATCGTCATGTAGTGTGGCGCGAAGCGTGCAGTGTGGCCATTGCGATAGTATGCGGTGCGTTGGTTCGCTAGGATATGTCGCCTAACTCGCAGCTTAGCTTTAAGCACCAAGCGAGGCTTCTATCTGTGTGGCCGAGGCCTAAGTGAAGTGATCCACGCGTCCCGCGTGAGGAGGTGGCACTGTCCACCAGCTCTGCATGGACCACGGAGTCGTGACCGAGTTTGCTCCATATAGAGTTTTTATTTAGCGTGGTGACTGATCTCGCTCTCGCTACATCACGCATTTAGGAGACCGACTGTAACGGCCTGCATGTGCAAGTAACATTTCGTAAGCGAGCCGAAATGTTTTCAATCTTTTGTGTATATACTATAGTTCACCTGGTGGACTTATTGCTATGCAGCATTTTCTTCCAATCAACCAACTCGTCTTTTATATATAAAACTATTTTAATCCATGACAGATTTCATAAATAAGTATAGGTTTATTGATAACAATATAGTATGTACATAATATTAGGTGTTAACATAAGTTGTGTCTGTTTTTTTTCCAAATTTAAAAATGAGCACCAAAAGTAAAACAAAATGGTAAAGGTTATACGTCATTCGAAAAGAAATTTTCTGCTCTACAAGATATTGTGTTTGCTTTTATGTTACATATATTATTTTATTTGATTACAAGCCTTCAAAATGGAATGTCAAGTAGACAAAAGTGAGCATTTTCGACACCTCCTTCTGTTCGCGTTCAATCGTGGGAATAAAGCTGCCAAAGCTGCTTGCGATATTTGCGAAGTGTACGGTGAAGATGTTATGGATTAAAGGACAGCTCGTCTATTATTGACTAATTTGTTGTAATTTTTTTTTGTTATTGACTAATTTGTTGTATTTTTTTTTGTTGTGTCCTCTTGTTCTCTTCATTTGAAAAAAAAACGGACACAACTTATGTTTACACTCAATACATTTAAATATACTTCAAGAACACATAAATTGTAGAGTCTGGACTCATCTAATAACATCCCCTGGGCCAAGATACACCCCACCAATATAGGGCGAGCCCAGCCACGGGGACACCAGATGTTTTTCAGCCCACACCCTATTTTCACGTATTTACCATCACGCCGTCTCCCTATCGGGGTAGGCAAAAAAAGAGAGCGACAGACTTTTATATCGCGACATACATGATTCACATCTTCTACATCCATACACATTCTCATACAACTTCTACGATTTTCTACGTGTCCTTTCAGAATATCATTAACTTGATCCAACCATACTTTCTTTGATCTTCCTCACACGACTCCCACACACATTTGCACTTTATATCTGTTTTGTTAGTATTTCTTCATGCATTCGTTCCACATGCCCAAACATGACGACCTCCGTGGCCTGGTGGTATAACACTTGTCTGCCGATCCGGAGGTTGCGGGTTTGATCCCCTCTGGAACCCAGATTTTTTTATTTATTTATTTAACACTTTTATTGCAATACAATCTGGCGGGCTTATTGCCAGGTGGCAATCTCTTCCAACCAACCAGACAAAAGTAAATGAAGCAAGTTACGTGGTCGCATAAATCATTCAGATGACTATCCATCCCCACGAAATCCATAAACATATACGCGAGAACATGTTTTAAATAGGATTCCAGTCTGGTTAACACGTGGGGCCTATAAAAACAAATTTCTGGCTGGTTGGAAGAGATTTCCACATGGCAATAAACTCACCAGGTTAAAAAAAAACCATCTCAGCGTACTTCAACTTACTTAACACATCAGTCTTAAGTTCACATTCTTATCACTTCATTCCGTATTCTGTTATACATTGTCACTCCATGTATTCTTCTCGATGCACGCATTTCTACAGTATTTATTCGGCTCCTATCAGTATTTTTTCACGTCGACGTTTCACTTCCATTCATCAAAGTTATACATATTACCACATACAAAGTGTCTCAAAAAAATATACACATAACATAATTAAAATGATTGAAAATTGAGTATTTATTACGCTGTAACATAACTTATATTACAACTGAGTATTTATTACGCTGTAACATAACTTATATTAAAATTGAGTATTTATTACGCTGTAACATAACTTATATTAAAACTGAGTATTTGTTACGCTGTAACATACTTACAGTTCACCGCCCCTCTTTTTTTACGTCGTCCTTTACTGTCCATGTAGTGAGACTCTGGAATCAGTTACAAACCAATATAAGACTCGTTACGTCCTTGGCATGCTTTAAGAAGCGACTGAAAAAACTCTTAATTTCTAGTCAGTATAATAACGTGTTTCAAACTTCAAATTAAAGAAGATAAACGTATTTGTTTTTTTTTCATTTGTCGCAAATGCTCTAATTGTGACTTTTCTGTCTGCACTGCTGATAGCGTGGCATCACACACTTCACGGACCATCCTTTTTGTTATTTGGCCGCATTCTCTTTCAATGGTTGCTCTCAATTTATTAACTGTTGTAGGCTTTGTGCCATTTACTTTATTCTTGATGAGTTCATTAAAAAAAGTGTATCGGCGTGAGGTTTGGGGAGCGCGGTGGGTATTCAATGCTACATCTACACCCAATCCATATGTTTAGCAAAGTTTCATCAAGATAGGCTCTCACATCATTACGACAGTAGTGGGGAGGTACACCATCTTACTGGAAATAAGAGCCCTCCTCATCCCTTAACTCTTCACGAATATGCAGTATGACAAATTTCTGCATCAAGTTCAAGTAAACGGCACGACAAAAAAATATGAATAAATTTTTTTGTAACACCCATATATTAGGTGTTAACATAAGTTGTGTCCGTTTTTTTTTTTTCAATTTAAAAATGAGCACCGAAATGGTTAATGTTATAATTCAAACATTTTTCATCACCATTTTCAAACCATTTTGCATCACCAGTAATGATGCAGTAAAGGAACCTTTGCTTGTGGCCATGCGTAGCTCGATGACGCGCGAGCAAACCAGCAGAAATTGTCGAACGTTGATTTTGTTGTTTTCACTCAAAACATGTGGAACCCAAGCGCCGAACTTCTGGACTTTTCCCGTTGACTTAAGATGGCGGTATACAGTCATGTGACTACAATTCATCGGCTCAGCCAATTCTACGGTGGTTGGAATGGGATCTTCATGAATAATATGGTTTAAGCGGTCCTCATCGAAGTCCGCTGGTCGTCCGGAACGCTCCATGTCTTTCAGGTCGAAATTACCGTCTTTGAAACGCAAAACCATCGACGAGCTGTCCTTTTATTCATAGCATCTTCACCGTACACTTTGCAAATATCGCGATCAGCTTTGGCAGCTTTATTCCTTCGATTGAACGCGAACAGAAGGAGGTGTCGATAATGCTCACTTTCGTCTACTTGACATTCCATTTTGAAGACTTGTAATCAAATAAAATAATATATATGTAACGTAAAAGCAAACACAACATCTTGTAGAGCAGAACATTTTCTTTCGAATGACGTATAACCTTTACCATTTTGTTTTACTTTTGGTGCTCATTTTTAAATTGGAAAAAAAACGGACACAACTTATGTTAACTCCCAATAGATAGATGTACGTATAAATAAATAAGGTCCCGTGCCCAAGCTTTGCACCCAGTGGTATAGAGAAACTGAGTAAAGTATGGTTGGAAAAAAATGATTGGTATAGACTGCCATGTGGCAATAATCGTCCCAGGTTTTGTTTTGTACAGTAAAAGTGTCATAAATAAGTATTTCGTGTCCCGACGGTTCCGCAGGCCACAGTTTCCACGCTGCATTAGCCAAGGTATATACACAGTGCTGTACCAATTTAGCGGCTAAGGCTGCCCTTCACCGAGCCGCCGTCCGCTCCAAATATGGATCTACTCCCGGTAGCCGCGTGCACGGGCACTGCGCACCGCGGCACGACACAGGTACTCGCCTAGCCTAGCCGTGTAGGGCGCTGTAACAAGTGTCTCTCTGTATGTATATATGTACAACCTTTATTAATGCTCTGGTGATGTTTTTTTCATGAAGGCTTTCGATATGGAGGTTTGTTGAAGTCATTTCCGTTGTTAATTATCTCGTACTTCGTACCTTTTGTCATATAAAGTACTGCATTTATCTTAAACTTTGGACATATTTATGAGATGCGTGTCCTCCGACACGGCGCACATTGGGGCGAAACGCTCTAAATCATCTCAAAATTCAATAACTCCGAAACCAATGAGGGTATCAATATAAAATTTGTTGTAAAAGTTGATAAATATATATTTTTTTATAATTTACTAAAATAACAATAAAAAACATACTGAAAATATGAGTTTTAGTACGAGTACATTGAAAATACATTTTATAAACATTAATTTTTCACGTAATCTTCTCAAAAATAATAATAAAACAGCATTAGTCGTTTCTAACATACCGAAAATATAACAAAATACGCGGATTATTGAATATTGCAAGTCATATTTTTATTTTGTGTATTGTAATATATAATCATAAGAACACTGTAAAACAGTTCAGATTTTACGACAGTGGTGTTGGGCGTGTACGATGCAGACGCGACATGCGACGCAAATGCATACATACATACACATGCGACACAAAAAATATCCAAAATCACCACAAATGCGACACAAAAATATCCAAACCCATCACACACGCTACACAAAAATATCCAAAGCCACCGCACACATGCGACACAAAAAAATCAACTTACATAAATTATACTTCAGAAATTATAGCACGGGTCCTGTGACTGTTCACAAATTTGCCCCAATACAACCTTGTAACGACGTTCAGTAATTTTAATTATTTTATCAACTTTAATATAAGCCTCGATTCTAATAAATAGCAAGTTATTTATGTAAATACATTACATAAAACTTAAAATAATGACAAATGAATACATCTTGTTACAAATTAGCAAAAATGTGGCAGTTCGTTAAAATCAAATAATATTTGGTGACGTTTGTCAAAAGTCACTACGTTAGTCCGCATTGGCTAGGGATGGGGTATACGATAATTGGATTTTCGATATTTTTATACTTATGGTAAAATTAAATGTTCGTAATTAGTATTAATTCATAGTGGATCTTGGCCTATTTAAAGATAGATACAAATCATACAATACATTAGAAAGTCAGTATAATGAAAATTAAGAATTAAAACGTCAGTTTAGAGAAAAACAATTTTTCGAATTGTAAAAAGAAACGATTTTATCCCACCCCTTTGAGACATGACGTTTAAAACGTCGCAGGGCCCATCCTACATTTTCTGAAGTATAATTTTCATATTGCGTATATCGGCCGCCCTGTATCACCTCCATTATATAGATGGCAGATTACTAGATTAGCCGCCGAAGGGCGCGCGCCAGTGCCTATCGCCAATCTAGATCTAGGCAGACCATAACGGTATAACTAGACCGAACCCGTTATCTACCTGCCGCATCTGGCTGTCGAGACCTTGCTCCTATTTCGGACCGACGCATTTCCGATCTCCAAATGATCATTGCGAATTTGCATGCAACAATCAGGCCGGATTCTCATTTGACCGCGGTCGTACCGCGCGAACTTCGCGATGGTAAAAAAAGACTTTAAAATCTAATTTGACACACCGTCAACAAAATTCACGATACTATATCCTTCCTTCTAATGAGGAGTTATACATCATATACAAAGAGCCCAACATTATAAAATACATCAAAATTGGGAGACTACGTTGGGCGGGGCATGTAGCAAGAATGGGACAAGAGAGAATGCCTAACAAGATACTCTTTTCCAAGCCCCAAGGAAGACGTAGCGTGGGTAGACCAAAGCTCAGGTGGATGGATGGGGTGCAGAGTGATACAAGCGTGATTGGCATCAGGGGCTGGAGGAATGCAGTCCGGGATAGGGGGGAATGGCAACGACTGCTGGAGGAGGCCGGGGCCCACAATGGGCTGTAGTGCCATTGATTGATTGATATCCTTCCTTCCGTTTGTATTGTTTTACACTTTCGTTGTATACAGTTTTCGTCGTTGGCTGGGCCTCGTAGTCGAAAATACCCTCGCCACCTCCAACGTCAATTCAGTTGGAAACGATGCTGTGCCGTGGAATTTTCGTTACTTTCTTCTTTTTTTTCTCCTCTTTAAGTGAGTAAGTTGTTGTATACCATCAAACTCACCGGCCACACCGGTGTTCTACGACACATCGAAGTGAGACGATCGGAGCACACCGGAATGTTTTTTTTACTCTTTTTTTAAAGAATAGATATGACCGAAGTCATATGTATCCGTATACCCCGAATACTAGGCGGAAAAAAGACTGTGTCGTTCGAAGGGAGTAGCGGAGCGCAGTGTTTGATCCGGCGACCTTCCGCACAGAATGCACCTGTATACAGTACAACCGAGCGGGTTTGTCATGTGGCAATCTCTTCCAACAAACCAAGCTCCCCTGAAGATGAGGTGAAGGCCTTGAAACCGGTGGGGTTATACCGTCATAAAAAAGTGGAATAAACAGTGTTTGATAAAAATAAATTACAAAACAAAAAAGGGGTTTAAAACGAATCTTACGTGAAAACTATACTGAAACCCTTTAAAAAAAATTGGGTGCTAACAGGAATTGAAGTAGGTCACGGAGGTCGTCATTTTGTGGATGGGAGACGTTTGTGCGTGTATTGGTTTGTTATGTATAAGCTGTTGTAGAAAAGGTTCAGAACAGATTTCTCCGTTGTCTCTACATGAGAGAGTATGGATATCACCCCTGGCTTTATCCAAGTGTCTTCTTACTGGGGATGCTGAGTTACAGATCATTAGAGAGTGGAAGACCTCTTCGATTGTGTGCCCACTTTTTTTGTTTGCTCAGGAGTAATTTAGTTCACCCATCCGTCCCGAACAGTCTTGGTTCGTATGTTCCGGATAATTATTTGAGACGACGCTCCCATAGATTGTTCTATCAACCTACGAGTATATGTCGAACCAACACGCCTTTGGAGATGCCGGTGGTAGGTAGAGCAATCAAATTTGTCCTCATATAGACGTGTTTCGTGTGGCGCTCAGCTCCTTCTTGAAATATCTCTTAAATTTAGTGTAATACATTTTGTTCTTATCAAATAAGTCTTAAAATGTTGAATTGTTTTATAAATATTTTTTTTGTCCTTATACAAATTAGGGAAACCTACAATATAATGTGCGAAGGACCTGAAAAAATACATTTATAAATGGAGCGTAAATCAAGGCAAATGTTTTAGCTACTCATAATAACTACACGATGCAGTTCGTTTGTGTGGCATTCAGACATATAATTTTTTTTATGTATTATATATTTTATGTCCTGGGACGCAGAAAATCATCAGTTGCTCATCACTGTATTATACACTTACTTATATTTTTTTATCATCCAAAGGAATCGGGAGTGGAACAGATGGGTGTTTTAGGGAGTAGAACAGATGGGTGTTTTAGGGGGAAGAACAAATGGGTGTTTTAGGGAGTAGAACAGATGGGTGTTTTAGGGGGAAGAACAAATGGGTGTTTTAGGGAGTAGTACAGATGGGTGTTTTAGGGAGTAGAACAGATGGATGTTTAGGGAGTAGAATAGCAGGGTGGTTTAGGGAGTAGAATAGCTGGGTGGTTTAGGGAGTAGAACAGATGGGTGTTTTAGGGAGTAGAATATATGGATGTTTTAGGGAGTAGAACAGATAGTTGTTTTAGGGAGTAGAACGGATGGGTGTTTTAGGGAGTAGAACAGATGGGTGTTTTAGGGAGTAGAACAGATGGGTATTGTAGGGAGTAGAACGGATGGGTGGTTTAGGTAGTAGAACAGATGGGTTTTTTAGGGAGTAGAACAGATGGGTGTATTAGGGAGTAGAATAGCTGGGTGGTTTAGGGAGTAGAACAGATGGGTGTTTTAGGAAGTAGAACAAATGGGTGTTTTAGGGAGTAGAACAGCTGGATGGTTCAGGGAGTATAACAGATGGATGGTTCAGGGAGTATAACAGATGGGTGTTTTAGGTAGTAGAACAGATGGGTATTGTATGAAGTAGAACGGATGGGTGGTTTAGGGAGTAGAACAGATGGGTGGTTTAGGGAGTAGAACAGCTGGATGGTTCAGGGAGTAGAACAGATGGGTGTTTTAGGGAGTAGAACAGATGGGTATTGTAGGGAGTAGAACAGATGGGTGGTTTAGGGAGTAGAACAGATCGGTGTTTTAGGGAGTAGAACAGATGGGTATTGTAGGGAGTAGAACAGATGGGTGGTTTAGGGAGTAGAACAGAGAGGTGTTTTGACCGCCCAGCAAAACCTTATATTAACCCCTAGAGATGTTTTTCAGCATTTAACCGATTAAAGGTTATATTACAAGATTGTTTAAAGACTTATTGTTTTCTGTTTCCAGATCTCAACACCACAACTCTCATGGACCAAATAAAGAAGTCAAGTCGGAAGAGTTGATGGAACCACACCGTTTGGATCTCCTGCCGATATACCTGATGAATGTAGATACAATGGAAGAACTATGTATTATACAAGAACCCGCGGAAGACAGAGGAAGATGTGGAGGCGGATCGCAACATTCCTTTTAGATGACCAGTATTTATGTTACAGATTGTTGCTCTTCAGATTGTTAACAAGTTTATACAAATTATACTATTAATTTATCCTTCTGTCGAGAGATTAATCTTTGAATATGTTTTGCAATGTCTTTATATCCTGTAGGAGTTGTGTTATCATTTATATATTTGTATCGTAGTATACAAAGTAAAATCATTTGATGTATTGACATTTATATATTTGTATACAAAGTAAAATCATTTGATGTATTGACATTTATATATTTGTATACAAAGTAAAATCATTTGATGTATTGACATTTATATATTTGTATACAAAGTAAAATCATTTGATGTATTGACATTTATATATTTGTATACAAAGTAAAATCATTTGATGTATTGACATTTATATATTTGTATACAAAGTAAAATCATTTGATGTATTGACATTTATATATTTGTAAACAAAGTAAAATCATTTGATGTATTGACATTTATATATTTGTAAACAAAGTAAAATCATTTGATGTATTGACATTTATATATTTGTATACAAAGTAAAATCATTTGATGTATTGACATTTATATATTTGTAAACAAAGTAAAATCATTTGATGTATTGACATTTATATATTTGTATACAAAGTAAAATCATTTGATGTATTGACATTTATATATTTGTAAACAAAGTAAAATCATTTGATGTATTGATATTTATATATTTGTATACAAAGTAAAATCATTTGATGTATTGACATTTATATATTTGTATACAAAGTAAAATCATTTGATGTATTGACATTTATATATTTGTAAACAAAGTAAAATCATTTGATGTATTGATATTTATATATTTGTATACAAAGTAAAATCATTTGATGTATTGACATTTATATATTTGTATACAAAGTAAAATCATTTGATGTATTGACATTTATATATTTGTATACAAAGTAAAATCATTTGATGTATTGACATTTATATATTTGTATACAAAGTAAAATCATTTGATGTATTGACATTTATATATTTGTATACAAAGTAAAATCATTTGATGTATTGACATTTATATATTTGTATACAAAGTAAAATCATTTGATGTATTGATATTTATATATTTGTATACAAAATTAAATCATTTGATGTATTGACATTTATATATTTGTATCGTAGTATACAAAGTAAAATCATTTGATGTATTGACATTTTTACAAGTACGTCACTTCTCCGTACGTTTTTTCCTGATGCTTTCAAGTAAATATAAATCTGTGACATTATGGCAGAAGTTGATATGTCCGTTTTTTGTCATTTTGTGTTTATTCTCCCAATTTATAGAAAACATTTCTTAGCATGTTGCGGCAAAACTTGGTGTGTCAGTCATTATCCAAACAAAAGATGTCATATATTGTTTGGAAAAACTTAAAAAATGCTTATTTGTACTGATTTTAACAGCTTATCAAAATTAATATTGCTTCTCCTGTAAACTAAGGTAAAACGGACATATCAACTTCTGCCATAACGTCACAGATATATAACTACTTCAATGAAAAATCTCGAAACCACTCAACTTTGAAGATTAAAGTTATCTTCAAAATTTTACGATTCGTGGTTCGAATAGACAGAAATTAAGACGAAACAATGTCTGATAATGTCCTCAGTAAACGAAACTGCTTTTCAAATACGTTTTGCGGCTTTTGAAGTTCTTCGTATCAGTTGTGAAAGATCTTTCGGAGTGTTGTACCGCGTGATTTGACTCATGATGCTGATGTATCGAAAACATCGCAGTTTCCATCTTCAGGGTCTGTTCGCAGTGGCAAAATTGACTACGAACAAGCCTTGAAGCTGGAGAAACTGTAATATTCTCGAAACCTCGGCGTCATAAGCCAAACCATACGGTATAACACTCCGAAAGACTTACACGACTGTAACTTCTTTTCGTAAATATATGTTCATGTAAAGTTTAAAAAAATCTATCTCAGGTTGATCTGAAAAGAAGTATTTGCCTGTTTGTTTTGTTTTATGAAGAAGTTTTATTACTAAAAAGTTTACTGAAAATTAAGGGAAAAAATGTGCTTGCTTGTTTCT
Organism: Odontocerum albicorne; assembly: GCA_949825065.1. Classification (NCBI taxonomy): domain Eukaryota; kingdom Metazoa; phylum Arthropoda; class Insecta; order Trichoptera; family Odontoceridae; genus Odontocerum; species Odontocerum albicorne. Next base: position 1,051,806 of record OX463866.1, read on the forward strand.
CTGTTTGTATGATTTTAAGACAATAATCACAAAATATTGATGTTGTGAGAGCATAATGCAAAATATTGATGCTGTGAGCGACGTTCCCCCTAATTTCTTTCATTGTGTGTGCGTCCCATCAACTTAAATGTGCAAGAAAAAAAGAGGCTCCTTACGGCGCGTGGACTTTATATGGTGTTTCCATGTTCCGCACACATTCAAAGAAAGGAACCTGAGAACCCATCATGAAATATCAAATAAAATATATAATTGCGCAAAACAAAATATGTTTACAAGTTCCGTTCTTTGAGATGTGTGTGGAAGATGGTAACATGTGTGCGGACAATTTTTAACAGATGTGCGGTCGCACACACGCACACCTTAGAGGGAACGTTGACTGTGAGTGATATCTGTATTAAATGGACGTATATACGCAGAAAGGATCCAATTCACCTTCTTGTCATGCTTCTAACATACAGGCATAATTTAACATAAAATAACCATTTTTCTGGTTTACACAAGAGATTTGTATATTTGATATGTCAAATAAATCTTAAAAAGGTTTTTTTCTAGATTGAATCTGTTTGATATACATATATGAGATGTCTATGTATGCAAATACATATATCTTTACATATGCATATATGTCTATGTATGCAAATACATATATTTTTACGTATACATATATGTCTATGTATGCAAATACATATATCTTTACATATACATATATGTCTATGTATGCAAATACATATATCTTTACATATACATATATGTCTATGTATGCAAATATCTCCACATATACATATATGTCTATGTATGCAAATACATATATCTTTACATATACATATATGTCTATGTATGCAAATACATATATCTTTACATATACATATATGTATATGTATGCAAATACATATATCTTTACATATACATATATGTCTATGTATGCAAATACATATATCTTTACATATACATATATGTCTATGTATGCAAATACATATATCTTTACATATACATATATTTCTATGTATGCAAATACATATATCTTTACGTATACATATATGTCTATGTATGCAAATACATATATCTCCACATATACATATATGTCTATGTATGCAAATACATATATCTCCACATATACATATATGTCTTTGTATGCAAAAAAAGCCCAACCCTTAAACAAATATTTTCGATTTATATGAAATATCGTATAAGCAAACCATAATACTGTATCTGCTTGTTTGGAATTATATTTTCAGGACGGAATTCAACCATGCAATGTACATTTTACTGATCTGATGTTTATACGCATACAGGATAGAGGCATTTCAGGTTGGATCCTTTTTGCATATATAAATGTCCATATCAAATGCTGTATATTTGAGATGTAACCTCTACAGGAGTATTCATACATTTTCAAAGTGTCGTTGAAACATGGGGAGATGTATTTGATATTTTATGAATATAAAAAAATTGGCAAGATAATGCATAACAATTATTTATTATTGTTATTATTATATGCATGCCTGACTGCTGTTAATATCTATATCAAGTTTACCTGTCATATGTTCATGGAGAGACAGTTAGGGAAATGCAAAGGGAACGGAACACCACTAAAACAGCACTCCTGGGTTTGTGTGTAGGAACTTGTCCAGACGTCTCATACACTGGTTCAGTGTCACAGCACTCACTACACTATTGGGCAGTATTATCATTATAGCCAGGCAGCATGAATGCAGTTAATATCTATATCAAGTTTACCTGTCATATGTTCATGGAGAGACAGCGAGGGAAATGCAAAGGGAATGCAAACACCACTAAAACAGCACTCCTGGATTTGTGTGTAGGAACTTGTCCAGACGTCTCATACACTAGTTCAATGTCACAGCACTCACTACACTATAGGGCAGTATTATCATTATAGCCAGGCAGCATGGATGCTGTTAATATCTATATCAAGTTTACCTGTCTTATGTTCGTGGAGAGACAGCAAGGGAAAAGTAAAGGGAACAGAACACCACTAAAACAGCACTCCTGGATTTGTGTGTAGGAACTTGTCCAGACGTCTCATACACTGGTTCAATGTCACAGCACTCACTACACTATTGGGCAGTATTATCATTATAGCCAGGCAGCATGAATGCTGTTAATATCTATATCAAGTTTACCTGTCGTATGTTCATGGAGAGACAGCAAGGGAAAAGCAAAGGGAACAGAACACCACTAAAACCAGCACTCCTGTGTTTGTGTGTAGGAACTTGTCCAGACTTGTCTCATACACTGGTTCAATGTCTTAAGCTTTTATAACTTGCTTAAGATCTTATAACACTCAATCAAGTCTTCATGATTTCATCTTTGTTGCAGAGTAGGCAACTTTAATAAATGCAGTCTGTCTTCATAAGTCAGATTAGTGAGAAATTTTGGAAGTGTTTTTGCTCGTCTTTGAACCTTTTATGAAGCTCAGGAATTGATCAGGGAGTCATTCTTATAGACCTGGCTTTTCACGTAACCCCAGAGAAAATAGTACAACGGTGTCAGATCACATGATCTTGGTGGGCAATTAACATCACCATTTCCAGAGATTACAATACATAAAATAATTCTCAATTTGAACGCGTTGGTGCATTGTATACGGCTCCATTTATATAAATTTCATAATTTCACTTCTCAAATGTTACAAGACCCAGGCAAGTTCGCGACGCCATCTGTGTTTTATCCAAGTTTTAAAAAAACCGCTCAATTTGAAAGACCCTTTAGATCAACAAAGACATTTGTGGAGTTATCCGACAGAAAAAGCTTTCTTTTTAACGTAGAGAGAAAAGTGTATTGGATGAGCTTTTTGTATAATACTAGTGGTGTGCATTTCTCCATTTCAGGTCATCAGATAGGTTCTAGAGCCTTTTGAGTTATCCTTTTGAGTGGTTCTAGATCCTTAAATTTCGTACAATATAAGGGTTGATTTTAAATTCCGATTAAGGGAGATATTTTCAGTCACCAAATCTTTATCCATGCACAATCAATGCCAGTATCTTAGTTCAAATTATATTCGTAAAATATTAAATGCACGAAAATAAACTGAAAACTGATAGTTAAATTTAACTTGATCTTGATACGAATGCCAGTATATTATATTGTTTAAAATAAATATTTTATCTTATTAATAATTTAAATAGTTCTAAGGGATTTCTAAAGGGCATTATTTTATACTATGAATATTTAAAAAAAAATTACTATAAAGTAATTTATATCTTTATTTTATGTCAACTTACATTGTTAAATTAACTGAACTCTGTTAAATTGGTCGTAGCGTCATGATTATTGTGCAACTTTGGTCACCTTACTATACTTACGCATTTTTGTCCAAGTGCTGATGTATAAATATGTGTGTATAAGATTGGGGGTGCTCATTAAAAGTGTGATAATTTATTTAAAATATAATGATGTCAACCTCTGTTGCCCAGTTGAGAAGACACTTGTCTTCCGACCCCGAGGGTTGCGCGGGTTTGATTCCTGGTTTTTTAAAATACAGATTTTTTTAAAAAGGGTTAGTTTTGTTCATACTTAAGGTCTCTAAAACGTTTTTCTGATTGGTTATAAGATATTAGTACATACCAGGTTGTACAATGAAAAGTGTAATATGATGCGATATCGTGAAGGTTGTTTTGTTTAAAGTATTTACAACAGTAATTATGTTTCCATTTAAATTTAATCATATCGCCACTTCTCTGTGGTATAGCGATGGGTTGTTTAACTTCCATCCAGAGTTTTACTATTCGATTCCCAATGGTGTCAAAAAATCACCTAAACTATTTTAATTTTGTCACATTGAGGAATTTTAATATATTTCTGGTTGGTTGGTAAAGAAAGCCACTGTGGAAAGAATTGTATACAATCGAAAGTGTAATACAATAAACAGTTTTATTGCATTGTATACAATCAAAGTGTACAACTAAACAGTCTTATTGTATTGTATACAATCAAAGTGTAATACAATAAACAGGCTTATTGTACTGTATACAATCAAAGTGTAATACAATAAACAGTCTTATTGTATTGTATACAATCAAAGTGTAATACAATAAACATAATTTAATACATTAAATTTAACAGAGTTTTGTTATGACAATGTAAAAATTATTATATTATTTGAAACCACCTGAGGTCAACAATAGTTTTATTGTGTGATTTATTGATTGCAATGGAAATGTTCGTAACTAGTGATTCCCAAATGGGCACTCGGAAAACAGTGGGGGGCACCAGGAGACATGAGGGATGGTAAAAATGGTGCGGATGCTGCGATGATCGCTAATTTTACATAAGACCACTTTAGAGTGTATTTTTTTTTAATAAAAATTTACGGCAGTGAAATATAATCCTTATTGCCAGCTTCGTACTTTTTCCTTTTACGGCGAGAGTTTGTTACTTTCTCTGTGGAATGGCGACGAGCTGGAAAAAAACAACCTCCTCACAATAGCTTCAAAAGTTCTTGCCCATCGCACCAGATAACTTCTTCCTGCTTTAACAATAACAACGTCCAATAAGAAGACACTGACAGTGCGTCTATAAAAAAAAAAACCAATCGCCCAAAGGTCTTCAAAGCTTCAATGAAAACATTGAGCCATTCCATCGATAGGTACGCCACCACCCCTAGAGTGGAATTTCATCACATGTAGATTTGTGCTTCAATTTATTAAGCCATGGTTTCTACACTTCCTTGGCATGACACTTGTCTTACACCAGGGGGTTTAGAGATCTGTTCCCAATTATAGTCGATAACTAAAAAACATGAGGTGGCAGTCGGATTCAAGAGTTCGTCTCGTAATAATATGTGTGCAAGATTGGCGGCCTCTTCACGTTTATTTGAAAAAATCAACTCTCTATTCTTCTTCTCAGTGTCATGTCAGGTCCCCCCAACATTGAATATCACTTGAGAGTAGATATCTTTGTCCCCGGCAGCCCGAAAAAGATCTTCAACGCCCCTTATGCTAGTCCAATCACGTATATTGCGGAGCCAGGAGATTTGCCTCCTGCTAACACCTCTTCGACACTCTATCTTGCCTTGGATGATCAGGTGCAGTAATTTGTACTTTGCTCCTCTCTTAGTACATGACCCAAGTAGGACACCTTTCGGATTTTAATATTAGTCAACAACTCTCTATCAATTTTGGCTCTTAGAAGAACCCTCGTGTTGCTGACCATATCCGTCCAGGGTATCCGTAGCATTCTCCGGTGCATCCACATTTCGAATGCTTCCAGTATTCCAACTCTATTAACCCGTATTAATTATTAAAATTTTAATTTGACATCGTACGGGCTTAATTGGTGTACCCTTGATTTAAACTTACGTGCACTAACCAAGTAACTACTGAATACAACAAAATTATAATACACGATAGTCTGTATCTACGCCCGCAGCATTTTCAATGCATCTTTCAAACTAAATCGTGGTCTACCGATTCATCTCGTCCCTCCTGAGTGTCCGGTATGCAATCAATCAATATCTTATTTCAACCGGTATCGAACAATTCCATTCGCCCTCTCGTCACAAACATTTATTTGTATAAATAAATCGACTATTTATTAAAATATAAAATTCTAAAGAAAATATTTTATTCCAAATATTTTATGCCAGTTAATATTTAAAAAATATTTAAATATTTAAAAGAAATCAAACAAAATGTATTAAACGAAGGTCAGTAACGATTTACGTGAATTATATTTAGTTTTAAAAATATTTTTAATCCAAGTGTAGATGCAATATTAGCCACTAAGTTTTCATACCAACTCTTTGAATATATGTAAAAAAAAAATATATGTATATATATATATAGAGTTTATATTTTTATCCATTAATCATGTACATTTTTTCGTACAAAAGATGAAAAAAATAATTAAATGATTTTCTAAAAGAAAACACCTATGTTATAATTAATAATGTGAGATTTATGTTTCTCCGGCAAGTGTTTCTTTCTTGATGTGTACAGTAATCGTTCCATTAACGCGGTTAATCTCGGTTTCAGGAAAATAACACGTAAATGGAACTATTGAATGCTATGTAAAATAGCAGATCTTTTACACACTTCCAAACTACCTATTTTTATTTGTTTTTGTTATTTTTTTTTATAAAGCAGAGGTTATTTGTTTCTAAGATCTAAAGGGATGGGGGTAAACTGTTGTTTTAGTGATCCAAAGAGATCGGGGTAAACTGTTGTTTTAGTGATGGGGGTAAACTGTTGTTTTAGTGATGGGGCTAAACTGTTGTTTTAGTGATTCAAAGGGATTAGGCTAAACTGGTGTTTTAGTGATCCAAAGAGATGGGGCTAAACTGTTGTTTTAGTGATCTAAAGAGATGGGGCTAAACTGTTGTTTTAGTGATCTAAAGAGGTTGGGCTAAACTGTTGTTTTAGTGATCTAAAGAGATTGGGCTAAACTGTTGTTTTAGTGATCTAAAGAGATGGGGCTAAACTGTTGTTTTAGTGATCTAAAGAGGTTGGGCTAAACTGTTGTTTTAGTGATCTAAAGAGATTGGGCTAAACTGTTGTTTTAGTGATCTAAAGAGATTGGGCTAAACTGTTGTTTTAGTGATCTAAAGAGATTGGGATAAACTGGTGTTTTAGTGATCCAAAGGGATGTGGCTAAACTGTTGTTTTAGTGATCCAAAGAGATGGGGCTAAACTGTTGTTTTAGTGATCTAAAGAGATGGGGCTAAACTGTTGTTTTAGTGATCTAAAGAGGTTGGGCTAAACTGTTGTTTTAGTGATCTAAAGAGATTGGGCTAAACTGTTGTTTTAGTGATCTAAAGAGATTGGGCTAAACTGTTGTTTTAGTGATCTAAAGAGATTGGGATAAACTGGTGTTTTAGTGATCCAAAGGGATGTGGCTAAACTGTTGTTTTAGTGATCCAAAGAGATGGGGCTAAACTGTTGTTTTAATAATCCAAAGGGATGAGTCTAAACTGTTATTTTAGTGATCCAAAAGGATGGGGTTAAACTGTTGTCTGAACTACAGTATGAACGTTTACAGATAAAATATTTATGGTATTTTAAAAAAAATCCACTTATTTAGTTACAAGTAATTGCTGTATTAACCACTTAACAGTTGGATTTTTAACACGCAACGTAACACAATGACGAACTGTGAACGAATAAATTCTATACGAAAATATATTCCGTTCGGAGAAAACAAGTTGAAACAAGATCTGCCCAAACGACGCTAAGGAAGAAACACTCCCAACAAGGTGAAACAAGATTTGCCCGAATGAGGCTCGGACCCGTCAGTATAAAAAGAATCTTCGTGCCCGAGTCTCGCTCGGCTTAAACTGTCAAGTGGTTAATGCTGGTAATTGATTTTAAGAAAACGATGCATAAATGAAAACCACGTAAATTGAACTATTGAATGCTATTTAAAATATAAGCTCTTTTAAATTTTGCCAGATATACTGTTTTTGCTTAGTTAAAAAAGCTTTAGTTATGGTTTTCTTACGTAACTCATTTATAAGTGGTTACGATAACTAATAAAGTACACATTTTGATGAGAGTGGTACAATTTATTTATACGAAGAAAAAAAGTTACGGAACTTTGCTGTACCTATTTATTCAAGATCATTCTAACTGAATATATCTTCCATTGTTACAGTCGGAGCTGTTTCAACTGCCGATGTTAATGTCAAAGAATCTATCTAGGGTCTGAGACTTGACTGTTCTTTTTCATCTCTCTAGTTCCAAACACAATATACTATTTTACCCACCCGAGCTTCACCCACAGTTTGATAAAGTCATTGTATGGTGAAACAGTTGTCATTGATTAAATAAAGGATATATATAGAACTATCAAGGTGTTTAATTATAATTTTCTTAGTTAAAAAATGGAGTTCTATGAATTGGAAATTGACGGCGTCGATAAGAATATACTGACTTAAAGTGAATCGATGTAAATGGAGGGATTACTGTATATGTATATATGTTATTTAGTTTCAATTTATTTGATCAAGTCGTAACGTAAAAAAGATTCACTATTTATTTTATTATGATGTCATAAAAGAATTGTTAAGAATTCAGTTGTAATTTTTTTTATATGCGACATAATACCGTCTGGTAGACTTTTTGCAATACGGCAACCTTTTATAACCGACAAAAGAGTGATTCGTCAAATTAATTTAACCTTGCCGGAGAATTTGATTTAAAAAAAATATATACATAATCTGATAACTATTTTTAAGTGCCTAGTTAAATATATATAAATTAATAATAAATAGATAAAATAATTAATAACTAATACTGAGAAAAGGTTCCTGTTTCACTTTTATATTGTTATTATGTGTTATTAATACTCTTGCGTGTACATAATATGTTTTAAATTAACGAATTTAGATGATGCTGATAAAACTATTTAAGGTGTTTTCCCACTAGGGTGAGAGACACATACTTTTTTCCAGTCTCGAGAAAAACTCACAAATTACAAGTTTTCGTTTTAATTTTGATATTCACTAAGTTAGTCCGCATTGTCTAGGGATGGGGTGTACGATAATTGGATTTTCGATATTTTTTATACATAAAACTAAATGTTCGTAATTAGTATTAATTCATAGTGGATCTTGGCCCGTTTAAACATAGATAAAAATCATACAATACATTAGAAAGTCAGTATAATGGAAATTAGGAATTAAAACGTCAGTTTAGAGAGAAACAATTTTTCGATTTATAAAAAAAAACGATTTTACCCCATCCTTTTGAGACATGACATTTCAAACGTCACAGGGACCATGCTACATTAACTTGAGTATAGTCTAAGACTTAGAAAAATGTGGCGTGATCAAATGAACAAAATTTTGAAAGAGTGAAATAATACCTTTATAATATGAGAGTATTCACGGTACTCTCTTTTTATAAAGGCAATATAAAAATTAGTAAACAAGAGATATTAGTTTAGCCGAAACAACTTACTCCCATTACTTAGAAAGCTCAAAATGCTTTCTTTAAAACCATTTTTGGAAATGTCTAAGACGTCAATATCTGTAGTATTTAATAAATCATGAAATCTGTTTAGTTTTGCTCCCCTAAAAACTTGATTAAACAAACTTAGCGCCTCGAAAACATCTCAAAAGGTTTACACTGTTCATTAATATGTATAAATAATTCATTTTTACATATTTAATATGTATAAATATTCTTGTTAATAAAAAAAATCATTTTTAAAACACTGTAAAAAGAGCATGAATTAATCAAAATATCTATTTTATATATTTATTTAATTAGTATCTGATGTATTTATTACAAACGATATTAGTATCTGATGTATTTATTACAAACGCTACTAGTATCTGACGTATTTATTACAAACGCTACTAGTATCTGATGTATTTATTACAAACACTACTAGTATCTGACATATTTATTACAAACGCTACTAGTATCTGATGTATTTATTACAAACCCTACTAGTATCTGACGTATTTATTACAAACGCTACTAGTATCTGACGTATTTATTACAAACGCTACTAGTATCTGACGTATTTATTACAAACGCTATTCCACAATCCGAGAGGTCTGCGAGGTCCAAGATGTGGTCAGATGGGGACGACAGTGTCGACGATACTGGTACCGACATGTACAGAGAATGAATTCCACAAGAGTTCCATACATAGCTCTGCATGGGGTGCCGGATGGACGGCGTCCGCCAGGGAGACCCTCGAAACGATGGAGAGATAGCTGGAGCTCAGCATCACAGGAGGACAATCCTGCAGTAACAGACTCTTGAGTCTATAGAAAGTTTAAGAGAAAAAGCTATTTCTCTGTTGGGGTATCCTATTCCAACATACTTCCTTCACCTCCATATACAACTCCTTCTGTTTCTTCTACTTCTTACGTAGGTCTCTTTTATAATCTCATTCACTTTGTCCAACCATACCTTTCTCGATCACGTTTCCTACTCATGTTTACGTAGTGAATATCTTTAGTCAGTATTTTGTCACCCATCCATTCATCATGTCCAAACCACCTTAACACTTGCCACCCTGTGATGGATAGTGAGTGACCAGGGCTTATATTTAATTTGATTATTCGACGTTTTAATACATAATAAAATAATTTTTATAGCTAATTACAAAAAATAACCTAGCAGATTTTGCATAATTTTGATTTAAAATATACATTTTTTACTGGACGCTTACCGTCCAGGATTTTTTTAGCATAGTAAGGCAAGTCTTAATATGTCCTTTTTCATCCATATCACTTTATTCTTGCAAATAGTCAGACTCACAAAAAATCCATATAATACCCATACTGATTGCCTAATACTATATAATATGGGAATAGTGTGATAGAATTTTCATACATAATAAATTAAATAAAACTATTGTTGACATGTGTAAAAATTACACGTAAGTTTTTTTTTTTAATTCATGCTCTTCTATTGTCTATGCTTTTAATTTTATCATACTTTTCAAAAATATTTTAAAGTTATGAAGAAAAAAAAAAGCAATATTTTTTATAATAATCCTTTCTATACCTTAGAATAAGTACATATATTATAAAATATTCGTTTTTTTTTTGTACCGGCCATTATCTGAAGGCTTTTATATAAAAGCACTGTTAAAATAATAAAGAAAATACCTTGCCTCAAGAGACGACAGAATAAAACCAATGGGATCTGAACCCAATACCTTCTTCTTTCTAAAAGATTGCTCTCAACTCGGAGCCATTCACTTTCAGATATTTAACCACTCGACAGTTTTGCCCGAGCGTGACTCGGGCACGAAGTTTCTTTTTATACTTACGAGCCCGAGCCTCGTTCGGGCGAATCTTGTTTCGACTTGTCGGGAGTGTTTCTCCCGAACGTCGTTTGGGCAGATTGAGTTTCAACTTGTTTTCTCCGAACGGAATATATTTTCGTGTAGAATTTATTTGTTCACAGTTCGTCATTGTGTCACGTCGAAGGTTAAAAATCCGACTGTTAAGTGGTTAATAACCTTTTCTTCGTCTTTTAGAGACAGGGTAACAATATTTTCTCCATTTGTTTTCGTTAAAGCACGTTTCGTGCTGAAAATTCGTAATTATTTAAAATAAATATCTGTCACTAAAACTAATTAATATAATTGAAAATAAATAGCTTAAAAAAAAAACAAGGGACCAAAATATATTGGAATAATTTTGTAGCGATTATATTGTTTTGTCGAAAATTCCGCTATAAACACTTCAAATATACACGGTATTCGGTAGCGTAAAAAATGAACAAACACTTTGTTTTAATGTGATAGTATGTCAGTAACAACAACTACAGGTATCCCTAATTATACACATTCTTGCTTTACGTGAATCTGCTATAACGGGATTTAAATTTAATTAAGAAAAAAATATAAAAAAGCCCTGCGAGGGATGAAGTTGCGTACGTAGCGTACATTATTCAGTCTCACTAACAGTGTAGACCTAACAACATGTTGTGTCGTACGTGTTTCAATATATTTGTCTTATTAATATTATAAAATCAATTCACTTTATGTATTTTTCTTGTTACGTAATTTTTCCTATAACCAATTGATCACATAAAGCGAGGGATTCGAGTAGATATTTTGTAGAGCGATATTTCGTAGTAAAATATATCAAGAGCGTATTGTTAAAGTGCTGCTCATAAGTGCCACTAAATAAATTCATAAGTTAGCTAAATACATTAATTAGTGTCACTAAATACATTCATAAGTGTCGGCAAATAAATTCAATGATATCTGAGAGTATTTTTAACCCTTATCTTGGCAAAGTTCAATTTATCCAAATATTAACGTATTTCTTTGGTGATTCCTTGTTATATGGTAAGTTATGAAGGAAATTTGAAGAAAAAAAATCACAACTTTTCCTTATAGTTTTTTTTTATATGTAACACCCACGTTACATTGCCAAAATATCAATTTTTATAAAACACAAAAAGGGCTTTAAAATGATTCTATAATCTAAAACATGAACAATATTTACACAGCTGAATTATCAACAAATAAAAGGGTTTGAATAAAATTTCCTCTACATGTAGTGATTAATAAGATATTTAGATTATTTACCCCAATTTTCAAAACGCACTCACGCTGTCCAGACATGTTGACCCGGTGTTGTTTGAAAGCTTGTAGCTTTGTCAATATTTATCACCAGATGATACCACTGCACACAATAGTGCATGTATAGTATTTGAATGTGTTGCCATATTTGAAATTACGTTACAGTTTCTGTTTTTTTTTTTAATCTCTAAATTAGTGTAACACCTGTGTTACAGTACCATGATAAGGGTTATGAATAACGAGTTGCCAGACTATTGACACGGGCAATGCTTTCTGCGATTTTGCAGAATTTCTACCGTACAATAATTATGTTGAATTAGAGTTTTATAATTATTAAACAAACTATATGCCTCGCTTTACGTAAGAGATATCTCCTGAAAAGTTCTCCGTAAATAAAAATTAATTTCTCCTCTTCTATCTGCTTATAATAATATATAATATCATTTAATTTTCCAGAAACTTTTTGATCTCTCTTCATCGGAATTATAATTTTCTATCCTTTTCAAAATGTTAAAAAATGTCGACTTATTTTCATCAGTGTTAATTCTTCGAGAAATATTTGTTTAGTCTTCCGTCTCACGTTGAATATTTGTTTAGTCTTCGTCTTCCGTCAGTTTGCCGATGGCAACCGTCGTAGTGAGTTGTTTGTGCGTCGGCACTCTACGTGTTAAGATTGAATCTTGATCCATTTAGCGAAAATCTTTATTTGAGTTACAATTTTAATATATTACGTATATTGAATGTTTTCTGTCATACGAATTTCTCGACTCTTTGTTTCGTTTCCACTTGTTTTCCTTTAATAAAGAGTCTGTAAAATGAGGTATGGGTGTATTATTGTATCTCCGAAAAATAAATGGCGTAAAACACCTTGTTACTCTATGAAATCTATTCTAAATTAACGAAAGTACAATATATTATCGCTACCGAATACCGGTCGCTATCGCTACTAATATAATATGATCACTTTACAATTATCTCACAATATATTACAATAATAATATGTATATTTGAATATTTATTGTTATTTTAAAATATATTCACAATGTCTTGATACTATTTATTAAGAGATTTGTCCTGAATTTTATTTAGTATGTATTTTTTGTGTTTATTTAAATCATTTTCGATAATATTTTCACACAAGAATATCGGATATTTGACTAATAAAGCACACATTTTGATGAGAGATGTACGATATATTTGTACGAAAAAAATATTATAATTTGTTGTGTCTATTCATTCAAATTCTCTCGTTAGATGAATCTTCCATTGTTACTGTTGTTGCTCTTGCATTTGGAGCTGTTTCAATTGTACATGTTGATGGCATAAAAAATCTAAGGCTAAGGCCACACCAAAGTGCTTCGCTAGGTGCTACGTAACTAATAGACTAGATGACTTCATGCTTGGCCACACCAAAGTGCTTCGCACAAAAGCATTTGACATTTGGGAGCGGTTGAGTCAACACACGATGCCACTCTCAGAACTAACTAATTTCATTACAACTTACCTTATCTTTATTTACTTCCCGTGCAATTTCATTCCAAAGTGATTTTATTACAGGTATATTTTTGTATATTTGCTCGATGGGTTCCACAAAGGCTCCCTTTTATACACAGCTGTTATTAAAGCTTCCGCCATCTTTTAAAATCACTTGGTGATACAATAAAATTAACCCCAGAGAAAATAGTCCAACGGTGTCAGATCACATGATCTCGGTGGGCAATTAACATCACCGTTTTCGAAGATTACAATACACAAAATAATTTGAACGCGTTGGTATATTGTATACGACTCCATTTTTATAAATGTCACGAGACCCTGGCAAGTTTGCGATGCCATCTGTGTTTTATCCAAGAATTTAAAAAAAACCGCTCAATTTGAAAGACCCTATAAATGACTCGTATCGCAATAAATATACTTATAAAGGGACATAAGGCTTGAAGTTTTAACAGACCAGCCAATTCTTGCATAGAAAACTTTGAATACAACAAAACTATTCTTTGATGCCATTACATTATCTTTTACTCTCTCAATATTGAGACTACAAATATCATGGATTCCTCGAGATATCATCGTCGACACCGGTCTTCCGTTTCTTGTGTGAACATATTACGGATTTATTTTTGTCTAACAATTAAATCGTGGTGCTATAAATGTTTTTTTTTGTTTTAGACAATGTTTTTTTTTTTCACAAGAGTCACAAATTTTTTAAACTATGTCACAGAATAGGTATCACTTCGTATTGTTTGTTAATAAGTGTTATTTGACACACTGTAGAAATGCTTGCTTTGCGTAGAATATCTGGTGTTACAATGTTCGATGGAGTAAGAAATGTAAATTACAACTGTTAGTTAGAGAGAGATGATATAAGTAGAATTAAGAAAGGAATACTTATGTCTTCAGTGAGATACAGGCATAAGCCTAGTTTACTGGTGACACGACAAATGAAAGGCAACAAACCCAGATCCATTAAAATTTTGTCCAAATTAAATTAACTGTTGTTTTTTCGCAAATTATGTATATTTCTTGTCATGTGTAAAATAAATAAATAAATGCAATACATATATACTGTTCTGAAATAAATGGAGAGGGAGGAAGAGGTAGGCTACGAAAAGAGGAGAAGGAGAGAGTTGGAGACATTTTAAATGAAAGAAAGGTAATAAGTATGGGAAACGGGAAAGCGTATATGACCGGATGAGGTGTACAGATGTGACCGAAGCGAGAGCCGTGTGTATGGATATAAAGACATGAAGATTTGTCCTCTGTGCCTACCTCAAAAGTGACATGATGGCATGATTACTTATTGATTTATTTTAAAATCTACTCAAACAAAAAAATATCAAAATCTACAACGATGATAGTCCATATTAATATTCTAGTGCCTACTTTAGAAGGCTTTATTGTAGGTAAAACACCTGTCTTCTGACCTGAAGTTTGCGGGTTCGATTCCCACTGATTTAAAAAAAAAAAGGGTTTTCAGTCTGGCTTTCACTTAAAGCCTCTTAAACATCTTTCTGGTTGATTGGAAGAAATTTTTACGTGGCAATAATCCCACAGGGTTGTATTGTATACAAAGGAATTGTTATACATGATTCACTCGGGTGCTGCTAGACGTGATTTGTTTAATAATAATGGGTTCAAGTCCCCAGTTAGAGCGCCCTTGAGGAGAGTTTGCTCTCTAAACAGCACTATATAAAATCATCCTTTGAATTTAAACTTTGAAGTATAAGAGTGAAACATTGATGTGATAAAAAACTGAAAGGAACTGAATAAATGCTGTCGAAATATGCGTGCACTGAGAAGAATACAGAATGTGACAATGTATGACAGCACACAGCTCTCGCCTCGTCCACATCCATACGTCTCACAATTCATGCTCTCTGATTTCTTGTATATTTCTTACCTTTAGTTAGGAATATAAGAAACAGAAGAGCTTTACCTTCCCTCAATTAAAATTTATCTAACTCTTCTTTCATCCTTTCCTTGTTCTCTATTAAATCTCCATCTCAATATTCCTTTCTTTCTTCCACTTATCAATTATCCGATAATTTCCCACACCATCAAAAACATTCTTCTCCCTGGCTCCATCCCAACTCACTGTCTGCGAAGACTGTCGGGGTCAGCTCTCCTCGTCCTCAGGTTGTACGCTCTTCTGTCCCAGACTACGTCCTCCAGGCCGTGCCTCTGCATCAGGTTATCTTTTTGCACCACCCACAAATTCTTTGGTCTTCCTCTGGTTGTTATTCGAGGAAGATCCATGATGGAGAGTGCCTGGTTCACAATGTGATAGGGTGCTCTGCGTCCAACGTGGCCATACCATCACAATCCATACGCCTCTCCTCCATCTTACTGTTGATGTCAAACATCAAACATTGTAGTACTAGATAATCCGCGCAAGGTACACAACATTCCTACTGTATATTTATTTTTCTTTTATCTACCTCCCTTTCAATGTCCAGACTTTGCTTCCATACACCGAGGCTAACAACACTAGCACATTAATAAAGTCTTATTTGTAAAAATTAATTTGAAGTGATGTCCTTTTATATGACTTAAATAACAATGAGTAACTATTTAAGTTTTAGTCCTCTGAAGCATTCCATCTGATTTAAAATGTATTATCTTTAAAATAGTTTAAATTTATTTGCTTTTAAAAATCACACGAAGAGATTGTTTATAAAATGTAGAGAGAAATACATTTGTTATTAATATTATTATTCCTATGGCATTTCAATGATGAAAACAATATTTTTTTATGTGAAAAGCGACGTGTTTTTTTTTTTAATTTGATAATCACTGCTTTTTTTATTTTATACCACGGTTTTTTTTTATTTAATAGTCACTGTTTTTTATTTAACAGTCACTGTTTTTTTATTTAAAAGTCGCTGTTTTTTTTATTTAACAGTTATTCGGTTTTTTAATTTAATAGTCACTTTTTTTTATTTAACAGTCGCTGTTTTTTTTATTTAACCTCTAAATGAGTATGGCCGTATGGCGAGTGAAATTTTACCTCAAGAGATTATGGACGTACACAGTACGTCCAATGTTTTTATTCCCGAATACATGAATTTATCCATAAAACGGACAAGGCTCAAATATTTTTATCTATTCATTTATTTTGTATATGGCGGCCGCAATTACGTTATTTATATTACTTACAAAATCTCACTCGCTTAGAAGTTAACAATTACAGTTTTTTATTTAACAGTCACTGTTTTTTTATTTAAAAGTCGCTATTTTTTTTATCTTAACAGTTACAGTTTTTTATTTAAGTCACTGTTTTTTTATTGAATAGTCACTGTGTTTTTTTATTCAACAGTCACTGTTTTTTTTTTATTTAACAGTAACAGTTTTTTATTTAAGTCACTGTTTTTTTATTTAAAAGTCGCTATTTTTTTTATCTTAACAGTTACAGTTTTTTATTTAAGTCACTGTGTTTTTTTATTCAACAGTCGCTGTTTTTTTTTTATTTAACAGTAACAGTTTTTTATTTAACAGTCACTGTTTTTTTATTTAAAAGTCGCTATTTTTTTTATCTTAACAGTTACAGTTTTTTATTTAAGTCACTGTTTTTTTTATTGAATAGTCACTGTGTTTTTTTATTCAACAGTCGCTGTTTTTTTTTTAATTAACAGTTAAAGTTTTTTATTTAACCAGTCACTATTTTTGTTTATTTAATAATCACTGTTTTATTATTTAACAGTGGCTGGTTTTTTTTTTTAATTTAATAGTTACAATTTTTTATTTAACAGTCGCTGTTTTTTTTTATTTAACAGTCATTTTTTTATTTAAGTCACTGTTTTTTTATTTAAAAGTCACTGTTTTTTTTATTTAACAGTCGCTGTTTTTTTTATTTAATGACATTGGAATTTATTATATATACTTACATTAACAGAAAAAATCTCAGGTAAAAAATATCCAAAGGATTATTACGAAGGGGATTTCTGTATAGAAAAGACGCGCTCTTTATTTTTTCTAAATATATATGCAACACAACAGTGCCGAGGGTGGAAAAATATTGGGGTTAAAAAGCTCGCAATTGACTTTATTATCTGCAGCAACAGGTTTTTGCTTTTCACATAAAAAAATATTGTTAAGTTCAAAGAATATTTGAACATTGTGATTAAAATGAAATGTTAAAAAAAATCATCTCAAAAATAAGTGCAATAAATTTCTTATTAACTATGATTTTTAATCAATTACTCGAGAGAATTAAAAAGAAATCCTTTATTTTTATTATTGTAAAAAAAAAACTTATTATTATCGAACAAATAGATTTTGTATAATAAAATAAAATAAATAAATAGATTATATGCAATTATATTGTTTTGTATAGGTTTTTATTTAGAGGTAACATTATTTTTTATTATTATTATTATTATGTTACATATTATTTTTATTACGATACGTGGGCATTACGAGACGCCAGTTTGCTATGGCCAGTATTTGACATTCTACTATTTTATGAATCTAATGTATAATTATATAATTTTGACAGTTACAACAACTGTAAGGTGAAACTCTATTACGTTGTATTTTACGATGCTATCGAAACGTGTCGGTAAGTTTTATATCGTGTTACGTAAATATTATGTAACGTTCTGCTTTGTAACTTGATTTTGATGTTAAAAAGGTCTTAACATAACTAAAGCACGTTTTCTGAAGTGGAAAGAAAAAAATCGTTCAATTGCTGGATGGAGCATTCGAAAAATATGATACCAGGAGACGGTAAACTGTCTCGACTTACTTGGAGAGCCCTGAACAGACTCTAGAGCAGGTGGCGGGACTAGATGCAAGGTGAATATGCAGAGATGGGGTTTGTTGAACGAAAATAGCGTTGAATTTGGTTACGGGGCTACACAAGACTTCTTCGAACATTGAGACTACATGCTATGGGCAAGATCTGATTGATGCGAACGATAAGGTGTTGGAATCTCTTGCGACTTCTACTAGAAATAAATGCAAATAATTATAACAATTTATGGATTTGATATGGAAAGGAATTAACCTTTCCTTTCCTGTGTTAAAAAAAATCCGCGCGTTCCGGCGCTGTGTATTCAATACACATGTAAAAATGAGCTATTTAAAATCGGAAAAATAAAAATATTCATAGCCAATCGCTTAAATTAATTAAATTTGAAGTCAAAAGTGATAATAATTGAAATTTAATTGCTGAAAACATGACAAAAAAATCGGCCGACGTTCACAAAACGGGCAAAGAGACCACCTCAAATGGATGTCCCAGAGCTACTGAGAACTGAGACAGGACTCGGTCTCGCACTGTTATACCTCGAAGAAAGAAACGCAATTGCGAACTGAGATTCTTTTTCTTGCGTTCCCATATACCGAAGTAGAGTGAGTGTGAGACGTAAATAGCGTCGCTTCCTCACCCATAGCGGTTTTTTAGAATGAATATACCTACATCACACACTGGCACACGTTTGATTGTATTGGTGAATTTATTCCCGATTTTCACATAATATCTCTGACGGGGCCGATAAGTGCTAATTATTATAAATATTATTTTTTTCATTCAATGCGTAAATATATTACGGAGGGATATCTAAAATCTGAAGCCAGTATTTATTATATTTATAGAGATATTAAAGTTTTTAGAAGCGGATTTTTTTATGGCATTTATTAATATAAACTCAAAATGGATGAATAAAACCGTTACAAAATTAAAGTAGAAGATATTTCACTTTAAAAATTATTAATGTTTTTACGTGTTTTCGTAATAAAAGGTCTTTCAAATTGAGTGGTTTTTTTTATTCGAATTTTTTTAATTCTTGAATAAAACACACAATTTGCTCTGATTTCAAAAAACTTTTTATTGTTCATTGAAGTATAATGTATGACATTTAAACACAAAAAACAATGTCCACCTCTTGCAGCTTCGCAGATGTCCACTCTGTCAAAATTTTCGTACACGTTTTGGCATAATTGCGGTTCTAACTCACCAATAACGCTAATAATTTCGTCGTCAGCTCAGGAATTGATCGGGGGTCATTCTTATAGACCTGGCTTTTCATGTAACCCCAGAGAAAATAGTCCAACGGTGTCAGATCACAGTGGGCAAATAACATCACCGTTTCCGGAGATTACAATACTTAAAATAATTAAACAATTTGAACGCGTTGTTGTATTGTATACGACTCCATTTTTATAAATGTCGTACATTACACTTCTCAAATGTCACAAGACCCAGGCAAGTTCGCGACGCTATCTGTGTTTTATGCAAGAATTTAAAAAACCTCTCAATTTGATAGACCCTTTAGAAATGAGATAGTCTATATAAGGGCTGGGGAAAGTATTGATACCAAAAGTTTTTTAGAGGACCCAATGCATCACATTTAGTTACGCAACTGATCTGGACTATAAAATGTGATACCATCGCAGAATACAGCGTGACGGAGTTTCCACCGGATATACGAGATGGTTTTGTTGTTACGATGATAGATTAAATAGTTTTTGTTAAATATACTTTAAGAATAATAAATAATCATTAATTTGATCAAGTTTTATCTGTAATTGTATGATTTCGCAGCAATATTAAAAGGATCTCCGTTAAGAAGTGTTAAAATGTTGCTGGGTTCCATTTTCTATTTATTAAAAAGAATGACAATAGTGGATTATTCATTTTTGACAATCCTAAAAAGTGTTTTAATCATGTATTTATTTTCATCAACATTACAATGTATCATTATAAAACAATATTTTAAAAAAATACACACACAGCGAGTGTTTCATTGATTACAAAGGAAAGTAATCCTTTAATAAAGAAATATAATCTATAACAATTACAATAAAACCGAATAAAAAGATTCATCTATACTATAAAACAATTCAAATAACACAAGTATGCAAATGCACAAGTCTAAATTATTTCAAAGATTAAAAAATTTAACATTATACCAATTAAAAGATGCATCTATACTATAAAACAATTCAAATAATGCATAAGTACGCAAGTACAAAAGTCTAAATTCTTTCAAAGATTAAAAAATTTAACAATATACCAATTAAAAGATGCATCTATACTATAAAACAATTCAAATAATGCATAAGTACGCAAGTACAAAAGTCTAAATTCTTTCAAAGATTAAAAAATTTAACAATATACCAATTAAAAGATGCATCTATACTATAAAACAATTCAAATAATGCATAAGTACGCAAGTACAAAAGTCTAAATTCTTTCAAAGATTAAAAAATTTAACAATATACCAATTAAAAGATGCATCTATACTATAAAACAATTCAAATAATGCATAAGTACGCAAGTACAAAAGTCTAAATTCTTTCAAAGATTAAAAAATTTAACAATATACCAATTAAAAGAAGCATCTTTACTATAAAATAAACAATTCAAAAGTGGTACAACACTCCGAAAAATCTTATACAACTGTTACGAAGAACCGCGATAGTTTCAAAACATATCATTGTCTATGGTTGTAACTTAATGTTTTCTTTCTCTATTATCACTTCTCTGAGACCATTTCTCCAGCAACCATTATAACCAAGTAAAGGCAAAAACTTCTTGAATAAAAGATATTTTTAATGTATATGTTGTTAAGTTCAGGAGTATCCTTTTCCGGCATATCCTCACTCTTAATTCTTGACTGAGAGACATTATGTAAAACAATTACTAAATACTTGTTAATTTTTACATTCTATCCCATCACGTCATGTCCCTTACGAGGCAGGCAGAGAAGATTGAGTGCCACATATTCCGGTTGTTACGTACATAAATCGCCTATTTTTTATACTCTTTACCTTACCCTATTTTAATAGTTGATAAACTTGCTCCTTCCACGCAACTCTCGGACATCCTTTTTTCCTTGCTCCTATTTCTTCAGCCGTTCATCACTCACTCATCTCTCTCACACCCGCATTCTTTCTTTATTACGACATTTCAAACTTTATTACTCTTTTCCCACACATCCTTCTCAATGGTCTCAACTGCCATATGACTTTCATTTTAACGATAATAAATGTATTTTCATTTATTTTGTAAAAATATAAAAACCAATGTTTTGTTTAAAAACCTTCCATTAATGGAATACTCATATTACGCGGTAGCTTCTGCGTACATGTTTTGTTTCATTTTCACTTCACGGTCGCAGTATGTGTCATTTCATTTTCGGCTTCACAGTATAATTCACAAATTATATAATACATTAATTTTGTATTTACGTTTTTTTAAACTCCTTCAGTGATGATTTCATGTGGTGTACTCGTTTTGTTGATATTTCATATTTTATTTAGTAAATTGATTTATATCACTAAAAAAAAATGTAACCCAGCAACATAAAATAAAATATTTTTAAATGCATAATGTGTTCCATAGATGTTCCGTAGAGTATATTATAAACAAGTTATATTATTATGGCAATATTTTATAAAATACATTCGCTAGATCTCTATGACTTGTTGGTTATGGTTGATATTAGTTACATAGAAAAAATCCTCTTTATTATTTTATACAAATTGTCTATGTATTATTTTTTAATTGGAAATTCAGTAAACCTGTACAATTTATGTATTCAAATATATATTTGCATGTTATAATATATATTTTTTTCTTTTACAGTTTAAATAAATTGCAATAAAGCAACTATTATTTATTTTTTTTCCAACAATGCGGGTGATTTTGATAACTAGCAATATAAATAACCTTGTTGAACACATTTAATACCAACCTAATAAATAAAACAGCACTGTACAACCTTGGCTAAAATGCTCCACATTTTCTCAGGTCCTTTCGTGCATTTGTAAAGTCCACATTTTACTTGTATACTTCAATGTTGGCATTAATATTTTAGTGTGAACAATCATTGTAACAGATTTTCACATTATTTGGCTCAAGGGAATATATTGAAATGCCCAATTGAGTTTCTAAACTCGCCATTTAAAAGATGCATGGTGCATGGCCGCGAGGAAACGCACTGGACTTCCGTGCAGAAAATCGTTGGTTCAAACCCCGCGCTGTACTACTCCCCTCGAATAACACAGGTATTTTTTTCTCATAATTTCTTTTCTCTAACAAAGGAGCATTATAGTCGATTCCGTCTAAGATAAATCCTCCTAAATCTTCGGCATTTTCTAATAGTGGCTGCAGAAACTTTTTCCTCTGTTCTAAACTATTCCTCCTTCAATCACACCTAAAAATATAAGTAAATTATTATAAGATTTAAATATAACTCCGTTACTATACATAAGCAACTAACCGCACTTATCCAAAAACAATTTCATGATTTGGCTTTGATGTATGGGAGTTAAACGCGGATGTTGAAATAAACTGACCAAATAAATGCTATAAAAATGCGTACATTCAAGAAGAATACATGGGGTGACAATGTATGATAGAATACGGAATGAT
Organism: Odontocerum albicorne; assembly: GCA_949825065.1. Classification (NCBI taxonomy): domain Eukaryota; kingdom Metazoa; phylum Arthropoda; class Insecta; order Trichoptera; family Odontoceridae; genus Odontocerum; species Odontocerum albicorne. The sequence goes on from OX463866.1 coordinate 1,074,703, forward strand.
GTAATTACTCGTATATTTAAAAAAAAATCTCTATCTTCTGATATCTGAGAATGTAAAGGGCCTTTCAAATTGAGCGATTTTTTTTATTCTTGAATAAAACACAATTTGCTTTTATTTCAAAAAAAATTTTATTTGTCATGTATGACATTTAAACACAAAAACAATATCCCCGCCGCTCAATATCCCTCTTAACTCTTAGGCGCCCGTTAGGCGCCCGTTACACGCTCAATCTGGATCGCAATCCGCGGTCCAAATCGGCGATCACGGATTACGATCCGATTGATCAATCCGCTCATTACACGGTCAATCTTGACCGCGATCATTGATCGGCGATCACGGATTGCGATCCAGATTGACCGTGTAACGGGCGCCTTACACGCTCAATGTGGATCGCAATCCGTGATCGCAATCAATGATCGCGGTCAAGATTGACCGTGTAATGAGCGTATTGATGGATTGATCAATCGGATCGCAAAATATCTGGATATTTTGAAATCACGCTTGCGATCCGCTGCTTGCGATCGGGATTGTTCGTGTGAGGTCGTGTAAGATCGCGTCAGTCAACGTTTACGTTCCGATAGAGATGGACGTATGCTCTCTATCGGGAATTTTAAAGAAAATAAAGCCGCAATCGGATGAATTGACGATAAATAAACAAGTTGACGCGAGAAAAAAAAATGTCTGAGATTGAATTATAGGAGAAAATTTTAAAAAATTACAAATTCAAGCTTCACTGATAGATGCAGGAGACATGATAGCAGAAAATTTAAGGTCTTCAATATTTCTGCCTGTAGCAAGATAACGCAATGTTACTGCTAATTTTTCTTCAGGTGTTTTACTTTTTCTCATACAAGTATCTTGTTTAGATATGTATGAGGTTATCATTTCTAACAACTCATCAAAACATTTTCCACTCATCCTGAAGTAATTTTTATAGTCATCTTTTTTAGCAGTTAATCGTATTTATTTTAGTAGATTTAAATGGGTATACAATTATCTCATTCGTAGCCACTGTTTAACCAAATGTTTCCTTCGAACTCGCTTTTTCAAAGTTACGGCCAGAACTAGGGCTACAACAGCTTATATTTTTTTATTTTTACGTCCATTTTGAGTTGAGAAAGATGTTGACGCAGCGACTGCGGGGTGTGGACTGATGGAAATCGGATTGATCGTGTAATGTAGACGCGCGATCCGTCAATCCGTGATCGTCGATTTGGATCGCGGATTGCGATCCAGATTGAGCGTGTAACGGCGGCCTAATGTAGTCGCGCGATCCGTCAATCCGTGATCGTTGATTTGGATCGCGGATTGCGATCCAGATTGAGCGTGTAACGGGCGCCTTACACCTTCTGAGAAAATACTTCGTAAAAAGTCAGAGGCTAAGGATTTGTGTCGAGATAGAAAAGTCTGGCGCTCTATCCTCTTGACTACCCTGACATGGGAATATCGTGACGGTATATATCTATGTACGTCTTCTTATTTTAGGCCTGTTGGCCTGTTATGGTTCTGCATCTATCCTACATAAAATAATTCAACAATTTGAACGCGTTGTTATATTGTATACGACTCCATTTTTATAAATGTCATGCAATACACTTCTCAAATGTCACAAGACTCAGGCAAGTTCGCGACGCCATCTGTGTTTTATCCACGCTCAATTTGAAAGACCCTTTAGTTACCAAATAGCAGAATTCTCAAATTCAAGAAATCGATAAAAGACCATTCATACATAGCATCATGCCGTCTGTTAGGGTGGGTACACATCGACGAGAGAGTGTGACACTTTTCTATTGTGACACACATCATTACTTCTTTTAGATCCATTTAGTTCCTACAATTTATTTGACTACATTCCTTCTTTCAAATTAAACATTTGTTCCAAACATACTTTTTTTGGTCTAACACTCAAATTTACACTGTATATTTGTTTTGTTTGTCTCTCATTCATTCATTCCACATGTCCAAACCATCTCAGAGTGTTCTTCTTCATCTTACTCAACACATCAGCCTTAAGCTACACTTTGGCTCGAATTAATAGTCTGATCTTAACACTAAATACTAAAAGCAAAATAGTTAAAGGAAAATTTATAAAGCCTTAAAATTTCCTACAAATTTACCAAAGCATTCACTGTGAATAAAATTCTACATCAGGTCTATAAATATGAAACTGGATTTTTTTTATAGAACGCACATTGATTGTATGAAAATGGTAAAAAATATTTTATTCAAAGTATTGCCCATCGCTAGCTACACATTTTTCCCATCTCTCTGGCAATTTGTGGATACCACACCAAAAAAACTGTTGCTCTTTAAGGGCAAACCATTCATCGAGCCATTTTCGTAAGAAGTGAAGCGCTGCTCAGCAAGTGCGTGTCCCATCGATGCAAATAAATAGTAATCGGATGGAGCCAAGTCTGGTGAGTATGCCGCATGCGAAATTATTTGCCAACTAAACGCGTCAATCGTTTCCTTGACCGGTTTTGCAGTGTGCGATGGTGCATTATCATGAAGCAAAATCACTTTGTGTTGCCTCTTTTGATATTCTGGTCGTTTTTCACGCAATGCTTGGTTCAAATCCATCATTTGTTATCGGTAGCGTTCAGTATTAACGGTTTCGTCAGGTTTTAGCAGCTCATAATAGATAATACCCTTCTGATCCCACCAAACACAGAGCATTGTCTTCCGTCCATAGCGATTTGGCCTTGCAGTCGATGTCGCTGGTTTGCTTGGAGTTACCCATGATCTTTTATGCTTAGAATTCTCGAAATACATTAATTTTTCATCGCCAGTCACAATTCCATGGAGAAATGATTTTCTTTTGTACCTGGCGAGCAGCATTTTGCAAGTGGTTTTTCGGTTTTCCTGCTGTCTTTCATTCAGTTCATGTGGAACCCATTTTCCCACCTTCTGGATCTTTCCCGTGGCTTTCAAACGTATGGAAACGGCTTGTCGTGTCACATTCAATTGATCCGCGAGTTGTTGTTGCGTTTGAGCGTCATCCTCATCCGAAAATGCTCACAATTCAGCGTCTTCAAACTTTCTCGGTGGTCTTCCACGTTCTTCTTTTCTCACGTCAAAATCGCCGTTTTTTTTTTTATTTTAAATTGTTAGTAAAAACTTATAAGTAAATTTGTTAACTCCATGTGACAACGGGTTCCCAAGACTGGGTTACAGGGGCACCGTGGAATATTCCAATATTTTCACTGAAATGAGACTTACGTGGTTTTTAAATCGGACCATCGATGTGCTGATGCAATGATACGAAGCGACATCTAACGGACACTGTGCAAACCACTATTAGTTGAGGTGTCAGCTAGATTTAGCTTTTCAATACTAATACTAGATGGCATTCAACATGCTCTGTCACCTTTTTTTTTCACGTGGGCGCTTGATAAAAATCCTAATGCATTATTAAAGCCACTGAAAAACGAAAAAGTTTGGAAACCACTGCCATATGTAATGTAAAAGGAGTTATCAAATTTACTGATGTATTTTTGTCTATATATAACATACCTACTTCTACTTACCATCACGCCAATTCTTTGGTTTGGCAGAGAGGCCTTTTTAGTGATCTGTTTTGCTATTTTAAATATCTTACCTTTTTCCTGTTAAATGTCAATTATTCCTTATTTATATATCATTATTTATGTAGTATAAAATATGTATTTATTATATTATTTTTTTATTCCTTTATTTTATTTTGTAATAAATTGTTCATTTCCAAAACTGAATTATTTGAAATAAATATATTATAATAAAGTAAAGTGCTTTTTATTTTTTTGACTTTGAACTTTTCCACTTGTTAAATTTTTGAAGCTTAACCCTTTAATGGGCGTAAGCAGAAATGGGTGGCATATGCGACCACCCTTATGGTTATACTTATAAAGATTCATGTTCTTAATGAAACGTTTTTAAGTAACACAAATGTCAACTTGGCAAATGTAGTGGACGGGCAGAGGTCTTATTTAAGACGGATCGTGGTGAAGTTAGCTGCATGTTCAGTAGCAACGATCTAAACATCCGGTCAATTTATTGTCAAATATGTAAATAGGTATTATAAGTAAATCACCATTCATTATATCTCATATAAGAATTGTATTCCCTAATACAACCTTAACTTAGATATTATTACCTAAACATTCCATTGGTCACTTTGGCGGCCACTGGCATGACCCCTGATATGGGCACAGGTCTCATATGCAACCGCATCATTTCCAAAAAGATACTATTTTTATGACACATTTTCGAAGAAATAAAATTAGATACACATAATAATGATTTATTCAACAAAAAACTAAATATCTCAAAAATAAAAACTTGCCCTATAAAGAGTTAGTCAGCCGAAATTTTAAATTGTCTAGAATTATCATTTATTTAAAAAAAATTGTTTTATTATCTTTTTCTTCTTCCCAGTGTTATGTCAGGTCCCCCCAATGTTGACTATCACCTGAAAGTAGGCATCTTTGTCCCCGGCAGCCTGAAAAAGATCCCCGACGCTCCTTATACCAGTCCAATCACGCATATTGCGGTGCCAGGAGATTTGCCTCCTGCCAACACCTGTTCGACCCTCTATTTTGCCTTGGATGATCAGGTGCAGTAATTTGTACTTTGCTCCTCTAAGTGCATGACCCAAGTAGGACACCTTTCGGATTTTAATATTAGTCAGCAACTCTCTATCATACTTGCCTAATGACTTGAATTGATTGCACAAATCATCCTGGTTTGAGTGGATTGCCTATTAAAAAAAAAATACTACCAATGTAAGTCAGCAGTCTCAGAACAGGTACTCAGTCTAGTGAGACAAATGAAAACAAAATTTAAAACATAAAAAACAGGATAATGAATTTAAAAAAAACAGGATAATGAATAAAAAAAACAGTACAATAAATTAAAAAAACAGGATAATGAATAAAAAACAGGATAATGAATTAAAAAAACAGGATAATGAATTAAAAAAACAGGATAATGAATAAAAAAACAGGATAATGAATAAGAAAAACAGGATAATGAGTAAAAAAAGCAAGGTAATGAATTAAAAAAACAGGATAATGAATATTAAAAAAACAGGATAATGAATAAGAAAAACAGGATAATGAGTAAAAAAAGCAAGGTAATGAATTAAAAAAACAGGATAATGAATATTAAAAAAACAGGATAATGAATAAGAAAAACAGGATAATGAATAAAAAAAACAGGATAATGAATAAAAAAAACAGAATAATAAATAAAAAAACAGGATGAGTAAAAAAGCAGGGCAATGAATAAAAAACAACATGTATTTCAGTGTATGTTTCATTACATTTTATTTTTGTTATTTTTTAGAATTAAAAAATTACAATATAAGAAATTACAATAAGATATACAGGGTGGCGCAAATGTCATAATTTGATTTGGTATGTTTATAATTATAAAAACAATGTTAAACAACAAAACACTTATAATCGTTCACATAAACTTTTGTGCCTTGAGCTGGGTGCTCAAAATATTCATCACCGTTCTATTTCCTAATTTCTTTGGATAGATTCAAAACCAAGAGGTGAGCCCGGATTGGCCTAGCCGTGGTGTACCGATGAAAGGGTGCTGAATTGACAATGCTCTCTGTAAACCTGCTCTCACAATTGAACTAGTTTTTTAAATGGACAATTTTTTTTAAGACAGCTGTGATTAAAAAAAAATATTTAATAGTCAATATGTTTTTTTTTTATAGACAATCTGTTTTCTTTAAGCATGAATCTTAAATATGATTTTTATTATTTCAATAATGACTTCGTTACGCCAAACAGTTTATCAATGGTGTGCATAAATAAAAGTAAATATTTTAATAAACAGTTGCTAGTTGATTATTAGTTTGCTAAGCTGTAGCGTTGAACAGTCGTGGTTGGTTGTTAGATTTTAAATATAGACTGAAATGAACACGCATTCTTCCATAAAACATTAATCTAAATCATTCATCTACGAGGCATGTCCAGAAAGTAAGTGTACTGAATTTTTGTAGGTTACAATTTTTTTACCGTAGTACATATGTAAGCTATTTTTCGACATAGTCGCCATTCCTCTCAATGTAGGTGGTGAAGCGGGGTATCAACTTTTTGATGCCTTCCTCGAAGTAGTTTCCCGCCAACCCCTCCGTCCAATTCTCCACCTCCTCCTTTACCTCCTCGTCGGTTGAAAACCTTTTTACACCCATGTGCAGCTTCAGGGAGGTAAAGAGATAGTAATCTGAAGGTGCTAGGTCAGGGGAATGCGCGGGATGGTTCAGGACATCCCATTTAATCGAGGCGAGCAGTTCCTTCGTGGTGTTGGCCGTGTGTGGTCTGGCATTGTCGTGCAGCAGGCAGACTCCCTTTGTCAGCATGCCTCTCCTCTTGTTCTGAATCGCCCTCCGCAATTTTTTTAGGGTCTCACAGTATCTTGCAGAGTTGATGGTCTCCCCTTGAGGCATATATTCAATTAAAATTATGCCTTGACAGTCCCAAAACACGGATGCCATGATTTTCTTGGCTGAAATTGTGGTTTTGAAATTTTTGGCGGAGGGTGAAGAGGTGTAACGTGACCGTTTTTAAACTAGCGACACCACTTGTACGTACTCGTACGATTCATAGCTTTATCACCATATGCAGTTTTTACCTCATAAACCTCAACCGGAGGTTTTCCCTTTCAAACGAGATAACGGATGACGCCGCGTATTTCGCACTTGGTGAAAGATTGAATTGACATTTTTCACGAAACCTGTTGTCGCATCGACACTTCTCAACGTACTGACCTCGAACCGGTCTCGTTGCGGAGGGGAAGGGTCAAGCTACACGGAAGTGTAGCCAACATGTCGAAAATAAAATCCATCTGGTCGTGAGAGCCTCAGTACACTTACTTTCTAGATACACATAGTATTTATTTTTATAGCCTATATATAATGGGCGCCCTGTTTGGCTTGGCGCTCCTAGCCAAATGCCTAGGTTTACCTGTCAGCAAACACGGCCCTGGTTGTGAGTCTTTTTCTTCTCCCATGACGTAGGAACATCATATGTCAGCCATCACTGCTATAATTTTTTGACACTCAGTCGAGGAGTCCCTTTGGGCAGTTGTATCTTCGTAATTCTGTAACGTCACGCTCATAATAAAGCTTTGAATCTTCTAGTGTATCAGGTCTGTAAATATGAAACCGGAATTCATAGATGGCTCTAGTTGTCAATGTAGTGACTGTCGAACCGTGTCATTGGCGCCTTTTTCTTGTGTTTACATTTGTCAAAGACTTTTAACTCGCAACAATACAAGTCTAATACAACTACATATGTTTTCATAGTGTTGAACATGTCTGTTTTTGTGCGTGAAAACTACGATTTACGGACAGCATTGATTTTCCGTTACCATTTGAAGAAAACTGACATCCGAAACATCCGATTACTACTTATTTACATCGATGGGACACGCACTTGCTGAGCAGCTCCTTCACTTCTTACGAAAATGGCTCGATGATTGGTTCGCCTCAAAAGAGCAACAGATTTTTTGGCGTGGCATCCACAAATTGGCAGAGAGATGGGGAAAATGTGTAGCTAGCGACGGGCAATACTTTGAATAAAATATTTTTTACCATTTTCATACAATAAATGTGTATTTTCTATAAAAAAAAATCCGGTTTCATATTGACAAACCTGTGTAGATCACGCTGGATGTGGACTTATATAGTCCCCCACAACAGCGCGGCTGGTAGAGGTATCAAACTGAACTGAATGGAGGTCCCTTCGGAAGTTATTGACAGGATTATTACAAGAGCGGAGAAGCCAACAAGTCAGAAGACATTTTGGCTACTACGGTCTAGTGATGTCAAAGGGTAGTTTTATTGCATTTGAAATTCCCTGTGAAAATACTGACAACTCGCTGGACTGTTTGAACTCCAAGCCTTATTAAGTCACTTTATAAGAAAAAAAATTGCGCTGCGAGTCATTTCCCTTTTACCGTGATTTAGGACCTTTGGATCTTTTAGTGTGGATCGCGCTGGATGAGGACTTGGATATGTCCCCCATAACAGCGTGGGTGGAGGTGGGATCGAACTGAAGGTCTGAAGATATACCGATGTAAGACTGAATATAGAAGACTCCCTTTGAGGTAGTTTCTTTTCGTCAATAAGAAACGTTGGGCTTATAATCAATAACGAAGATGTGGATCGTCTAGTGTAGATCACACTGGATGGAGACTTTTTTTTTATCCACTTTGCACGGGTTTCTCCTGTTACACAAAGAGGGTCTGCTAGCTCATTCGTAAGGAATAATATCAGCCAGGATTCTTCTCATTCTGCTAGGCGGTGCCGAGAATATATCAACAGTGTCACTCAGTTGGTTCAATATCTAAATACCACGCGTGACCGAGTGTTTAGCCATGATATTCCTTCTGTAAGTTGGTATGTAGAACAGATAGTGATTCAATATGTCTATACCACACGTAACTGAGTGTTAAGCCATGATATTCCGTCTGTAAGTTGGTATGTAGAACAGAGGGTGATTCAATATCTCTATACCACGCATAACTGAGTGTTTAGCCATGATATTCCTTCTGTAAGTTGGTATGTAGAACAGAGGGTGATTCCTTGCACGGGCATATTTATTGGGTACATATAAACTTAGTGCTTCTAGAATCGCGGGACAGTTAAAGCAACCTTGAAAAACCTTTATTAGGAATATCGCAATGGATTCTTGCCTTCTTGATTCGAGGCTTCTATAGTTACACACCGTGAGAAGTTCGAAATGGTGAGCATATTTTGGGTAATCGCCCTTATCTCGTCTCCTATAACAGTGTGATTCATAATGAGATTAAACTGTTCTGTATGTCTCCTAATCAACCGTAAAGATGTTAAAGAAGCCTTCAGCAAAAACTGGACTTAAACCCCGAAAATACTAATTCAAATCTCAAAATCAATTTTATAATTTCCATTTCAATAAAATAACCGAGTTGTCACGATTTCCTTAATACTCACTCTCGTCCATTTCAATAAAATAACCGAGTTGTCACGATTTCTTTAGTACTCGCTCTCGTCCGTAATCTCCGGCAGATCTCTCTCGTTCTCCTGATCATAATACCCTTCAGGTAGTACGTAATTGACAGGCGGTCGCATCGGACCGTAAACCTTTTTGACTTCGTCCGTTTCGTCACTTTTCGATCCGTCTTCGTCACTTCCTACGCCGTCTTTACTTAATTTAGATTCTTTTCCCTTTTTTAATTTGTGACTCTCGACTACAACGATTCTATCTCCTATTCTTCTATTATCCTCTTGATCTATTTCCTTATCGACTATTACATTCTTAGTACTTCTATTTTGGTTTCTATCTTCTAAAGAGCTACAACCACCTAGCCTATCATTATTGACTAAATTCTGACCGTCAGCGTCCCTCTTAACTTCCTTTTTCGTACGGTCTTCTTCATCCGAGTCCACTTCTTCCACGAATTCTTCTTCGTCTGTTGTTTTGCTGCACACTGGCTTCTTGTACGGTGTCTTTTCCCTGCTCTTGAGTTTGATCCTCTTCCCGATGATGACAGAGCTGCTCGACTTCTTGATCAAGGGTCCTTTGGAAGTCTCGGGGAAGGCAGACTCTGGCGTTACACTCACGAGGGCTGGTAGATAGGCGGGTTTCGCTATTTCTGCTAGCCTTTGCATCGTGTTGAGCTCCTTTCTCAATTTTTGCATTTCCATCTGGAAAATATATCTGGATTAATAATTAAAAAACTAAACAATTAACCTGTGCCATCTACAGTTCCAGGGTATTTTTTTAACCTATTTGAACTGTTATGTTACAAAAATATACAATAACAGTATTCATGAGGTTAACTATTTACGTATATACACGCTATTTCCCTGTCGGGTGGGTAGAAAGGACAGAGTGCCAGACTTGCCTATCTTTCCCATCTTCTACGTCCATACACCTCATATAACTCCAATGTTTTTTCTGACATTTTAAATTCCCTTCTTTCAAAATATAATTCACTCGATACAACCATACTTTCCTTGGTCTTCCTCTACCACACCTTCCGCTCAGATTTGCCCTGTATATTTGTTTTCTTAGTTCTTCTTCATTCATTCATTCCACATGGCCAAACCATCGCAAAGTACTCTATTTCACCTTACTCAACACATCAGCCTTAAGTTATTCATTTCTTATCACTTCATTCTTTATCATCCCGTGTATTCTTTTCAATGCACGCATTTATAAAAGAGTTTATTTGGTCCCTATCAGTTATTTTCCACCCAACACAATAAATAACAAAACAAACCCACATAATTTACTTAATTCATCACGGCAAGAACCATTTCTTCAATCTATTCTTGCAAATAATCAGACTCATACGAAAATCCATATAATACCCATACTGATTGCCCAATCTAATATGCAAATAGTGTGATTAAATTTTCATACATAATACATTGAATAAACCGCTTCATTTCGTATTCTATCATACATTTTCAATTCATATATTGCTCTCAATGCATACATTTCTAAAGTATTTATTCGTTACCTTTCACTATTTTTTCGTTATTTATTCGTTACCTTTCACTATTTTTTCGTTATTTATTCGTTACCTTTCATTATTCGTTACCTTTCACTATAAAGTATTTATTCGTTACCTTTCACTATAAAGTATTTATTTGTTACCTTTCACTATTTTTTCGTTATTTATTCATTACCTTTCACTATAAAGTATTTATTCGTTACCTGTCACTATAAAGTATTTATTCGTTACCTTTCACTATATAGTATTTATTCGTTACCTTTCACTATTTTTTCGTTATTTATTCGTTACCTGTCACTATAAAGTATTTATTCATTACCTTTCACTGTAAAGTATTTATTCATTACCTTTCACTATAAAGTATTTATTCATTACCTTTCACTATAAAGTATTTATTCGTTACCTTTCACTATAAAGTATTTATTCATTACCTTTCACAATAAAGTCTTTATTCGTTACCTTTCATTATTCGTAACCTTTCACTATAAAGTATTTATTCGTTACCTTTCACTATAAAGTATTTATTCGTTACCTTTCACTATAAAGTATTTATTCGTTACCTTTCACTATAAAGTATTTATTCATTACCTTTCACTATTCGTTACCTTTCACATCCACATTTCACTTCCATACATCAAAGTTGCTACTAGAATATTATAACATTTATTTATGTTACATTTGATACAAGTTTAACCCAATTACATCAAATAACAAGAAAATAAATGAAATATTATTAATAAATGAAATATAATAGTTAAGGCATTATTAACACTGTGGAGATTTTAAGATATTGCAATTTGTTTCGTCCAACACTACTTATTTCACTTTATAAAACGTCTTTCGAATTGAGCGGTTTTTTTAATTCTAATATTTTTAATTCTTGAATAATACACACAATTTGTTTTGATTTCAAAAAACTTTTTATCGGTCATTGAAGTATAATGTATGACATTTAAACACAAAAAACAATATCCGTCAAATGTCCACCTCTTGCAGCTCCACAGACGTTCACTCTTTTGTCAAAATTTTCGATGGCATTTTGGCATAATTGCGGTTCTAACTCACCGATAATGCGAATAATTTCGTCTTCAGCTCATGATCGGGGTTCATTCTTATAGACCTGGCTTTTCACGTAACCCCAGAGAAAATAGTCCAACGGTGTCAGATCACATGATCTTGGTGGCCAATTAACATCACCGTTTCCGGAGATTACAATACATAAAATAATTCAACAATTTAAAAACGTGTTGTTGTATTGTATGCGGCTCCATTTATATAAATGTCATACATTACACTTCTCAAATGTCACAAGACTTAGGAAAGTTCGCGACGCCATCTGTGTTTTATCTAAGAATTAAAAAAATCGCTCGATTTGAATGACCCTTTATAACGGTACAACCCTACCAGTTTCAACGTTTTCACCTCAAGATCAGGGGAGCACAAACAAGTCTTGTTTGTGCTCCCATACCATTGAACATGATGCCAAGGTCTAAATATATAACACAACTCATGTGTAACGTAAATATTATATAAAAAGTGAGCTGTCACCTTCGTCTTGGATATCTCGGCCTTGTTGGCCACACTCTGCCTGGACAGTCCCTGCATGTACTGCTCCAGCAGATCCTCTTCATCATCAGCCTTCTCCGTCTCACTCCCGCCCGTCCTGCTGCACCCGCGCAGGCCTTCCAATCTCTTCTCCATCACTTCCATCTCCTGCTCCATGACTATGCACTTGTCGACCTGGAATTTTATTTTATTTCAACAATCTTATGACTTTTTAGGTAATAATAACATAATAATAAACGGACAATTTATATAGCGCTGTTTAGAGAGCAAACTCTCCCCAAGGGTGCTCTAATTCAGGACTTGAACTCACTATTATTAATAGATTAAAAATATTACTAGGCGCGTCCAGAAAGTAAAGAACGATTGCGCACCACGACCTGCGCCGATCCCCCCCACCGTGATCGTATGCGCGCCAGTTAGCTCCTTCCCCTGCTTCAGTGCGAGTCGTGTTTAGTTGCTAAATGGTCGTGCGTCTTTGTTCTGTAACCTTTCAAAATGGCTGCACCCATCGAAAATCCCGCCAAATGTGAAGTGCGTAGTGTCATTTGTTTACTGAATGCACAAAATGTTCGGCCTATCGAAATTTATAGGCAACTTTAAGCACAGTACATGAACTTTTCCCACAAATTTCACGATCGCTTCTACATGAAATAGTGACAGAGCACCTCGGCTACAAAAAAATGTGTGCTCGGAAAAGAAAAATCGAATCTCAACACCAGAAAAGTGATGGCAATAGTTTATTGGGACCGAAAGGGTTTGATCTACGTGGAGTTTATGCCAAGAGGACACACAATAAACTCAGAGGCCTATTGTGAAACTCTGGTGAAACTCGCCATCCAAAACAAGAGATGTGGAATGTTGCCGGGAAAGGTGGTTTTGATTCATGACAATGCGCGGCGCCTCATGCATCAGCACGAACACAGCGATAACTTCAATGTCTTAAGTGGGAAATTTTTGGGCATCCTCCTTACAGCCCTTACTTGGCACCGAGTGATTTTCACTTATTCCCGAAACTAAAGGAATTTTTGGGTGGAAAACAGTTGAAGACCTCAAACAAAAAGTGACATCCTGGCTCAAATCTTTGGTGGTAGAAGAGTATAACATCGGAATTGAAAAATAGGTTCCACGTTACAATAAGTGCCTTGACAGCTATGCTATGGCGACTACATTGAAAAATAGAGTAAGGTACTGTGACTTTGTAAATAAAGTTTTGTGTTGATATCTTTCGTTTTTATTTAGTTATGCCAAAACGTTCATTACTTTCTGGACGACCCACGTACAACATAAATATATATAAGTTGAGTGTAACGATAGGAAGATTATGGCTGCGGTCATTAGATTAGGGTACTCCCCCGCATCTGCACATATTCAGAAAAACATATTTGGTAAGAAAACGGCAGAAAACTTACCAAGGGAAGACGAACTACAAAGCAACCTTTGTAGATCTTTTGATATGTGATAGTAATACATTCAGCTTTAGGTGGAGTGTAATGTACTCGTATGTGTGAAGTGTTCATAAATAGGGTGGCCACTGAAAGACTGAAGGGTTTGAAAAAGTCATAACATGTTGATTTTCAATCTTTTTTATTTTCTTCTTTTACAGGTTATAGAGCTTTTACTATCCCCAGATACTCAGCAGTGCCTGCAGTACGCCATTTGATTTCAACACCTAGCCAGGGATAACAACAACTTTTGGAACAACTTGATAATTAGTGATGAGGCCCATTTTCATTTAAACGGGTACATCAACAAACGAGCAGATTTTGGGGTACTGACAATCCCAGGGAATTAGATCAGCATCAATTGCATCCCCTAAAATGCACTGTTTGGTGCGGTGTTATGGCTGAGAGAGTTATCGGCCCCTATTTCTTTGAAAATGAGGAAGGTCAGCCAGAAAGAATCAATGGGGCCCTGTATAGGACAATACCTGTATAGAAGAGCCTGTATAGAATTTTTTTACGCCCAGCGGTCGAAGATAATCAGGAGGTATGGTTCCAATAGGATGGAGCTACTGCACACACTGCCAAGACGATGATGGCAGTGTGCGCAGTACAACAATGAACATCCTTCGGCCTTCCATGGGCCACCCTATATAATCATAAATTTTGATAAGATCTCCCAAAAAGGGTTGTCTTCAAGGCTTCCTTACACTGTACACGCCATCCATATCTCTATCAGTAAGAGATAGACCATTCCACGCCACAGGACCAGCAAAAGCAAAAGGTCTATTATAATACCCAAACCTTGTTGGATCGATTTGGAACCATCAATTTATTTATTTATACAAAATATAACGAAATAACAACAAACAAATTGAACATTGGCACGTAAGCAGTGTTATACATGTACAATAGAAAAAAAGCTAGTACAAGATGAACACAACACAATAACAAAGCCAATCCATTTATTGTAATTTGTTTTATCAAACACCGTTTATTCCACTTTCTAACGGTACAACCCTGCCAGTTTCAAGGCTTTCACCTCATCATCAGGGGAGCACAAACAAGACTGAATTATGTTCGAACTGGTACCGAGATACACGCTTCTAACGGTTAACATTCGGGTTGAGGACTGGGGGTGAAGGGAGGGATGAGACGATCTCGGCCAGCAGCGGGGAGATTTTTGGGATATATGTGTTTGCCAGATGTTCATCTCGATGCAATGACGAAATTTCTAGGGCCTCCAATCTGTCCAATTTATTTCCGTTACTACTGATATGTAAGAATTTGGCATCATCGATAGAAAATGCGTGGTTTTCACGGTGACAATGATCAGCCATTTCAGAATAAATTAGAGGATTTGTTAAGGCGAATTTGTGTTCACGAAATCCCATTTTCAAAAGATCTTCCTGTCTTTCCTATATAGAAATGATCACAGTCAGCACATAAAAGTGTATACACATCACTGTTGCTTAGTATTACATTTTTGCCTTTCCCGTTAAATAAGAGTTTCCGATTTAATTTCATCAATTAGTTGACAAATAGAATTGCATTCGTCATCGCGTGATCAATGCTGGGCATTGTGTTCTCTGCTGTGTTTTGTACTCGACGCACCACCTGTCTCCATTCCTCCCTAGGCTGGTCCTGGGCCATGTTAAATGAAGTGCTGAGCGTAGACTCTATTACCTCATTTATTTAGTCTGTTCATCTCATAACAGACCTTCCTCTTGCTCGCCTTCTCTCAACTATCCCTCAACCGTGATCACCAGCTTCTCCAGACTTTGTCATTCTTTCTAACAACTTTCCCAAAGTGCATTGGAATTATTTTTCTGCATCTGTTGAAAGTTTTTCGGCAATCTGCAATTCTTGGATGATAGAAACGTCGGTGTGTCTTGCTATCCATGGGATACAGAGTATCAACACCACATCTCGAAAACATCTATCGTAAATCTTTCATTCTTTCTCGTCAGATATACAAAGTCGGTGATTCGCCAGTGCCCATTAAGTGCTAATTATTTTAACAGCTTTGGTATTTTTTATTGTATATTTTTTTGTTAACCCTTCCTTCCCTGTGATGTGTAACTAGTACACATTGCTTCTAAACACTTTAATATCTCTATAAATATAATAAATACTGGCTTCATATTTTAGGTATTCCTCCGTAATACATTTACGCATTGAATGAAAAAATAATATTAATAATAATTAGCAATTATTGGCCACATCAGAGATATTTTGTGAAAATCAGGAATAAATTCACCAATACAATCAAAAGTGTGCCAGTGTGTGACGTAGGTATATTCATTCTAAAAAGCCGCTATGGGTGAGGAAGCGATACTATTCACGTCTCACTCTCACTCTACTTCCGTATATGGGAACGCAAGAAATAGAATCTCAGTTCGCTCGCTTCAGTAGCTTTCGGATAACCATTTAAGGTGGCCGCTTCGCCCGTTTTGTGAACGTTGGCCGATGTTTTTTTCATGTTTTCAGCAATTAAATTTCAATTATTATCACTTTTGACTTCAAATCAATTTAATTTAAGCGATTGGCTATGAATATTCTTATTTTTCCGATTTTAAATCGCTCATTTTTACATGTGTATTGATGTGTATTGAATACACAGCACCGGAATGGGGGGATTTTTTTAGAACAGGAAAGGAAAGGTTAATGATGTTCATATATGTTTTTTTAATACAGTTTCTGAAATTTTTAAAGAAACATAATTGTTTATGGTATTAACACACACCAAATTTATTAAAAAAAAAAGAACCATACCAATTCGGCGTAAGTAAGAGCCTTATTGTCTTTGGTGTCCCTTGTCTCCTCGTGCCTTCCATATTTCTTGATCCTGTCCTGCCTCTTCCTCTCCACGGCGCCCGTCCTGTCCAGGAAGGTGTCTTCGTCCGAGTCATAGAAGTCATCCTCTTTCCAGTCTCGAGTCTTCCTTTTGTGAGATTCTGGAAAATCGATCATGTTAAAAATTTAAAAAAGAAATCAGACTTTAGCTCGACTGTCATGTAGAACTCATTTGTATTTGGTTCATAAAGTTGAACCGGAAGCTTTGACATCATTCATAATTTCTTAAAGCACAGTAGCCACCCTTTATCTGAGGGGAAACATTCCAAGACACCCAGTGGATGTCTAAAACTGTTAATAGTACCATACCCCATATAATATAATATACATATATCTATAGATCCTTTAGCCTAAAGAGTCATTTTGCAATAGTGTGAGTAACACTCTCTGTATTACACAACTTGTGTAGTGGTATTGGTTTTAGAATGCCACAAGATTGGTTTGCGCAGAGCGCACGTTTGTATTGTTGTTAAAATACTCGGTGATTAGAAAAACACTACCGTGTCGAAATTCGGAAAGGGAAAACCACTTTCGAGCCAAGCAAAGGAAATTGTTTTAAATTTTGGTAATGATTGATAATAATTAGGGATCGGTCGAAAAGGTGCTGCAATCTATTAGTGACATTTTTGTCTAATGTAATATATAATTCAAAATATTTCGAAAGCTTAGAATGTACTTTGTTATAACTTTAAGTTTCCTAGAATTTAGTATCACCCCATCCACAATTATTTTAAAACTTTATTATTTGGCATTGTAATTATGTAATTATGATACATTAATATGTTAAATAATCTTACATACAATAATAATTGTATTTTTATGCGCTATAATCTAATTAAAGCTGACAAACATTTTTACTTTATAATACTTGTACTTATATTTTTTTTTCAATCTTAAAAAATACCATTACTGTTATTTAATGTTTCCTAGAATCTGCCATGCCTAAACAATTAATATGTTAAATAAACTTACTTTCATTTTATTTTTATGTGCATTACAATTTAAGCTAACAGCATTTTTAATTTACAAAACGTGTGTGTTCATTTCAATGTTTGAATATAAAATATTATTTTTATATTTTTTTGCTTTTTCACTTCATTAAAAAAATTAAGTGACAAGTTTTTTTAAACGCACTGTTACTCGCACTATTGCGAAATGACTCTTTGGGCTGAACGATCCATACCTATGATAAAGTTTTATTTATAAATTAGAGGTTAGGAACAACAACTAATAATCAAATATAACACTTATAACATTATAATGTAAAAAAAGTGTTATGTGAATGTGGTCTCTCTCTTTTTTTCTGTCTTGTATGTACACATACGTAGCAATGTTCAATAGAGCAATGCACAGGCGTCATCCATCCACAGGACGGACTGACAATCTTACTCTACAGCGAGGGATTGCCTGTATGTATGTAGCGCTGCTCAGGTGTTGATCTGCCTGCTGGTGTCTGCTTGCTGTAGTGCTGTGTGCATGCACACAATAGAGCAATACACCCACAGGCGTCATTCATCCACATGATGGACTGACAATCTTACTCTATAGCAAGGAATTACCTGTATGTATGTAGCACTGCTCAGGTGTTGATCTGCCTGCTGGTGTGTGTACTTTCTGTAGTGCTGTGTACATGCACACAATAGAGCAATACACGCACAGGCGCCATCCATCTACAGGATGGACTGACAATCTTACTCTATAGCGAGGGATTGTCTGTATGTATGTAGCACTGCCCAGGTGTTGATCTGCCTGCCGGTGTGTGCTTGCTGTAGTGCTGTGTGCAATGCACACATACGTCATCAATCCACAAAACGGACTGACAATCTTACTGTATAGCAAGGTATAAGTTTCTCACCGTGCTTGGCCTGCCGCAGTAAGCCGTGCCTGTCGATGATTCTGCATGCCTCGAGGGCGCACTGCACCACAGCATCTTTCTTCTTGCCCTTGTGAATGACTTCAGCTATTAGCGGTCTACCATTGGAGTCCTCCATTGGCAATTCCACCCTAAAAACAGTGTTATATTAATACAAAAAAGTATCAGATATCACAGATACTGCCTAAAATTAGCTTTCACAGCTTTGCATTCCAACTAAATCGACGTTGGAATGGCGAGGGGAACCTCGACTACGAGGCCCAGCAACGATGACGATAAAGTATTAGGAGAGTACCTGCAGACAAATTGTCCCACACCCCTCTCCTCGCAGTTGTATTCGAGGGGCACCCCCTCTCGCTCAAAGTAGCCGCGCAGGGTTTTCTTGGGGTCGTCCAGATACAGTTCTTCGTTGCTGGGCACAGCAAACGGGTTCTCCGACAGGTCAGGCTCCTCCTCCGCATCGTCAGCTGGAAATTATACAAATATTGAAGAATAATATTTATTATGCTAGATTATAAAGCAAGTCAAGGAAATTTTGTGTCTCGGAAGTATGTTTACTATAGTACTTTACTTTTGATAGTGTGATATGAAATATGTCAACATCCGTAGCAGTCCCGTTCATAAGAGTTAAGGCCCTTCCAACAGGCATAGCGGCTGGGAGACCCGTTCTTGCGTATGTTATTGAGAACAGTTCCTGCCGGCGCAGTCTAGTGTAATTGTTAGGAACATTTAACGCAAATTTTTCTAGTAATGCTGGACAGCTCACAACTCCTTGAACGAGTCTGACAACGTATACCAGGAGACGCAAATCTTTCCTTACGCTCAAGGAGGTATAACCGAGCATGCCCAACAGAAACTGAGTAGGATAAAGCCATGGATAGACACCAAACTCACACATATAGAGATATCGCAGATATTTTTTCTGTACCTTCTCCACCATGAGTGTGCCTCCAGTGGGCTCCAAATCCAAACATTGCTTTCTAGTTTGCTACGAACTAATGAATTGAACAGCATTTGAAAACCACTTGGCTTTCAAACAACTTAGGCTAAGGCCACCCCAAAGTGCTTCGCTAGGTGCTACGTGACTAATAGACTAGGTGACTTCATGTTTGGCCACACCAAAGTGCTTCGCACAAATTCATTTGACATTTGGGAGCGGTTGAGTGAACACACGATGCCACTCTCAAACTAACCAATTTCATTACAACTTACCATCTTTATTTACTTCCTGTACAACTTCATTCCAAAGTGATTTTATTACAGGTACATTTTTGTATTATTTGCTCGATGGGTTCCACAAAGACTCCCTTTTATACACAGCTGTTATTAAAACTTTCGCCATCTTGTAAAATCACTTGGTGACACAATAAAATTAAGCAACACGTCTGTTCGCTAGGAGACTCACTAGGTGACTAATCATCGTGTAGCGTGGCGGGAAGCGTGGAGTGTGGCCATTGCGATAGTATGCGGTGCGTTGGTTTGCTAGGATATGTCGCCTAATTTGCAGCGTAGCTCTAAGCACCAAGCAAGGCTCCTACCTGTGTGGCCGAGGCCTTAGTGATATTCATCATAAATCCTAGAGTATTATAGGCTGAATCGCACATAAGTTCTATGTGTGGACCAAATGCGAGATTGCTGTGGAACAAGACACCCAGATCTTTAATATTATCTGTGCGGGGTATAGGTATAGATTCTAGTGTATATCTATGTAAATTCAACACATGCGAGCAATAATGACATCATTTCGCACTTTGATGCGTTGAAATATAATTTATTATTGTGACTCCACTCACAAACATTCTTGAGATCTGACTGAATGTCTAAGCAAACATTTCAGAAGCACTGCGGTACGGAAGTAATAAAACAAATAAAAAGCGAACTCACCCATTCCCCAAGATATGCCGTCTTCCTCCTGTTTCTTTTTCTCTTCCTCCTCTTTGAGCTGCGCCAGCTGCTTCTCTTTCTCTATCTCCTGCCTCTTGGCCAGCTTCTGTTGCTTCATCTCTGTTAGGCTCAGCTCCGATTCCTCCTCCATGTCTTCTTCGGGACCCTGAACAGAGTGCAGAGTGCCGTGTCAGATTTAGAAATTTCAAACAATGAACAGAGTATAGTGAAAACCTTTTGAAATCTTGACTCACGTGGTACTTACTTATTATTAGGTCTCAACTTATCAAGTTGATGGGAATTTAAGACAGATGTATTAAATATTTCATTACCAACCGATAAAAAGCAACTTATTCTTCCATGTTTATATGTCCTCAGGGAGATACGCAAAAGTCTAGTTTACTGGACCCAGTCAAATATAAGTCAGTAATTCTAGATCCATATAAATTGAGTGTACACTTGAAACTACCTGTTTATTACTAAAAGAAGACTATAATTAAATTGAGTGTACACTTGAAACTACCTGTTTATTACTAAAAGAAGACTATCATTAAATTGAGTGTACACTTTAAACTACCTGTTTATTACTAAAAAAAGACTATAATTAAATTGAGTGTACACTTGAAACTACCTGTTTATTACTAAAAGAAGACTATAATTAAATTGAGTGTACACTTGAAACTACCTGTTTATTACTAAAAGAAGACTATAATTAAATTGAGTGTACACTTGAAACTACCTGTTTATTACTAAAAGAAGACTATAATTAAATTGAGTGTACACTTGAAACTATCTGTTTATTACTAAAAGAAGACTATAATTAAATTGAGTGTACACTTGAAACTATCTGTTTATTACTAAAAGAAGACTATAATTAAATTGAGTGTACACTTGAAACTACCTGTTTATTACTAAAAGAAGACTATAATTAAATTGAGTGTACACTTGAAACTACCTGTTTATTACTAAAAGAAGACTATAATTAAATTGAGTGTACACTTGAAACTATCTGTTTATTACTAAAAGAAGACTATCATTAAATTGAGTGTACACTTGAAACTACCTGTTTATTACTAAAAAAAGACTATAATTAAATTGAGTGTACACTTGAAACTACCTGTTTATTACTAAAAGAAGACTATAATTAAATTGAGTGTACACTTGAAACTACCTGTTTATTACTAAAAGAAGACTATAATTAAATTGAGTGTACACTTGAAACTACCTGTTTATTACTAAAAGAAGACTATAATTAAATTGAGTGTACACTTGAAACTATCTGTTTATTACTAAAAGAAGACTATAATTAAATTGAGTGTACACTTGAAACTATCTGTTTATTACTAAAAGAAGACTATAATTAAATTGAGTGTACACTTGAAACTACCTGTTTATTACTAAAAGAAGACTATCATTAAATTGAGTGTACACTTGAAACTACCTGTTTATTACTAAAAGAAGACTATAATTAAATTGAGTGTACACTTGAAACTACCTGTTTATTACTAAAAGAAGACTATAATTAAATTGAGTGTACACTTGAAACTATCTGTTTATTACTAAAAGAAGACTATAATTAAATTTAGTGTACACTTGAAACTATCTGTTTATTACTAAAAGAAGACTATAATTAAATTGAGTGTACACTTGAAACTATCTGTTTATTACTAAAAGAAGACTATAATTAAATTGAGTGTACACTTGAAACTACCTGTTTATTACTAAAAGAAGACTATAATTAAATTGAGTGTACACTTGAAACTATCTGTTTATTACTAAAAGAAGACTATCATTAAATTGAGTGTACACTTGAAACTACCTGTTTATTACTAAAAGAAGACTACAATTAAATTGAGTGTACACTTGAAACTACCTGTTAATTACTAAAAGAAGACTATAATTAAATTGAGTGTACACTTGAAACTACCTGTTTATTACTGTTCACGCCAAAACGACGTGACGAAAAATCAGCTCAGATCCACGCGGACAGAGCGTGACCGTCAAGTGATGTGGGGGTAGACCAATAGTGGCCATCCACGCGCGTGGCGAGTGTCATCCCCCGAGACGGTCAGTCGCCATCCACGCGTGTGGGGAGTGTCATCGACCCGGACGAGTGTACAAACAATTTTGATGTGACGATTTCTCACGTTACTTGAATTGGTGTATTTATGTACTCATTTACAAACGCGTGTGTTACGTGCAGTTGAAATTTACTATATGTGGGCCAGTACCCAGTGCTTATAGGATCAACCCAAACATTGTGATAAAATAAGTGTGGTGTACATACGTCAACCTTTCAGCTCGAAACGACTTCCGCGCCATCACCACTAAACCTGTAAGTACCATTTCCTTTCCCATCGTGTATTGGTTTTGGCGTAAGCCAAAACAATTACTAAAAGAAGACTATCATAAAATTGAGGGTACACTTGAAACAACCTGTTTATTACTAAAAGAAGACTTCATTAAATTAAGTGTACACTTTAAACTACCTGTTTATTACTAAAATAAGACTATCATTAAATTGAGTGTACACTTGAAACTACCTGTTTATTACTAAAAGAACACTATCATTAAATTGAGTGTACACTTTAAACTACCTGTTTATTACTAAAAGAAGACTATCATAAAATTGAGTGTACACTTGAAACTACCTGTTTATTACTAAAAGAAGACTATAATTAAATTGAGTGTACACTTGAAACTACCTGTTTATTACTAAAAGAAGACTTCATTAAATTGAGTGTACACTTGAAACTACCTGTTTATTACTAAAAGAAGACTATCATTAAATTGAGTGTACACTTGAAACTATCTGTTTATTACTAAAAGAAGACTATCATTAAATTGAGTGTACACTTGAAACTACCTGTTTATTACTAAAAGAAGACTATTATTAAATTGAGTGTACACTTGAAACTATCTGTTTATTACTAAAAGAAGACTATAATTAAATTGAGTGTACACTTGAAACTATCTGTTTATTACTAAAAGAAGACTATAATTAAATTAAGTGTACACTTGAAACTATCTGTTTATTACTAAAAGAAGACTATAATTAAATTGAGTGTACACTTGAAACTATCTGTTTATTACTAAAAGAAGACTATAATTAAATTGAGTGTACACTTTAAACTACCTGTTTATTACTAAAAGAAGACTATCATAAAATTGAGTGTACACTTGAAACTACCTGTTTATTACTAAAAGAAGACTATAATTAAATTGAGTGTACACTTGAAACTACCTGTTTATTACTAAAAGAAGACTTCATTAAATTGAGTGTACACTTGAAACTACCTGTTTATTACTAAAAGAAGACTATCATTAAATTGAGTGTACACTTGAAACTACCTGTTTATTACTAAAAGAAGACTATTATTAAATTGAGTGTACACTTGAAACTATCTGTTTATTACTAAAAGAAGACTATAATTAAATTGAGTGTACACTTGAAACTATCTGTTTATTACTAAAAGAAGACTATAATTAAATTAAGTGTACACTTGAAACTATCTGTTTATTACTAAAAGAAGACTATAATTAAATTGAGTGTACACTTGAAACTATCTGTTTATTACTAAAAGAAGACTATAATTAAATTGAGTGTACACTTGAAACTATCTGTTTATTACTAAAAGAAGACTATAATTAAATTGAGTGTACACTTGAAACTACCTGTTTATTACTAAAAGAACACTATCATTAAATTGAGTGTACACTTTAAACTACCTGTTTATTACTAAAAGAAGACTATCATAAAATTGAGTGTACACTTGAAACTACCTGTTTATTACTAAAAGAAGACTATAATTAAATTGAGTGTACACTTGAAACTACCTGTTTATTACTAAAAGAAGACTATCATTAAATTGAGTGTACACTTTAAACTACCTGTTTATTATTAAAAGAAGACTATCATAAAATTGAGTGTACACTTGAAACTACCTGTTTATTACTAAAAGAAGACTATAATTAAATTGAGTGTACACTTGAAATTACCTGTTTATTACTAAAAGAACACTATCATTAAATTGAGTGTACACTTTAAACTACCTGTTTATTACTAAAAGAAGACTATCATAAAATTGAGTGTACACTTGAAACTACCTGTTTTTTACTAAAAGAAGACTATAATTAAATTGAGTGTACACTTGAAACTACCTGTTTATTACTAAAAGAAGACTATCATTAAATTGAGTGTACACTTGAAACTACCTGTTTATTACTAAAAGAAGACTATCATTAAATTGAGTGTACACTTGAAACTATCTGTTTATTACTAAAAGAAGACTATAATTAAATTAAGTGTACACTTGAAACTATCTGTTTATTACTAAAAGAAGACTATAATTAAATTGAGTGTACACTTGAAACTATCTGTTTATTACTAAAAGAAGACTATAATTAAATTGAGTGTACACTTGAAACTATCTGTTTATTACTAAAAGAAGACTATAATTAAATTGAGTGTACACTTGAAACTACCTGTTTATTACTAAAAGAAGACTTCATTAAATTGAGTGTACACTTGAAACTACCTGTTTATTACTAAAAGAAGACTATCATTAAATTGAGTGTACACTTGAAACTATCTGTTTATTACTAAAAGAAGACTTCATTAAATTGAGTGTACACTTGAAACTACCTGTTTATTACTAAAAGAAGACTATCATTAAATTGAGTGTACACTTGAAACTATCTGTTTATTACTAAAAGAAGACTATAATTAAATTGAGTGTACACTTGAAACTACCTGTTTATTACTTAAAGAAGACTTCATTAAATTGAGTGTACACTTGAAACTACCTGTTTATTACTAAAAGAAGACTATCATTAAATTGAGTGTACACTTGAAACTATCTGTTTATTACTAAAAGAAGACTATAATAAAATTAAGTGTACACTTGAAACTATCTGTTTATTACTAAAAGAAGACTATAATTAAATTGAGTGTACACTTGAAACTATCTGTTTATTACTAAAAGAAGACTATAATTAAATTGAGTGTACACTTGAAACTATCTGTTTATTACTAAAAGAAGACTATCATAAAATTGAGTGTACACTTGAAAACTACCTGTTTATTACTAAAAGAAGACTATCATTAAATTGAGTGTACACTTTAAACTACCTGTTTATTACTAAAAGAAGACTATCATAAAATTGAGTGTACACTTGAAACTACCTGTTTATTACTAAAAGAAGACTATAATTAAATTGAGTGTACACTTGAAACTACCTGTTTATTACTAAAAGAAGACTATCATTAAATTGAGTGTACACTTTAAACTACCTGTTTATTACTAAAAGAAGACTTCATTAAATTGAGTGTACACTTGAAACTACCTGTTTATTACTAAAAGAAGACTATAATTAAATTGAGTGTACACTTGAAACTACCTGTTTATTACTAAAAGAAGACTATCATAAAATTGAGTGTACACTTGAAACTACCTGTTTATTACTAAAAGAAGACTTCATTAAATTGAGTGTACACTTGAAACTACCTGTTTATTACTAAAAGAAGACTATAATTAAATTGAGTGTACACTTGAAACTACCTGTTTATTACTAAAAGAAGACTATCATAAAATTGAGTGTACACTTGAAACTACCTGTTTATTACTAAAAGAAGACTTCATTAAATTGAGTGTACACTTGAAACTACCTGTTTATTACTAAAAGAAGACTATCATAAAATTGAGTGTACACTTGAAACTACCTGTTTATTACTAAAAGAAGACTATCATTAAATTGAGTGTACACTTTAAACTACCTGTTTATTACTAAAAGAAGACTTCATTAAATTGAGTGTACACTTGAAACTACCTGTTTATTACTAAAAGAAGACTATAATTAAATTGAGTGTACACTTGAAACTACCTGTTTATTACTAAAAGAAGACTATCATAAAATTGAGTGTACACTTGAAACTACCTGTTTATTACTAAAAGAAGACTTCATTAAATTGAGTGTACACTTGAAACTACCTGTTTATTACTAAAAGAAGACTATCATTAAATTGAGTGTACACTTGAAACTACCTGTTTATTACTAAAAGAAGACTATCATTAAATTGAGTGTACACTTTAAACTACCTGTTTATTACTAAAAGAAGACTTCATTAAATTGAGTGTACACTTGAAACTACCTGTTTATTACTAAAAGAAGACTATAATTAAATTGAGTGTACACTTGAAACTACCTGTTTATTACTAAAAGAAGACTATCATAAAATTGAGTGTACACTTGAAACTACCTGTTTATTACTAAAAGAAGACTTCATTAAATTGAGTGTACACTTGAAACTACCTGTTTATTACTAAAAGAAGACTATCATTAAATTGAGTGTACACTTTAAACTACCTGTTTATTACTAAAAGAAGACTATCATAAAATTGAGTGTACACTTTAAACTACCTGTTTATTACTAAAAGAAGACTATAATTAAATTGAGTGTACACTTGAAACTACCTGTTTATTACTAAAAGAAGACTATCATTAAATTGAGTGTACACTTTAAACTACCTGTTTATTACTAAAAGAAGACTTCATTAAATTGAGTGTACACTTGAAACTACCTGTTTATTACTAAAAGAAGACTATAATTAAATTGAGTGTACACTTGAAACTACCTGTTTATTACTAAAAGAAGACTATCATTAAATTGAGTGTACACTTTAAACTACCTGTTTATTACTAAAAGAAGACTTCATTAAATTGAGTGTACACTTGAAACTACCTGTTTATTACTAAAAGAAGACTATAATTAAATTGAGTGTACACTTGAAACTACCTGTTTATTACTAAAAGAAGACTATCATAAAATTGAGTGTACACTTGAAACTACCTGTTTATTACTAAAAGAAGACTTCATTAAATTGAGTGTACACTTGAAACTACCTGTTTATTACTAAAAGAAGACTATCATTAAATTGAGTGTACACTTTAAACTACCTGTTTATTACTAAAAGAAGACTTCATTAAATTGAGTGTACACTTGAAACTACGTGTTTATTACTAAAAGAAGACTATAATTAAATTGAGTGTACACTTGAAACTACCTGTTTATTACTAAAAGAAGACTATCATAAAATTGAGTGTACACTTGAAACTACCTGTTTATTACTAAAAGAAGACTTCATTAAATTGAGTGTACACTTGAAACTACCTGTTTATTACTAAAAGAAGACTATCATTAAATTGAGTGTACACTTTAAACTACCTGTTTATTACTAAAAGAAGACTATCATAAAATTGAGTGTACACTTGAAACTACCTGTTTATTACTAAAAGAAGACTATAATTAAATTGAGTGTACACTTGAAACTACCTGTTTATTACTAAAAGAAGACTATCATTAAATTGAGTGTACACTTTAAACTACCTGTTTATTACTAAAAGAAGACTTCATTAAATTGAGTGTACACTTGAAACTACCTGTTTATTACTAAAAGAAGACTATAATTAAATTGAGTGTACACTTGAAACTACCTGTTTATTACTAAAAGAAGACTATCATTAAATTGAGTGTACACTTTAAACTACCTGTTTATTACTAAAAGAAGACTTCATTAAATTGAGTGTACACTTGAAACTACCTGTTTATTACTAAAAGAAGACTATAATTAAATTGAGTGTACACTTGAAACTACCTGTTTATTACTAAAAGAAGACTATCATAAAATTGAGTGTACACTTGAAACTACCTGTTTATTACTAAAAGAAGACTTCATTAAATTGAGTGTACACTTGAAACTACCTGTTTATTACTAAAAGAAGACTATAATTAAATTGAGTGTACACTTGAAACTACCTGTTTATTACTAAAAGAAGACTATCATTAAATTGAGTGTACACTTTAAACTACCTGTTTATTACTAAAAGAAGACTTCATTAAATTGAGTGTACACTTGAAACTACCTGTTTATTACTAAAAGAAGACTATAATTAAATTGAGTGTACACTTGAAACTACCTGTTTATTACTAAAAGAAGACTATCATAAAATTGAGTGTACACTTGAAACTACCTGTTTATTACTAAAAGAAGACTTCATAAAATTGAGTGTACACTTGAAACTACCTGTTTATTACTAAAAGAAGACTATCATTAAATTGAGTGTACACTTGAAACTACCTGTTTATTACTAAAAGAAGACTATAATTAAATTGAGTGTACACTTGAAACTACCTGTTTATTACTAAAAGAAGACTATCATAAAATTGAGTGTACACTTGAAACTACCTGTTTATTACTAAAAGAAGACTTCATTAAATTGAGTGTACACTTGAAACTACCTGTTTATTACTAAAAGAAGACTATAATTAAATTGAGTGTACACTTGAAACTACCTGTTTATTACTAAAAGAAGACTATCATTAAATTGAGTGTACACTTTAAACTACCTGTTTATTACTAAAAGAAGACTTCATTAAATTGAGTGTACACTTGAAACTACCTGTTTATTACTAAAAGAAGACTATAATTAAATTGAGTGTACACTTGAAACTACCTGTTTATTACTAAAAGAAGACTATCATAAAATTGAGTGTACACTTGAAACTACCTGTTTATTACTAAAAGAAGACTTCATAAAATTGAGTGTACACTTGAAACTACCTGTTTATTACTAAAAGAAGACTATAATTAAATTGAGTGTACACTTGAAACTACCTGTTTATTACTAAAAGAAGACTATAATTAAATTGAGTGTACACTTGAAACTACCTGTTTATTACTAAAAGAAGACTATAATTAAATTGAGTGTACACTTGAAACTACCTGTTTATTACTAAAAGAAGACTATCATTAAATTGAGTGTACACTTTAAACTACCTGTTTATTACTAAAAGAAGACTTCATTAAATTGAGTGTACACTTGAAACTACCTGTTTATTACTAAAAGAAGACTATAATTAAATTGAGTGTACACTTGAAACTACCTGTTTATTACTAAAAGAAGACTATAATTAAATTGAGTGTACACTTGAAACTACCTGTTTATTACTAAAAGAAGACTATAATTAAATTGAGTGTACACTTGAAACTACCTGTTTATTACTAAAAGAAGACTATAATTAAATTGAGTGTACACTTGAAACTACCTGTTTATTACTAAAAGAAGACTATAATTAAATTGAGTGTACACTTGAAACTACCTGTTTATTACTAAAAGAAGACTATAATTAAATTGAGTGTACACTTGAAACTACCTGTTTATTACTAAAAGAAGACTATCATTAAATTGAGTGTACACTTGAATGTATTGGAAAAATCCCACGGGGCCGATTATCGCCCCCAACTGGTGTATTGGAAAAACCCCATGGGGCCGATCATCGGCCTCAATGTTTTCATACAACTTTTTCTTCTTTTCCAACTTTCTGTAGACTCAAGAGTCTGTTATTACAGGATTATCTTCATGTGATGCTGAACTCCAGCTATCTCTCCATCATTTCGGAGGTCTCCCTGGTGGACGCCGTCCATCCGGTACCCTATGCAGAGCTATGTATGGGTTTCTTGTGGAATTCATTCTCTGTACATGTCGGTACCGGTATCGTCGACGCTGTCGTCCCCATCTGACCACATCTTAGACCTCACAGACCTCTCGGATTGTGGTGTTCCTCGCGCAAAGTCTTCCCAGCAATAGCGTGTAGAAACATGCATTGTTGGGTTTATAACGAATCAAACTCAAAATTTATATTGTTTTATAAAAAAATATATGAGCTAACTATTTTTTTTCTTTTATTTATTCATGTTTTAACCAATATACGAAAATGACTTATTATTCTACACTCTACTCGTACAGGGAGGTAAACACAAACATCTAGGTTTTAAAACTAAATATTAAGTGAGATAAAAAATAAAATATAAACTACTGTTTTTTTGCCTAAAAATGCTTGGGATTTTTCGCACATTTTAAGCAAAATATGCAGGGATTAAAAGGGAATAATATATGTTTTTATTGTAATTGTTATGTTTGGTCCTTGTATGAATTAGGGAAACCTGTAATGTGGTAAGAACTTCATAAAATAAATTAATAAATGGAGTAGGAGACTTATGGATGAAGAAGAGGCAAAGAATATATCGCGAGATAGGAAAGTTTGATGTTCTGCCTTATCTGCCTACCCCGACAGGGAAATGGAGTAATGGTATGTATATATGCATCATCAACCAATCAACAGATCGCGGTGAATCTAGAACTTGAAAAATTCCAAAGTAAATTTATTTATTTTCCCAAAATAGGTTTAGCCCAATTACTTTGAAAAATACAAAATGTGTTAACATTAAAAATAATGAAAAATTATACAGAAAAAAAAAAATTATATAAAATAAAAAATAATGTATATGCATATATAACATATATACACACAAACATACACATATATTCAAAGTCACTTAAGTATGTTGATGAGTGCTTTCTAACGCGCTCAATCTTAGAAGATAATTTACTTTTGCTTTTGGTAATGTGATATGGAATATGTCAATATCCCAAGCAGTCCCGTTCAGAAGAGTCAAGGCCCTTCCAACTGGCATAGCGGCTGGAAGACCCGTTCTTGCGTATGTTATTGAGAACAGTTCTTGCCGGCGCAGTCTAGTGTAATTGTTAGGAACATTTAACGCTAATCTTTGTAGTAATGCTGGACAGCTCACAACTCTCCGAACGAGTCTGACAACGTATACCAGGAAACGCAGATCTCTTCTTAAGCTCAAGGAGGTATACCCGAGCATGCCCAGCAGAAACTGAGCAGGATAAAGCCATGGATAGACACCCAACTCACTCATATAGAGATATCGTAGATATATATTTTTGTACTTTCTCCGCCATGAGCGAGTTCTGCGCCCCCACCGGGCTCCAAATGCAAGCATTGCCTTCTAGTTTGCTACGGATCAATGAATTAAACGTTTTGAACACCATTTATTTTTCAAACGACTTAGAGATTCTCATTACAAATCCTAGAGTTTTATACGCTGAGTTGCGCATAATTTCTATGTGAGGACCAAATGTGAGATTGCTGTGGAACAAGACACCCAGATCTTTAAAGCAGAAATATCAGATGGTAATGCGTACCTGCAGCACATAATATCTGGAGCTGCACCCCAACTTGATGAGGTGCCCCACACGGACCCGCGCGTAGTGCTGCGGCTTGATCCTCACCTTGTTCACAAAAGAGCCGTGCGAGCTGCCCAGGTCGTACAGGTAGAAGCCCACGGGTCGCTTGTCCTCCGTCTCACGAGCCTTGTATTGCAGGATTGCGTGGTGCCTGCGAAAACATTTATTTCATATTATTTATAGTTAAGGACTTAAACATTGTGGGAGTTTAAAGACATTTTAATTTGTTTTATCAAACACTGTTTATTCCACTTTTTTTTAATGATATAACCCTACCGGTTTCAGGGCTTTCACCTCATCATCAGGAGAGCACAAAGAAGACTGAATTCTGTTCGAACTGGTACCGACATACACGCTTCTAACGGTACACATTCGGGTTGAGGACTGTGGGTTGAGGGAAGGATGAGACAATCTCAGCGAGTAGTAACGAAATTCTTGGGATATACAAGGGCGGTCCGATAAGTACTTAGCCTCACCGCCCGATGGCACCACTATTGCAAGACCAATTTTTTATCGCATAGTACATTCTCGTTGACAGCTACTGTCAGGTGCCCCGAAAACGGCTACCATGGAGGATAACGTGACAAAAATCCACGATCTCGTATTGGCAGACCGCCGATTGAAGGTGCGCGAGATAGCTGAGACAGTAGTCATCTCAAAAGACCGCATGGGTCATATCCTGCATGAAGTATTGGGCATGAGAAAGCTGTCGGCGTGATGGGTGCCGCGTTTGCTCACTCCGGACAACAAGCGCAACCATGAGACCACTTCAGAGCAGTGTTTGACGATGTTTAAGCGCAATCCGAAGGAGTTTCTGCGTCGTTTCGAGACCGTCGACGAAACATAGATACACTGGTACACACCCGAGACCAAGGAACAGTTGAAACAGTGGATTTCATCCGGCGAACGTGCTCCGAAGAAGGCGAAGACTGTCCTATCGGCCGGAAAGGTGATGGTCACCGTTTTCTTGGATTCAAAAGGTGTGATCTACATCGACTTCCTGGAGAAGGGCTAAACTAATTATTGGGCCGATTCAACGCCAAATTGCAAACGGCCCCATTTGCATAGAAAAAAGTGCTCTTCCATCATGACAACGCACCGGCTCACACCTCCGCCGTCGTCACGGCCAAATTGGTAGAATTAGGCTACGAACTGCTGCCCCATCCACCGTATTCTCTGGATTTGGCCCCGTGCGACTTCTTTTTGTTTCCAAATTTGAAAAAGTCACTCGCCAGGCAGAAATTTGAGCCGAACGAGGAGGTTATCGCCGCCACGGAGGCCTACTTTGCAGACCTCCAGAAAACGTATTTTTCAGACGGGTTAAAGAAGTTGGAGCATCGCTGGGTCAAGTGTATCGAACTCAAAGGAGATTATGTTGAGAAATAAATCGCCACTTTTCGAAAATTTTTGTTATTCTTTTGTAGGCTAAGTACTTATCGGACCACCCTCGTATGTGTTTGCCAAATGTTCACCCCGATGCACTGACTTAGAAATTTCTAAGTATTAACATTGTGGAGGTTTAAAGACATTGTCATTTGTTTTATCAAACACTGTTTAATTCCCTACCATTGGTATAACCCTACCGGTTTCAACACTTGTCCACTGTGCCCTGCTAGCCGCTCGTAAGAAGACCTGCTGAGAGAAAGCCCCAATGCCATCATACTCAAGAAAATGAAGATTAAACAAAGATTCATTAAATATTACGCAAAAAGAATATGACTTTTTATTTTATTGGAGGATATTAACGCTAACTATCGACAAAATTCTCACTTTGAGAAATGTAATTAAAAAAAACCTGCATATTTTAGGTATACACATAGAAAAAAACTTTTAGGTAAGGGGGTTAAAGAATAGATTTGGTTAACCCTTCCTGTCCTATGATGTGTTCTATAAACTTTAATATCTCTATAAATATAATAAATACTGGGTTCAGATTTTAGGTATTCCTTCGTAATACATTTACGCATTGAATGAAAAAAATAATATTAATAATAATTCGCACTTATCGGCCACATCAGAGATATTTTGTGAAAATCGGGAATAAATTCACCAATACAATCAAACGTGTACCAGTGTGTGACGTAGGTATATTAATTCAAAAAAACCGCTATAGGTGAGAAAGCGATGCTATTCAAGTCTCACTCTCACTATACTTCGGTATATGGGAACGTAAGAAATAGAATCTAGCGGGCTTTCGTTCGAGGTGGTCGCTTAGACCGTTTTGTGAACGTCGTCCGATGTTTTTTTTCATGTTTTGAGCAATTAAATTTCAATTATTATCACTTTTGACTTCAAATTTAATTAATTTAAGCGATTGGCTATGAATATTCTTATTTTTCCGGTTTTAAATCGCTCATTTTTACATGTGTATTGATGTGTATTCAATACACAGCACCGGAATGGGTGGATTTTTTTAGCACAGGAAAGGAAAGGTTAACAAGATACAAGGTAAGAACTTACCTAGAAATGGTGGGATGTGCCATAACAATATCATCCACACACAGTCGTCCAAACACATAGAAAGGTTTCTTCGTGAGGTCTATAGCTTCTAATACTGTGCCTGATTTGATCACTTCAAAAAAGTAGCCAGATTCTGGAATAAAGTAGTAAAAACATACTTAGAAACAGGAGGTAAATGTAAATTGACTTAAATACTAGAAGCAGCTCTTGCGCATTATAGAAGAACTAATTGATCCATTACACAGGGCTGCTAAAATATATTTTTATTATTACTTTTGATTTTTTAAATGGCTTTTCAACAAAATTTAGGTGTTCTCAGCCAGCGTACAATGTTCTCAGCCAACGTGCAATGTTCTCAGCCAACGTGCAATGTTCTCGGCCAGCGTAAAATATTCTCAGTCAGCGATTGTGTTCATTGAGAATATAGAATCTGTTCTAAGTAGCACAAACAATAAGGTCTTCTTATCACATTTGAAATAATACCACATTTATTAAATAAGAGTGCTGTGAAGTGCTGGAAAAGGATGTTGCGAATTCTATGGACAGAAAGGCGAACTAACACCTCCGTTCTCGAAGAACTGAGAATCATCGACAGATTGTCGACAATGTACCTTCAACAAGTCCTCAGATTCTTTGGGCACAAAGCTCTTGGCCAAGGAGACAGTATGGAGAGGTTTGTGGTTACTGGAGGCGTGGAAGGACGGTGCACAAGAGGAAGAATCCCAATGCGTTGGATTGACCAAGTGAGAGATGCAACTGGACTACCCTTAACAACTGCCCATCAAGCCGTGGAGTGCAGGGATGGATGGAGAGGATTCGTCAGAGATTATCTTGGGAGTCACGATTCTCAGTCATGAACTCGACAGGATGGATTGATGTTTGTAACTGTTTTTTTTATTTTGTTATAAGGCGTTATTATTATGAGATCATTGTATTGTTGATGAATAAAAAAATTTATAATTTGCAGAGGTCCGCTGGCAATCTACCACTGCACCTCTTTTATGTGCCGCCCGTTCACCTGGGCTTCCATCGAGTCTCGGGTCAACATATTCTTGCGCAAGTATTCTCTCAAGGCAGCAATCTGGTGAGTCGGAGAATGCTATCATACGAGTATCACTGTTCAATCATTATGAAAGAAGATTGATTAATGTATTTATGAAATGTTTAATTTGTTGCCAATATTATTTTTTTTAATCATGTTTTTGTGATACATATTCAAATATCACACAGATATGATACAAGTACGTGTAAAACATCTTATGTCCTCGGGGCCAGGCTCGCCCTATACTGGTGGGGTGTATCTCGACCAGGGCGATGTAATGAGATAAGCCCAGACCTTTTGATAGCTAACATGAGCTACATGACAGGATGATCAAATAAGAGTATATTTTTTCATTAGATACTATAAACTTTCCTATACTTGAGAAAATGTAGGATGGTACCTGTGACATTTGAAATGTCATGTCTCAAAGGGATGGGGTAAAATCGTTTTTGTTTTACAAATCGAATAGTTTTTTTATAAATCGAAAAATTGTTTTTCTCTAAACTGACGTTTTAATTCCTAATTTTCATTATACTGACTTTCTAATGTATTGTATGATTTGTATCTATCTTTAAATAGGCCAAGATTCACTATGAATTAATACTAATTATGAACATTTAACTTTCGGTATAAAAAAATCGAAAATCCAATTATCGTATACCCCATCCCTAGCCAATGCGGACTAAC
Organism: Odontocerum albicorne; assembly: GCA_949825065.1. NCBI lineage: Eukaryota > Metazoa > Arthropoda > Insecta > Trichoptera > Odontoceridae > Odontocerum > Odontocerum albicorne. The sequence continues at coordinate 1,110,119 of OX463866.1, forward strand.
GTAGTGACTTTTGACAAACGTCACCAAATATTATTTGATTTTAACAAACTGCCACATTTTTGCTAATTTGTAACAAGATGTATTTTGTCATTATTGTTAGTTTTATGTAATGTATTTACCTAAATAACTTGCTATTTATTAGAATCGAGGCTTATATTAAAGTTGATAAAATAATTAAAATTACTGAACGTCTTTACAAGATTGTATTGGGGCAAATTTGTGAACTGTCCAGGGACCATGCTACATTTTCTCAAGTATAACATTCTGCAAACTGTGGAAAAAATATTTATAATGAACGTTCTTATATTGGTTGCCATTGTTTCATAATAAAGACAGTTTATATTTTATGGAGTAGTGAAATTTCTGAATTTAATTTCGAGATAGTAAAAAAAATTGAATTTTACTAAAAAGAGGCATAAAGCATAACAAAACGTCAACAAACTGTTTAAATTTCTTGGAGTAGTGAAAACCCTGAATTTAATTTTGATATTTAAATATCACGAAATATCATTTAAAAAACTCACTCTGTGGGGGCAATCCAGACCATGCCGGTTCCTTATAGGCCAAAGGAATACTTTTTTCCTTCAGCAACAAAGCCGGCGGTAAATTGAGCTTATTCAAACTAGAACTGTTCGCTTCTTTGCTTTCTGTATCTGGTTTGCTTCCATTATCTTTAGACGATGTGTCTGCAGAGCTATCCTTGCTTATTTTTCTCGGTAATCGTCCAATTTTACCAACAAAAATCGGCTTTTTAAACTCGACAAATTCTTCTGGTTTTTTCGCAGGTTCGCCTTCACATTTTTCTTCTAATTTAACTTCTGAAGTCTCCATTACTGTATTTTTTTATTAATACTAAACACAATCACTAAACGTTTTCACTTAATATATATTTTATTAACCTAACAAACAATCTCGACAAGTGACTGACAAATTGTTTGGTTTTGACAGTTCGTTTTTCTGTGATCATTTTTCTAGCTCTATGGAAATTAGCATAAACAAAAAAATATAACATATTTTTAAAATATGTAAATACACATTGATAATATATTTGATACTTATACTAAAAGTTCGATTTTACGTAGTTGATACTAAATTAAATTTATACATAGATTGATAAAATGAATATTCGATATCAAGAGGAGATATATATTATTTTAATACATGGCATAATTCTAAATATGGTATTATTAATATTTACTCGAATTTTCTGTAAAAAATATGAGGTTTTTTAGCATAAAAGATAATGTTCTGTGAATTATACAATTTGTCAATTATAAAAACATCACGGAGGTAAATATTAAGATCTAGGTATGTACTAGAAAATTTAACTAGTGTAATTGATAATATGTAACATAAACTAGTGAAATAACGAAAGCGTCAGCGACTGGGATTTCTGGTCGCAAATTATTATTTGAACGTTTTTAGATTGTGTTTACTTTTGATGCAAGCGGGCGGGCGCAACACGCCAAATTGTTAATTTAAATCACACGTGCATTGCGATTGATTTGTTATTGACTATACTCGTATTTTGAAAACCTAATTTTGTATTTTCGTATCACATATACTTTAAACTCCATTTTATATGTATTCTTCTCTTGACTTTTTAGTGTTCTATGGTGAATTTAGTGCCGTCAATTTTATTATATATCTGCCCATCCCAAACTAATGTTGCGGAATCTGCTTAGCACCAATGCTGAAAAACAAACTTCTTTGATGTCATATTTTAAACACAATAGTGTGTACGATAGCAAAAAGTAAAATAAAAATTCGTTTATTAGAACTATAATTCATATTTTTCGTCATTTAAATAAAAAAACCCCGTTTATGTGAATTATAATACTCCGACATTTTCCATGCAATCACGGATCCACGTAATAGTCGGTAGGACGACCGATCACGCACCGACAAGCGGTTGAATGCAGCTCCCCCTATATCCAAATATTCAATATCAAAATATCTCAAGATTATTATCGTAAGTATGGGGTTTTGAGTGTTCTTTTCATATAAATTCATTTTATTTTTAGTAATTTCACAAATGCGAACATTAATTTCTCAAAAACTTTGAATTGTGGATTAGGATATCGCGATCCAGTGTGTGAATAAATAAAAACCATCAATTTGTGCACGGCACAAACATAAACAGGTGTAAACAAGTGAACATGTCAAAATCAAAGAAGTAACATTTATTGCTTTTTTTAAAATTCGTACGCATTGGCTACCAATGCAAAATTGTAGATATTTTTTATTTTACCATTGAATATGTTATTGTCTCAATATTACGGAAATATGTCAACTGAACTTTACTCGACATAATATATTATTTTTACTGTAAGAAAAATGGCTTCGATGTTGCCAGCCATTACGAAATGTCGCACAAATTCCAATTGTTTTTTTGTGATCATGTAATTCGTAATTTGTTTTTTTTTTTAGAAATAGTCTCTTGGATTTCAAATTAACGGACTTTTACTGTACCTATTTTATTTTCTTCTCAATATATATATTTTTTTAGCATAGATTATCCTGGTAATGTTTTTCTATATCACCCAGGATAATTGAGTCTTCTGAATTGTTATTGTTGAAAATATTGGCAACTCATTTAAAACACCAACTGACTTATAGTTTAAGAAATTATACTAGATCCAGTTGTCATGTGTTTTTCTTTCTACTTCAGAGAATGTGCATTATCTAGAAGAATCGTCTGTTCTTACGAGGTTAAGGTACTTACAGGAAGTCTTCTTCCTGGCACTGTCCCAAATCATTGCCTAGGTAGGCTTGTTGGGATCGACTCTTCTCGTTCTCAAGCTGTATATTCTTCGGTTCTGGGTGGCGCTTTCATCTAGGCCGTTTCTCTGCAGGATTTTGGAGCATCGAGTCATCCAGGAGTTCTTTGGTCTTCCTCTGGTCGGCTGTCGAGGAAGATCCACAGACATTACCTGATTTACAGTATGGTCTGGTGGTCTCCGTCTTATGTGCCCGTACCATCTCAGCTGTCGCTCTTCCCGCTTACTATTTATGTCAGCGACTCCCAGGCTACCACGAATGCGTGAACTCTTAATTTTATCTTTCAGTGATACTCTTGCCGACCACCTAAGCATTCGCATTTCTGCTGTTTCAAGTACTTACAGGAAGTATTAAGAAAATAACTCCCCGTCAACACTACCATGCCATCAATATCACTTTGATGTGTGGGAATAAAAAGTGGGCGTGGAAAAGACTGAAAGGAGTCGAATAAATACTATAGAAATGCGTGCATTGAGAAGAATGAAGTGGAGTGACAATGTATGACCAAATATGGAATGAAATGATTGGACGAATGTGGACTTAACCCTTCCTGTCCTGTGATGTGTAACTAGTACACATTGCTTCTAAAAACTTTAATATCTCTATAAATATGATAAATACTGGCTTCAGATTTTAGGTATTCCTCCGTAATACATTTACGCATTAAATGAAAAAATAATATTAATAACAATTAGCACTTATCGGCCACGTCAGAGATATTTTGTGAAAATCGAGAATAAATTCACCAATACAATCAAACATGTGCCAGTGCGTGACGTAGGTATATTCATTCTTAAAAACTGCTATGGGTGAGGAAGTGGCGCTGCTATTCACATCTCACTCTCACTCTATTTCAGTATATGGGAATGCAAGAAAATGAATCTCAGTTCACTCGCTTCTCTCGCTCAGTAGGTCGGCGGCTTTCGGTAGAGGTAGTCGCTTCACCCGTTTTGTGGACGTCGACCGATGTTTTCAGCAATTAAATTTCAATATCACTTTTGACTTCAAATTTTATTAATTTAAGCAATTGGCTATGAATATTCTTATTTTTTCGATTTTAAATTACTCATTTTTATATGTGTATTGAATACACAACACCGGAACACACAGGTTTTTTTTAGCACAGGAAGGGAAAGGTTAAGGTTGATGTGTTGAGTAAGATGAAGAAAAAACGCTGATATGGTTTGGGCATGAGGAACGAATGAATGAAGAAAGAGTAACAAAACAAATATATAGTGGAAATATGAGTGGAAGGCGAGTGAGAGAAAGACCAAGGAAAGTATGGTTGGATCAAAGGAATAATATTCTGAAAGAAAGAAATGAAAGTCATAGAAATCGTAGAAGTTGTATATATGTATGAATGTGGAAGAGGCTAAGGATGTGTTGAGATAGGAAAGTTTGGCCCTCTGTCTTCTCTGCCTACCCCTACAGGGAAATGGCGTGATGGTACATATGTATTAAAAAAATAAAAACAATTTATTTATATAAAATTTTTAATATCTTATAAAAACGTGCCATTTTTTTAATTTCCATCATATTCCCTAACAAAATTTTGAATTTTCATTCGTAACAATAAAATTATTATTTTAAATAATGAAATCGTTGAGCATGTCTAACAATATAAAGATCTGGGATGCTGACGGAATGATCGATGGGACCAGTCTCAAGAGATCAAAGTACGAGTGGAGATGACATGAAGCTGCTTCTCCTCTGCGACAAGGATTTCAATCATGATTGACGTATGTGAATACTACATATTCTGTGTACTTGACGTATGTGAATACTACATATTCTGTGTACTTGACGTATGTGAATACTACATATTCATTGCTATATATTCTGTGTACTTTTCTATGGCGTTTAATCATAGAAACTTGCTCAGGCAACCATAAAGAAACGAGAAAGAAAGAGTCTCATTGGTTGACAAAGTCTGTAATGATGATACCTTGAAAGTGATGAGCAAGGATATACAAGTATTATCCACCATAAAAGGGAGAAAGTTTCGAGTATTTTGTAACTATAATATGATAGAATCATAGAAGAGGCGACTTCTTCGGGCCTGGATTACAAAATGGGAAATAAATTGATCAGTATAGTGTGTTATCCCGACGACGTCGCAATATTATCAGAAAGCGAAGATGATCTTCAGAGAATGCTCTACAAATTTCCCCTTGCTTCTAAGAAATACAATATGACGATTTCTGTCAATAAAACAAAGTGCTTAACAATATCAAAAGAGCCACTCAGACGCTAACTGATCATCGATAATGTACCCATCGAGCAAGTCATGCGATTCACTTACCTAGGTGTAGAGATCTCCAGCAACTGGCATACCTATACCATATAGTGAAGTACGAGCACAAACTAATCAAGCGACAGCTTTGGCTCGCTGCCTGCGGGGGACACTATATGGAGAAACAGACACATGCTAACCGAAAGTAAGGTCAGGATATATAAGACATGCGTCCGCCCCATCATGATATATGGGATAGAAGTGAGAGCCGATAGCAACAGGACAAAAAACTTTCTCAGAGTGGCGGAAATGAGAACCCTACGCTCCATCGCAGGCAGAGAACTCTTAGAGATCGGATCAGAAATGAGACGATAAGGTCTGTCTGTGGTGTTGAAGACATAGTGAGGTGCGGAAGAAGCAGAAGGCACTTCTGGAGGGACCATGTGGACCGCATGGAGGATACAAGACTGGCACAAATCGCTAAGATTGAAAACCCTAGCAGCAGGAGATTACCAGGAAGGCCGCCGAAAAGGTGGAAGGAGAGCTGGACGTCATCATCCCAGGACAGCCCACCATCACAAACAGGTCATAAGACCTAGACCAAGAGAAAGAAGACGAATATGAGAAGGAAAATATGAGCTACTTCCATTGATATTGGAGACGAAAATTCAGGGCAGAAGAAATGCGGGAAGATGGATCTCCTGGTTGAAGAACTTACGGAAGTAGTTTCATTGTGATGTAGTATCTTAAATGCTGCGAACTCAAGAGGCAAGACAACCATGATAATCACCGACTTCCGAACAGGAGAGGAACTTTAATATAGAAAAAGACATATTCAAGTATAACAAAGTTTGTTAGGAAATTCGATGAAAAATTTGTTTTTTTCAGTACAAAATTTTGAAATATTATACATTATTTATAGTATACATTTTTATATATTACTATTTTAATATGCGTTCTACTAAAAGTAATTTATCTACAAAAAAATATGTATATTTTACAGTTTTCCTAATACCCATGTTGTAGAATTTTTATTATCATATCTGTATCAGCTATATATAAATCTTTAATGACATACAAATAAAAAAATGAGATTTTAAATGCTTAACCAAATGCTTTTATAACAATAAAATGGTAATTTTTAATTCTTTCAAGCTTAACAAAAGCAGCAGATGTTAAAAAGTGGCCCCGAGGAGGTAGAGTCTTCTATTAGGTGTTAACATAAGTTGTGTCCGTTTTTTTTCAAATTTAAAAATGAGCACCAAAAGTAAAAACAAAATGGCAACGGTTATACGTCATTCGAAAGAAAATTTTCCGCTCTACAAGATATTGTGTTTGCTTTTACGTTACATATATTATTTTATTTGATTACAAGCCTTGAAAATGGAATGTCAAGTAGACGAAAGTGAGCATTTTCGACACCTCCTTCTGTTTGCGTTCAATCAAGGGAATAAAGCTGCCAATACTGCTCGCGATATTTGCGAAGTGTACGGTGAAGATGCTATGAATTCAAGGACAGCTCGTCAATGGTTTTTCCTTCAATAATGACGTCGAATTGCGGACATGGTTGGACAAATTCCTCGAGTCAAGACTGGATGGTTTTTATCGCACAGGCATTGAAAAACTTGTAGAACGTTGGCAAGAAGTTGTAAATAATGAAGGAGAATACATTATTGACTGATTTTTTTTGTTGTGTCCTCTTGTTATCTTCATTTGGAAAAAAAACCGGACACAACTTATGTTAACACCCAATACATCAGTCTATCACAAGCACTTAATATTTTCAATATACGCCCATAACACAGTGGTTTTTAAGCTTTTTTCATTTCACAGAGCCCTAAAAATAAACTAACCTTATAAAGAGATGTGTGTTTGTTGTTTACCACACATTTTCTCAAATTTTGGATTCAAACTAGACACAGCTACTCTTATATCTTGTTCCTCGTTGTGTTTTAGGAATATCAGGACTTCAAGCAAGAGATGGTGAGGCGTGTAGTCATCAAGAATTAGTCTCCACAGCCCCAAGCTTCCTTTCAATCATAATTGATCATGTCATCACTGCTTCACCACATCCATTACGTGATCTTCTGTGACGGTATAGCCTGATCTTCGACCCACAATCCGTCTTGTACACACGACAGACATGTGGAGTCTGCTGAGCTGCCTGGTTATATTAATGCATGTACGCACCACACCGACTGCCTTTAATACACGTCTAGCTGTTGAGGTGCCATCAGCTTGAGAATAGACAGCTCTGCACCTCCCACGATCTTGAGGAGCTATCTGCTACCAGTATTATTTTCTTAGTCTCTGCATTTTCATTGCCTTTCGAGACATACATGGGTGAACAACAATAACATATCTCTCACTGGAAAAGGTTCAATGTAACAAAAAGAAGTCCGATCAACTCAATTTCTTCCGTAGTAAGGTAAGCAATTTAAAATAATTTATTATTAAAGCATTGTCGAGTCACTTGTCACGTACTGAGTTCTCCACTTGAACCATGGAAACACACATTTAAGTTATAAAGTTAATAATGTGGCGTGTGGATGAGCAAATGTATAATACTAGACCGAATACTCATTACATGTAAACAACCACTTGAGTGCTTGTTTCTTGGTCAAGAATTGTTATTACAATATTTTTGATATACAAAATAATAAAAGGACAATTCCTACAGTGCCGTTTAGAGATCAAACTCTCCTCAAGATGTAAAAAGGTGTTTATTTTGTCGTGTATTAAAATAAGTGATTCCCGGTGTCCTGCAGGTATAACGTCAGTTTATATTCAACACTTTATACTGGCTGAAGAGATATACTCGGTGCGAGGGCCATGTAATGAATAAGATTAATTTAAATAACATTTCAGCGCTGCGGTTGAATGAATGCGGATGCCAAGACTCTCCTAGGACAAGTCGAAATCTGGAAAAATAAGAAAAACACTTGTTAATAACGAGAAATATAAAAGAAACATTGATTTACTGTTGTGTGAGCATATGTAGCTCTGCATCAAGCACACACCAGCAGAAAGATCAACACCTGAGCAGTACAACATATATAACTCCGTCTCCGTACTTAGTTGACCAACTCAAGGATGATAAAAGAGCACCTCCTTTCTTAACCTTTCCTTCCCTGTGTTGGGTATCTTCTACACGTTGCTTCTAATAACCATCAATATCTCTATAAATATAATAAATACAAGGTTAAGATTTTAGGTATTCCTCCATAATATATTTATGCATTGATTTAAAAAATAATATTAATAATAATCAGAATTTATCGACTACATCGAGGTGTTTTGTAAAGATCGAAAACAAATTCGCATTTAAACGCTGCGAGTGCCTCGTCTTGACGATAGGTGAATAGTATGCGGGAAGCGCGACACTATATTCGCATCTCACTCTTGCATACTAGACTGAATTGCGAGGAGCTGAATTGTCTCAACGTCGCAAGCATAAGCGTAAGCGCCGGGGTATGCGACTGACGTTCCGCGCCACTAGTAGCTTCTAGGCTTGCAAATAGGTTAGACCTACGCCCGTTCCGTGAGTGTTGCCAGATGGTTTTTTAATGTTTTCAGCAAATAAATTTCAATTATTATAATTTTTAACTTCAATTATAATTAATTAAGGGGATTATCTATGAATGTTCTTATTTTTCCGATTTAAAATCGCTAATTTTTTATTGCGTACTCACTACCCAACACCGGAGCACGCGTATTATTTTTATCACCGTAAGGGAAGGGTTAATTTCTTTCCCTTCCCTATAAATTTGCCTTCACCTTCAATCCTCTACTTATATATTTTCTTTCTGCCCCATTTTGATCCATAATGCCACCCAATATGCCAGTGTATTTCAATCATTTCACCTCGGTTTGGCATCAGATCCAGTACAACGGTGTTGCCAGTGAGTTTAATCACCTGCAACTCGAGGCTAATGGAATAGCTAACGTTGAAGTTGATGAAGGAACTCGAGGCTAACGTTGGATGGCTAAGAGATCCTCGACTGTAAGGAACGACGACAGCTACATACATACAGGAAATTCTTCACTATAGAGTAAGATTGTCAGTCCATCCCGTGGATAGATGACGCCTGTGCGTGTATTGCTCTATTGTGTGCATGCACACAGCACTATAGCAAGCACACACCAGCAGGCAGATCAACACCTAAGCAGTGCTACATACATACAGGCAATCCCTCGCTATAGAGTAAGATTGTCAGTCCATCCTGTGGATGGATGACGCCTGTGCGTCTATTGCTCTATTGTGTGCATGCACACAGCACTACACCAAGCACACACCAGCAGGCAGATCAACACCTGAGCAGTGCTACATACATACAGGCGATCCCTCGCTATAGAGTAAGATTGTCAGTCCATCCTGTGGATGGATGACGCCTGTGCGTGTATTGCTCTATTGAGTGCATGCACACAGCACTACAGCGAGCACACACCAGCAGACAGATCAACACCTGAGCAGTGCTACATACATACAGGCAATTCCTCGCTATAAAGTAAGATTGTCAGTCCATCCTGTGGATGGATGACGCTTGTACGTGTTTGTTATATTATGTGCATACACTCAGTACTACAGCAAGCACACACCAGCAGGCAGATCAACACCTGAGCAGTGCTACATACATACAGGCGATCCCTCGCTATAGAGTAAGATTGTCAGTCCATCCTGTGGATGGATGACGCCTGTGCGTGTATTGCTCTATTGTGTGCATACACACAGCACTACAGCAAGCACACACCAGCAGGCAGATCAACACCTGAGCAGTGCTACATACATACAGGCGATCCCTCGCTATAGAGTAAGATTGTCAGTCCATCCTGTGGATGGATGACGCCTGTGCATGTATTGCTCTATTGAGTGCATGCACACAGCACTACAGCGAGCACACACCAGCAGACAGATCAACACCTGAGCAGTGCTACATACATACAGGCAATTCCTCGCTATAAAGTAAGATTGTCAGTCCATCCTGTGGATGGATGACGCTTGTACGTGTTTGTTATATTATGTGCATACACTCAGTACTACAGCAAGCACACACCAGCAGGCAGATCAACACCTGAGCAGTGCTACATACATACAGGCGATCCCTCGCTATAGAGTAAGATTGTCAGTCCATCCTGTGGATGGATGACGCCTGTGCGTGTATTGCTCTATTGTGTGCATGCACACAGCACTACAGCAAGCACACACCAGCAGGCAGATCAACACCTGAGCAGTGCTACATACATACAGGCAATCCCTTGCTATAGAGTAAGATTGTCAGTCCATCCCGTGGATGGATGACGCCTGTGCGTGTATTGCTCTATTGTGTGCATGTAGATAGTACTACAGCAAGCACACTCCAGCAGGCAGATCAACACCTGAGCAGTGCTACATACATACAGGCAATCCCTCGCTATAGAGTAAGATTGTCAGTCCATCCTGTGGATGGATGACGCCTGTGCGTGTATTGCTCTATTGTGTGCATGCACACAGCACTACAGCAAGCACACACCAGCAGGCAGATCAACACCTGAGCAGTGCTACATACATACAGGCAATCCCTCGCTATAAAGTAAGATTGTCAGTCCATCTTGTGGATGGATGACACCTATACGTGTTTGATCTATTATGTGCATACACACAGCACTACAGCAAGCACACACCAGCAGGCAGATCAACATCTGAGCAGTGCTACATACATACAGGCGATCCCTCACTATAGAGTAAGATTGTCAGCTCATCCTGTGGATGGATGACGCCTGTGTGTGTATTGCTCTATTGTGTGCATGCACACAGCACTACATCAAGCACACACCAGCAGGCAGATCAACACCTGAGCAGTGCTACATACATACAGGCGATCCCTCGCTATAGAGTAAGATTGTCAGTCCACCCTGTGGATGGACGATGATGTCTCTGCGTGTTATTGCATTACGAATTGAGCTAAGGATGTTCTATTGAGTAGCTTACCACTGAACATGGGCCTGTGTGTGATATTCGATGCTGAGCGGGATGGCTGCTACATGGGCTTGCACTGGTTGGGATCCATGGGTGGCTGGATCATGTCCCCGGGGCCGGGCAATTGGGGCATCTCTCCCGCCAGCTCCTCGGGCGGCTGTCCCAACTCTTGCATCTATAAACAGTTAGAAATATGTTTTCAAATCAGAATTGAAAAGGAGAACATTTTTTTATCTTGGTGATCTTAGTATACAGGCTGTCCCGTATTGAGTGAATCATATTTAAGATGATGATAGATTGGGTCAAGACCTACCAGAATATCAAAACTTGACCTCAGTAAAAAACCTTACCGTTTTTAAGTTATTCGGACTTTTGTAAAATTTCGTAAAATCCCTCCCTACCTTGCGTCAGATTTTTTGCTGCGTTGTGTACAAATCACCATTTTCGTATTTATTTTTTTATTGTGAAATACTTTTGAATAGTAGTAGCCTTATCTATCGCATACAAAATGATTTCCAAAATTATTAGGGGTGTACCAAAATTATTAGGGTTGTACCAAAATTATTAGGGGTGTACCAAAATTATTAGGGTTGTACCAAAATTATTAGGGGTGTACCAAAATTATTAGGGTTGTACCAAAATTATTAGGGGTGTACAAAAAAATAACTTGAAAAATTAAAAAAATCTTAATTAAAATTTTTACGCCAAACTTTGGCCTTTTGTGGTAAAAAAAATTGTACTGGGCATTTTCAGAATGCTACTTTAAAAAGTTGCTCAGTTATTGGAGATTTCAGAATGGTGCAACACTATTAGATTTTTTTAACGAAAAACGAAATAATACTATTTTTAATTCAAAAAGGGCTGATTCTGACCAAAGTTCAAGTGAAATGTATTAATGCAAAATCTACTTCATTTTGTTTCTGTCACATATTAACTATTAAATATGATTCACTCAATACGGGACACCCTGTATACATTTGAAAGTTTTTATATTCTATACAAGACTTAATATTTTAGTGGGAATATCGAAAGTGCTATCAACGTAATATATATCGTAGCGCCTTATCCCTTTTTGGGCAGGCAGAGAGAACAGATCTCCACACCTTCTTATCCATACAGTATTTACTTCATCAACACTAATACATTTAGTGATATTGTAATTTGTTTTATCAAACACTGTTTATTCCATTTTTTTGTAATGGTAATAACCCTACCTGTTTCAAGGCTTTCACCTCATCATCAGGGGAGCACAAACAAGACTGAATTATGTTAGAACTGGTACTGAGATAAACGTTTCTAACGGTAAACATTCGGGTTGATGACTGTGGGTGGAGGGAGGGATGAGACAATCTCGGCGAGCAGCGGAGAGATTCTTGGGATATATATGTTTGCCAGATGTTCACCTCGATGCACTGACTTAGAAATTTCTAGGGCCTCTAATCTGTACAATTTATTTCCGCTACTACTGATACGTAAGAACAAATCCTCTTATTTATTCTGAAATGGCTAATCCTTGTCACCGTGAAAAACACACATTTTCTATCGATAATGTCAAATTCTTAACATACATATCTGTAGTAACGGAAATAAATTGGACAGAATAGAGTCCCTAGAAATTTTTAAGTCAATGCATGGAGGTGAACATCTGGCAAACACATATATCCCAAGAATCTCTCCGCTGCTCGCCGACTTTGTCTCATCCCTTCCTCCACCCACAGTCCACAACCCTAATGTTGACTGTTAAAAGCGTGCATGTCGGTACCAGTTCGAACATAATTCAGTCTTGTTTGTGCTCTCCTGATGATAAGGTGAAAACCTTGACACCGGTAGGGTTATCTTCTTATTCTCAGTGTCATGTCAGGTCCCCCCAATGTTGAATATCACCTGAGAGTAGACATCTTTGTCCCTGGCAGCCCGAAAACGATCTCCAACGCCCCTTATGCCAGTCCAATCCCGTATATTGCGGAGCCAGGAAATTTGCCTCCTGCCAACACCTCTTCGGCCTTCTATTTTGCCTTAGATGATCAGGTGCAGTAATTTGTACTTTGCTCTTCTAAGTACATTACCCAAGTAGGCCACCTTTCGGATTTTAATATTAGTCAGCAACTCTCTATCAATTTTGGCTCTTTGAAAAACCCTCGTGTTGCTGACTATATCCGTCCAGGGTATCCGTAGCATTCTCCAGTGTATCCACATTTCGAATGCTTCCAGTCGGTTCATACTACCAACTTTGAGGGTTCACGATTCCACTCCATGCAATAACACTGACCAAAAGTAGCATTTGACTAACCGTTGTCGAAGTTTCAAGTTTAGATTGTCATCGCAGAATACGCTTCTCATTCTATTAAAAGCCGCACGAGATGATTCAATTCTGCACTTGACTTCGGTTTCTGGGTCGAGGTCTTCCACTAGGATACTTCTGAGGTATTAATTTTTTTCACTCTCTCTCTATCAGCACCATTCAATGTAAGACGTGCTTCTAAGTGATCCTGCCGGCCAAACACCATGAACTTAGTTTTCCATACTCTTTAAAATTTTGTTTTTGCGAAATTTGATTCACTTAATCCAAACATGCTTTCCTCAGACGTTCTCTGCCAAGACTTCCACTCATGCTTGCATTATAAGTTTATTTAGCAGAGAGCCTTTCGTCATCCATCCGTAAAACGTGTCCAAACACTTTTAAGGGCGCTAAATAAATGATCATCATCATTGTCAACCAGGGTCGATCCACTGCTGGATGAAGGTCTCCCCAAGTTGACTCCAAATAGTTCGATTTTTTGCTTGTTGATGACATATGATGCTGTCATGCTTCCTGATTTCATATATCCAGCGTACCTTCGGTCTTCTTCTGGGACTCTTTATGCCTCTTGGGTACCATTGGATTATTTCGGATGTCCATCGGGAGTCTGACATTCTGGCTACGTGTCCGGCCCATTGCCACTTCATTCTTTTGCACATCTTTATAACGTCTTCTGCCTTTGTTATATTGCGAATCCAGGTGTTTCGTTTACGGTCTCTTTTAGTATATCCCAACATGCATCTCTCCATGCCCCTTTGTGCGGTCTGGAGCTTTTGTGTGTTCTTTACTGTGAGCGCCCATGTCTCACAGCCATACGTAAGTACTGGGAGAACACACTGGTTGTAGACCCTTCGCTTCAAGGATATTGGGAGATTACTTTTGAAGATGTCGTTCAAGCGTCCAAATGAGCTCCACGCTAGTCTTGTCATTCGTGAATGCTACTAGTAGTAGTCCACGCTAGTTTTGTCCTTCACGAAATAAATTATATCTAATATTATATTTAAATATTCAACGAACCTGTTGCATGAGCCCGAGCACCTTTTCGAATCTTCTTCTCTTGACATCGTCGGAGTCTGTGGGGGTTTCCATCTCCAGTTCACTGCACACCGAACTCATCAGTGCGTTCTGTTTTGAAAATCTGTAACGAGAGTTAGCCATTAAGTGACACCGATGTAACAGAGAATGTTTAGATGCTAAATGAATGAATGTCCATTATCAGTGTAAAAACAAAGGTGGCAGTGGCACAGTGGCACAAAACAAAGTGGGAGATTAGGGTACCTGACGTTGGTGCCACCGGAGATGAACATGCAATCCAATTTGTGTTAGTATCCTGTTACATATAGAGCAACCTTGGAAACTATGGAGAATGTCCTAAATACCAAGTTCAACAGGAAAATAAACAGGGACAAAACAAAAGTGATAACCGTAGGCGGAGACGAACACCAAATGGACACACTAATGTCAGGAGCTACACTTAAGGACGGAAAAGAGTTTATCCATCTTGGAGGCAAGATCACATGGGATGGTTGTACACAAAGAGAGGTTGACAGTCGCATCCACCAAGCAAAAACTCGCCTTTAATAAGAAATCAAAGATTTTCGAATCCAACAACATGGACCTAAAGATCCGCAAGCAATTGGTCAAAACATATGTGTGGAGTATTTTGATGTATGGTTGTGAGACATGGTGCATAGGCGAAATGGAAAAAGATTGGAGGCCTTCGAGATGTGGACCTATAGACGAATCCTAAGGATTTCCTGGAGACCACATTACAAATGACGAGGTTCGCAGCAGGATCGAAGAAACCAGGCACCTGTCAAACACCATATCGGAAAGGCGTGCAGAATGGATGGGTCATATGCTGCGACATGAAAATCTCTTGCACAATATACTGAAGGGAATGATTGAGGGATCGATTGGCGGAGGGCGTCCTCGCCAAGAGTATCTGGTGCAAATATGCCACGATATGGACTGCACCTCCTATACAGAGCTGAAGAGTCATCCTCGGCCGACTCACGACCACTTCTGATGCGTTCGTGCCACCGAAAAGCACTTCTCCAACATTTCCAAGGTCTGTGTACGGTTAAATCCGTTTTTCACACAAAATTTAATGCAAACTTGTTGATGCACAGTTGATGCCATTTTCAAACTTGTAAAAAATCGAAAACACGCACAAAGATAGATGTATAGTACTCAGTGCAGCGTAACTTTTACAAATGTCAAGCTATGACGCTGAAATTTGGAGGGCAGTGTCAATGATAGATGTGGTAACCTAACAAAAAAAAAGAATTCCAATCGGGTGACTGACAGCGCCAAACGGTGGCCAGTCCTAAAACTTTTTGATCAAGGTAGTATATGAGGACACACACGTTTTAATCGTGTGATTGCTCTACCTACCAGTATTTCCAAAGGCGGGTTGGTTCGACTTATAGGTTGATAGAACAATCTATGGGAGCGTTGTCCCAGATAATTATCCGGAACATACGAACGAAGACTGTTCAGGACGGATGGGTTAACTAGATTACTCCTGAGCAAACAAAAAAAGTGCACACTCAATTGAAGAGATCTTCCCCTCTCTAATGATCTGTAACTAAGCATCCCCAGTAAGGAGACACTTGGATAAAGCCAGGGGTGATATCCATACTCTCTCATGCAGAGACAACGGAGAAATCCTTTCTGGACCCTTTCTAGCATGAGTGAATATGTAATCCCTGCTGGTGCCCATATAAAGTGCAAATGTGAGTGAAAGACGTGTGAAAGGAATGCCAAGGAATGTATGGTTGGATTGAGTGAATTATATTTTTAACCTTTCCCTTCCTGTGCTAAAAAAATCCGCCCGTTCCGGTGATGTGTATTCAACACACATGTAAAAATGAGCGATTTAAAATCGGAAAAATAAGAATATTCATAGCCAATCGCTTAAATTAGTTAAATTTGAAGTCAAAAGTGATAATAATTGAAATTTAATTGCTAAAAACATCGGTCGACGGTCACAAAACGGGCAAAAGGACCACCTCAGATGAATGCGCTAGAGACTGAGACCTGAGACGTACTAACACTGTATGTTATACTTCGAAGGAAGAAACACAATTGCAAACTGAGATTCTATTTCTTGCGTTCCCATATACCGAAGTAGAGTGAGAATGAGACGTGAATAGCGTCGTTTCCTCACCCTTAGTGGTTTTTTTAGAATGAATATACCTACGTCACACACTGGCACACGTTTGATTGTATTAGTGAATTTATTCCCGATTTTCACAAAATATCTCTGATGTGGCCGATAAGTGCAAATAATTACACTAGTATTGTAACCAGGGTGAAAACTGCCATTTTAGGTAAATTTTTGTGTGCTGATAACGAATATGAACTTGAAAATGTTCCATCACGTATTAAGAGAAAAACCTGAAATTAGTTTTTGACTGAAACTGAAACATTTGAAAGATGAAAAGTTCGAAAAAAAATTAAGTGTTGAAGAACTAGAAACTTGGAAAGCCTTTGGAAGAGTTGTTAGTGGTTTCCTAGGTAATAATAAAGCTGATAATTACGAACAGCTTGTACAAGAACTCTTGCAGTTACCAGAATCTAGAATGTCGAATGTCACTGAAAATACACTTCCCGCTTTTATTCTGCTTTTTTTATTTTCCTATGTAACAACATTGTATTCTGTGTCTAAATTTAAGTATTTCAGGAATTTATTTATTTTCATTGTTGTAATTACGTCTTTTGAAATGCCCAAAAACGTATTTATTTTATTCAAGCACTCCCCCTTCTGTTACACAATAATGTTACGTGTTACAAACTTTTCACTGCGATTTTCGTAATCAGCAGGGTCGATTTAGTAAGAATCAGCTAATTTAATCTCTGTTATAGACAAAAAGTTAAAATTTGTTAACTAGTGTTATTATTAATACTATTTTTTCATTCAATGCGTAAATGTATTACGGAGGAATACCTAAAATCTGAACCCAGTATTTATTATATTTATAGACATATTAAAGTTTTTAGAAGCAATGTGTACTAGTTACATATCACAGGACAGGATGGGTTAATGTAGAAAATCAGAGAAATCGTAGTTGTGTGAGGAGGCTAAGGATGTGTCGAGATAGGAAAGTGTGGCACTCTGTCCTCTCCTCTTGCCCCGATAGGGAAAATGGCGTGATGGTATGTATGATTATCAATTAGATTATATACCTTTCATAGTCTTGTGGACTGAGTTTACTCTTGTTTTCTTCCAGCCACGTAGGGTACTTGTCCACCATCTCCTTCAAAGAGGGATACAGCACTTCCTTGGAGAGCAGCGACTGCATCATCCCCTGCATGAAGGGCATGAACATGTTGCCGCCGGCTGTGTCGTCCTGCAAGAATGGCGATACCGTTAGAGACAAAGTTCGAAGACTGCGAATTCGTCCCGTGTAAGTCCATGCGATACAACTTCAGGATTGATTGTGCAACACTCCAACTGTAAATCTGTCGAGGATATGGTTGTAAAGGTAAAATTTGAGTGGACTGGAAGTGTGTTACGCATAGACTCCTAAAACACGCCTTACACGGGGAAATAATAGGCAAATTAAGGATTGGTGAAGTCATATATATCCCTGAATACCAGGCGGAAATATGCCTGTCATTCGAGGGGAGTATCACAGCACGGGACTCGAACCAGCAAACTTCCGCATGGAAGTACAGGGCGTTACCGTGCGGCCATGCACCTTAACCCTTTTAATCCCATGGGGTCGATTATTGGCCCTAACTGGTGTATGCGAAAAATCCCACGGGGCTGATCATCGGCCTCAAAGTTTTCATATAAGTTTTTTATCAGCCAACTTGAACTCATCATACTGAAAAAATAATGTACTACGCTAACCTGGCAAGTTACATCAAAAGGTGGCCTGTTTAGTCAGGATCTCAGAATGGTACAATACATATCTACTACTCCTTTAAAGATAATTAAAAAAAATAATTTCTGTATTTAATGATGACACTTTTTAATGTAGCGTCACTACCTGCCTCATGTCGAATGGTGACTATCTGTCTCATTTTAGTTTATTTCAAAATAGTGACACTAGCTGTCTTACTCTAACTCATTTATGCGCTTCATGATCTGTCTCGCTCAAACTTATTGAATTTTATCTTTGATTATTAAAAAATGTTATCATTAAATACAGAAATTATTTTTAAAGGAGTAGTAGGTATGTATTGTACCATTTTGAGATCCTGACTAAACAGGCCATGTTTTGATGTAACTTGCCAGGTTAGCGTAGTACATTATTGTTAAAGTATGATGAGTTAAGGTTAGCTGATAAAAAATATTAATTTTTATGATCGGACAAAAACAATTTTTTTTTCAAACGTGCAGGTTTTTTTTGTTTTATATCGGACTCCGACTAATAGCAGGGCTATCCAGGATTGCGACACAACCATTAAAATCATAAAATATGGCAATTTGTAGTCACAGCATATAAACATTTGGCGCAGGGTAACAACTTTCACAATTTTCAAAGAAATACCTATAACTCGAAAAGTATAAGGCTTTTGCCAGAATTTTTTTTTAACTCTGAATATGAGCATTTTCGTCACCTCCAGTGGACTTCGACGAGAACCACTTAAACCATATTATTCATGAAGATCCCCTTCAAACCACCGTAGAATTGGCTGAGCAGATGAATCGTAGTCACATGACTGTATACCACCATCTTAAATCAATGGGAAAAGTCCAGAAGTTTGGATGGAAGGGTTCCACATGTTTTGAGTGAAAATAACAAAAATCAACGTTCGACAATTTCTTCTGGTTTGCTCGCGCGTCATCGAGCTGCGCATGACCACAAGCAATGGTTCCTTTACCGCATCTCATTACTGGTGATGAAAAATGGTTTGAAAATGGTGATGAAAAATGTTTGAAGGGGATCTTCATGAATAATATGGTTTAATCGGTCCTCATCGAAGTCCACTGGTCGTCCGGAACGCTCCATGTATTTCAAGTCAAAATTACCGTCTTTGAAATGCAAAAACCATCGACGAGCTGTCTTTAAATTCATAACATCTTCACCGTACACTTCGCAAATATCGCGAGCAGCTTTGGCAGCTTTATTCCCTCGATCGAACGCGAACAGAAGGAGGTGTCGAAAATGCTCACTTTCGTCTACTTGACATTCCATTTTGAAGGCTTGTAATCAAATAAAATAATATATGTAACGTAAAAGCAAACACAATATCTTGTAGAGCGGAAAATTTTCTTTCGAATGACGTATAACCTTTACCATTTTGTTTTTACTTTTGGTGCTCATTTTTAAATTGGAAAAAAATGGACACAACTTATGTTAACATCCAATATATGAGTATACATATATTTTTTACAAGTTTCACTTACATATGTCAAATTTTAAATATATTAAAATATCTATAAACAATACCTTATTCATTTTAAAGAGATAACACAAGAATATGTGAACTGAAAGAACAATGTCCAATTATGACACTTGTCAAAGAATCTTAAGACGTGCGTACATGTACACGTCCCTAGATCCAAATGGATGAGCGGCGCGAGGCTTGTCCAGCGATCACGTCAACATGCCACGCCGTCAGTTCACATTACGTAGAAACAAAAGTCGGGACAAAACAGTCTGTTTGAACAGCTGGTCGCTGCGTGCGAGCTGAAATATGAGTTTAGCAGACGTTGAGAAATCTGCTCTTTATTGCTCAATTGACAGTTGGCGGGTTTTTTTTTTTGCTACAGTTAAACCCAGATTTTACGAAATATCGCATTTAATGTTTTGTCTTGTATTAAATTTATATTGGACCCAATTATTTACGTAACATTTTACCGTTTTATGTGCACGATTGTAACGTTTTTAATTTATTATTTATTTGAGGAACTTACATACATATATACCATTACGCAATTTCCTTATCGGGGTAGACAGACAACATAAACCACTAGACTTTCTTATCTCGACACACACCCTTAGCCTTTTCTATATCCATACAACCCCTACGATAACCCTGACTTTCTAAGTTACCTTCCTTCAAAATATAATTCACTTGATTCAACCAATCTTTCCTGGGTCTTCCTCTACCACGCCTTCAACTGACATTTGTGCTGTATATCTATTTTGATTAGTCTTTTTTTATTCATTCGTTCTACATGTCCAAACCATCTCTGACCGTTCTTCTTCATCTTACTAAATACATCAGCCTTAAATTCACATTCGTCCCTAACATCATAACATAACGACCTCCGTGGCCTGGTGGTAAGACACTTGTCTGCCGATCCGGAGGTTGCGGGTTCGATCCCCGCCGGAACCCAGATTTTTTAAAATAGGATTCCAGTCTGGTTAACACTTAGGGGTCTATAAAAACATCTTTCTGGTTGGTCGGAAGAGATTGCCACATGGCAATAAACTCACCTGGTAAAAAAAAAAAAAACATATTCATTCCGTATTCTGTCATACATTGTCACTCAGTGTAATCTTCTTAATGCACGCATTTCTACAGAATTTATTCGGCTTCTATCAGCCTTTTTCCACGACCGTGTGACACTTTCATACATAAAAGTTGGCACTAAAATACTGTTGTGGATTATCATCTTATCAGATTTAGATACTGCCCGATTCGAGTACACGTGTATATATTTTATTAGTGTCCCATTGAATTTGTTTCCTATCGCTACATACCTTTTAATATCTTGTAATTTGTTTTATCAAACACTGTTTATTCTACTTTATGTAACGGTATAACCCTAAATATACAGTACAAATGTGAGTTGAAGGGATGGTAGAGGAAACTCGGGAAAGTATGGTTGAATCAAGTGAATGAAATTTTGATGTATAGGAGTGAAACGCGGACGTGGAAATGACTGAGAGAAGCTGAATAAATGCTATAGAGATGCGTATATTGCGAAGAATACATAGAGTAACAATGTATGACGGAATACGGAATGAAAGAATATTAAACGTTTATATATTATTTATAGTCAAGTCATTAACCTGTTAAGGTTTAAAGACATTGTAATATGTTTTATTAAACACTGTTTATTCCACTTTATGTAACAGTATAACCCTACCGGTTTCAAGGTGCACACCTTATCTTCAGGGGAGCACAAACAAGACTGATTTATGTTCAAACTGATACCGACATACAGATGTGTCTAACGGTAAAAGTTCGGATTGGGGATTGTGGGTGGAGGGAGGCAGGAGACAACTTCAGCAAGCAGCAGTGAGATCTTGGGTATGTATATATTTACCAGATGTTTATTCCAATGATGATCGATACAGGAGGAAAGAAATAGATAAAGATATACAGAATACAGGAAGAAAGATTTATTAAAAAAGAGGTAACACGTATAAAAGATAAATAAGTGTCACTTACGTCTGGATTGAGGTTAAGTCCAGAAAACATATTTTTAAGGTCTTCGTCACAGAAGGGATTCTGGTTCTGCAGACTGTCTGTGTTGGCGTTCATAATCTGGACTGCTTCTGCTATCGCTGCGCTCACCTGTAAATAGAAGTGTTTTCATTTCATTCAGGGGAGAGGCGTAAAGAAAAATAGAGACAGTTCAGTGTGATCCCACCACCATCCACACTGTTATGGGGGATAAAACAGAGACAGTTCAGTGTGATCCCACCACCATCCACACTGTTATGGGGGATAAAACAGAGACAGTTCAGTGTGATCCCACCACCATCCACACTGTTATGGGGGATAAAATAGAGACAGTTCAGTGTGATCCCACCACCATCCACACTGTTATGGGGGATAAAATAGAGACAGTTCAGTGTGGTCCCACCACCATCCACACTGTTATGGGGGATAAAATAAGTCTCCATCCAGCGTGATCTACACTAGAAGAACTAAATCTTAATTTTTTTTTTATGAGCGCAATGTTACATAGTGACGAAGAAGGAACTGCCCAAAGGGACTCCTCCGGTGATAACACACCTGAGTGTGAATAGTGGTGACGACGGACTTAAGGTCAGACATTACGGGAGAAGGAAAATATCTCGCAGCGTAGTAAATTTTTCATCACTCACTTATATTATCATAATAAACTAGACAGGAAAACTTTACTTTATCATAATATAAGTGAAAACTAGACAGGAAAACTTTACTTTATCATAATATAAGTGAAAACTAGACAGGAAAACTTTACTTTATCATAATATAAGTGAAAACTAGACAGGAAAACTTTACTTTATCATAATATAAGTGAAAACTAGACAGGAAAACTTTACTTTATCATAATATAAGTGAAAACTATACAGAAAAACTTTACTTTATCATAATATAAGTGAGAACTAGACAGGAAAACTTTACTTTATCATAATATAAGTGAAAACTAGACAGGAAAACTTTACTTTATCATAATATAAGTGAAAACTAGACAGGAAAACTTTACTTTATCATAATATAAGTGAACACTAGACAGGAAAACTTTACTTTATCATAACATAAGTTAAAACCAGACAGGAAAACTTTACTTTATCATAGTATAAGTGAAAACTAGACAGGAAAACTTTACTTTATAATAATATAAGTGAAAACTAGACATTCTCTTAGAAAAATCTGGGTTCCAACAGGATTTGAACCCGCAACTTCCAGGTTAGGATACAGGCATGTTACCAACAAGGCCACTGAGGTGAACTCCTGGTGGAACCTACAGGAATGATGTGACATTCTTTATAAATCTCAAACATTTAACAGCTGTTTTTCAATGGTTAGCACAGAAGACACTGCAGTACAAATATGAATAATATCTTACGTCATTAGTTTCCTTTGGTTTCTGTTTCTCCTCCTCCTCTAATGCGGGGTCTTCACTGTCATCGGCCTGACCGGCAGGCTTCATCACTTGTGCTGCAGCCTCTGCAATAACAAAGATAATTCATATCTCTAATCTTAAAAAAGGTTGTATCGGACAGGGTACAAAGAACCGTAAATAGGTGCGATGGTTGCTGTTCAATGCTCGGAGAATTCGGTGGTCAATTCCAAAAGGCATAGATCGATGAGAGAAGGTAGCGATGGCGAAGAGATTCCTCTTATGGCAGGTTGTAGCAGGTCTCAAGTAAAACACAGGAGGTAGAGTGTACTGAGAATATAATTTAAAAATTGAAATGAACCCCTCTTATGAACGATCAGTCGGTCAACGCAAGCGGCCACACCTCGCGAAATGCAACAATTTTCGTGAGTTTTGCGCATTGTTTAGACCGACCGGTCAGCGATATACTCTGGCGACGACCGTTCATAAGTCTCATTTTCTCTGCGGTCGCGACAACGCACGTATATAACACATCGATCAATAAGTCCCGGGACTAACTACTAAACAACATTTGTTTGCCAAAATTCTTCTTTATTCATCAACATTCAAGAGTGATACATTCATTCCAACGCTATCGTAACTTTTTTATGAATGCCGTGTAGAACTATTTATATTTGGTTTCAAAATAGGCGCTAGTTTCGGCAATCGTTTCTTCATTGGAGTCAAATCTCTTTCCCTGGAGCATGAAAAAAATTGTTTTTTTGCATATTCTTAAAGTTTAGACCTTTAACACTTCCCTTACGGTGCTAAAATTGAAACGCGCGCTCCGGTGTTGGGTAGTGAGTACGCGATAAAAAATTAGCGATTTTAAATCGGAAAAATAAGAACATTCATAGATAATCCCCTTAATTAATTACAATTGAAGTTAAAAATTATAATAATTGAGATTTATTTGCTGAAAACATTAAAAAACCATCTGGCAACGCTCACGGAACGGGCGTAGGTCTAATCTATTTGCGAGTCCAGAAGATACTGCGGCACGGAGCGGTATTTGGCTTACGCTTGCGACGATTGAGACAATTGAGCTCCTCGCAATTCAGTGGAGTATGCAAGAGTGAGATGCGAATATAGTGTCGCGCTTCCCGCATACTCTTCACCTATCGTCAAGACGAGGCACTCGCAGCGTTTAAATGCGAATTTGTTTTCGATCTTTACAAAACACCTACGATGTAGTTGATAAATTCTGATTATTATTAATATTATTTTTTAAATCAATGCGTAAATATATTATGGAGGACTACCTAAAATCTTAACCTTGTATTTATAATATTTATAGAGATATTGATGGTTATTAGAAGCAACGTCTAGAAGATACCCAACACAGGGAAGGAAAGGTTAAGAATATGTTCTCAAAAGGAAATTTTAAAACTCTCAATATTTACGAAGTTATACGAGTAGCTATAAATGAGGCAGCAATTACGCCGCACCGGAATGACTCGGACAATAATCTCAAAACTTTAAATGCGTTTTTCTCTAAACTACTTTTTCCGACCTGGTCGACATAAAATCTCAAGTTTTATCCAACCGATTGCCTTCGAATTTGGTATGAAACTTTGATAGATGTTTTTACATCGCCCCTACTTTGGAAAATTTATCTATTTTTTTTAAATTTGAAAAAAAAAGGGTAAAAAAATTGATTTTGTTTTCAGACAGCCGCCATTGATACAATTTTTTTTTCTTTGGTACCCACAATAACGACATAATTTCTTATCAAGAAACAGTGTATGATTTTTGTTTCAGATTTACGAAAGAGTTCCAATCATGTCGACCAGCTCACCCCCATTTTTTTTTTTTTTTTTTACGACAGCTGATAGCATCTTGAATTTTCAATTTTTTTTGTTCAAAAATATTTTTGTACATTCTCAAATCATCAATAAACAAATTGTAAAAAAATGTATGAAAAAAATATTTTTTGTCTTTTTTTATTTAGTCTGTAAAAACGCCCAAAATTCACGCCTCTAGATTAGAATACCCCCTTAAGGGCTTGAGTTCAAACAGCCCAGCAAGTTGCCAGTACTTTCACAGGAAACTTCGAATGCAGCAAAACCATCATTTGAAGCCACTAGATCGGAGGATACAATCGGTCCGAAGATGGACCGATGTAAGGCTGAGTGGAGATCATGGACTTATTGACTACAGTTGTAAGATTATGTTTAAGAGTAAATAGAAGAATGAAGCAGAACTCACCAGCCATCATCTGGAAGGTGGCTGCAATTTGGTCCTGGCTGATAGCCTCCTCTGAAAACAAATAACAACATTATACTCGTACTTATTTCATTAATAACTACATCCGAGGCAAACTTATTAAGATCGTGTTCTTCCACCCTACGGTTTTGAGTTCGATTTACGATAGTATGAGAAACAACCAGGTCTAGATGTGTGAGAGTATTCTTCTTCTTCTTTTAGGCCTGTTATGGTCCTGCATCATTGTTTCCGTTTTGTGACGTCAACTGCCAGCTGTCTCCATCTTTTGGGAGGTCGTCCCCAAGGTCTGCTTTCTTTGGGGATACTGTCCCTGACCATTCTTACGGCTCTCGGTTCCGCCATTCTGGATACATGTTCGTTCCAGAACCTTCTTCTCTGTCGTCCCCATCTGACAATATCTTCAACTTCGAACATCCTTCGGATTTCTGTGTTACGTACTCTATCACGAAGGGTTTTGCCATTGATAATCCTGAGTACTTCCATTTCGCTGGTTCGAAGGAGATTTTTGGTTCTGACAGTG
This sequence comes from Odontocerum albicorne, assembly GCA_949825065.1. Lineage (NCBI taxonomy): Eukaryota > Metazoa > Arthropoda > Insecta > Trichoptera > Odontoceridae > Odontocerum > Odontocerum albicorne. The sequence continues at coordinate 1,135,918 of OX463866.1, forward strand.
TCGGCTCTGGACTGTATGCTGTATGTCATTATGGGGCGGACACAGGTCTTGTATCATATATCCTCACCTTGCTTTGGATGTTTATTTACTTGTTTTTCCAGATAGTGTTCTTTAAACATCCGGAAATAGATGTGACCTTTTGTGATTGTTCGAGCACTTCGCCATATAGGTCATTATTGCATATTATGCTAGCACCCAAGTATTTAAATTATTGAATTCGGCACCCCATTGGAATTGGAAATGATTGACAGACTTTTTAAGTATCTACTCACTATATATTGTATTTTATAACTACAACCATTATTCCAGGCCGTATGAATACTATTTATAGCTATATAGTCATATCCAATGTTTTAAGAACAAATACAGCATTTTAATAACACATCAAGTAGGAAAAAGTTAATATGTATAAAGTGATCATTTGCACATATTAGGTGTACAAATAAGTTTCTGCCGTTTTTTATAAAAAAATGGGCATTTATTGTGAAAGAACGGAACCTCATGTTTTATTCGAAGTAGTACCCATCGCTTGCCACTACTTTTCCCCATCTTTCTGTCAGCATACGAATACCGCGTCAGTCATCATCATCATCTTTTGAGGCTATCCACGAATCGACTCAATTTTTGGTATCTTCATATGATGTGAAGTGCTGCTCAGACAGGCCATGCGTCATCGATCAAAACAAGTGGTAATCAGAAGGAGCAATGTCTGGTGAATACAGCGGGTGGGGTAAAACTTCTCAATTGAGTGTTTCCAAATAGGTTTTGACCAGTGCCGCAACATGTGGACTAGCATTATCATGCAGGAGAATAATTTTGTCGTGTCTGGCGTAGTAGTGGGCGCGCTTTTCCTCGAGTGCTCGACTCAATCTCATCAATTATGTTCGGTAGACAGCCCCAGCAATGGTTTCATTCGGTTTGAGCAACTCATAATACACGACACCAAGCTGATCCCACCAAATACACAACAAGAGTTTTTTTCCATGAATATTTGGCTTAGCCGTAGATGTTGAAGCATGACCAGGGGATCCCCATGATTTCTTCCTTTTTGGATTATCATAATGGATGCATTTTTCATCACCAGTGACTATATGGTGCAGAAAACCCTTTCGTTTATGCCTGGCAAGCAGCATTTCACATGTGGAAAATTGGCATTCAAAGTTTCTCCGTGTCAGTTCATATGAATCCCAATTTCTTTGTTTTTGAATCATTCCCAATGATTTCAACCCATGTGAAATTGCTTGTTGAGTCACTCCTAATGTAAGTGCAAGTTCTTCTTGCGTTTGGCACGAATCTTGATCCAATAATACTTCCAATTCCGCGTCTTCGTACACTTTCGGCCTTCCGCTACGTTCTTTGTCTTCGATGTCAAATTCACCGTTCTTAAACTTTTGAAACCACTCACGACAACTTCTCTCACTTAAGGCAGCCTCACCATATGCTTCTACAAGCAATCGATGCGCCTCAGCTGCAGATTTCTTCAAATTGAAGAAGTAAATCAAAAGTTCCCGCAAATGACGCTTATTCGGCTCAAAACTTGACATTTTCGAACACAAAAAAATATGTTATACTGATAAAAATTCACTAATATTTCAAGGTCATGTTGTTGACAGATGTCCAACCTTACGATAATGACATTTTACATCTGACAATTTTAACCATAACTTACTGGTGGCGCCAACTTTTGTCAAACGGCGGTGACTTATTTGTACACCCAATACATTGAATGGCTAATGTTTTACGCTACGAAACATGTTTTTGCACAGAGAATTTTTATTAAAAAAATGTGTGGAATTTCAGTTGGACATAAAATATTATCACATAGAAAAATTTATATTAAAATTTTTTAGATAGGAAATATTTAATCAAAGCGAAACACATTTAATTTTTTTTCTCTATATCGAGGGATTGCCTGTATGTATGTAGCACTGCTCAGGTGTTGATCTGCCTGCTGGTGTGTGCTCGCTGTAGTGCTGCGTGCATGCACACAATAGAGTAATACACGCACAGGCGTCATCCATCCACAGGATGGACTGACAATCTTACTCTATAGCGAGGGATTGCCTGTATGTATGTAGCACTGCTCAGGTGTTGATCTGCCTGCTGGTGTGTGCTCGCTGTAGTGCTGTGTACATGCACACAATAGAGCAATACACGCACAGGCGTCATCCATCCACAGGACGGACTGACAATCTTACTCTATAGCGAGGGATTGCCTGTATGTATGTAGCACTGCTCAGGTGTTGATCTGCCTGCTGGTGTGTGCTCGCTGTAGTGCTGTGTGCATGCACACAATAGAGCAATGCACGCACAGGCGTCATCCATCCACAGGATGGGCTGACAATCTCACTCTATAGCGAGGGATTGCCTGCGGGTATGTATCACCCCATCTTCCAAAGATGATTACCTGGACATCCCTTGATGGAGCTCAGCAGTGCTGCCATGTTGCTCTCGAAGGTGGCGGCTGCCTGCTGCAGGAACTCCTCGCTCCACACGTTCTCTGAGGGGTTCCACTCTGCTTCATTCTCAGCTGGCACCGTACTGATAGTGTTTTCTCCATTTTCCTTCTTCTTGGCTACTGGGGGATGCATGTCTTCTAAGGCACCTGGAATACATATAACTTATTAACCCTTCCCTTACGGTGATAAAATTGAAACGCGCGCTCCGGTGTTGGGTAGTGAGTACGCGATCAAAAATTAGCGATTTTAAATCGGAAAAATAAGAACATTCATAGATAATCCCCTTAATTAATTATAATTGAAGTTAAAAATTATAGTAATTGAGATTTATTTGCTGAAAACATTAAAAAACCATCTGGCAACGCTCACGGAACGGGCGTAGATCTAGTCTCGTTGCTAGCTCAACAGTTACTGCGGCGCGGCAGGGTTGGTGGCTAACTCGGGCGTGGCTTACACTTGCGAGGTTGAGACAATTGAGCTCCTCGCTATTCAGTGACGTATGCAAAAGTGAGATGCGAATATAGTGTCGCGCTTCCCGCATACTCTTCACCTATCGTCAAGACCCAAGATCGAGGCACTCACAGCGTTTAAATGCGATTTTTTTTCCGATATTCACGAAATACTTACGATGTAGTCGATAAATTCTGATTATTATTAATATTATTTTTTAAATCAATGCGTAAATATATTATGGAGGAATACCTATAGTAAAATCTTAACCTTGTATTTATAATATTTATAGAGATATTGATGGTTATTAGAAGCAACGTGTAGAAGATACCCAACACAGGGAAGGAAAGGTTAACAGCGAATAGAGAAAATTATGAAACTATTAGTTACCATATTGCAAATTACGATAACAATAATAATAATGGTAAGATCCAGTGAATCTATCTCCTTAAGTCTAAAAGAAATTTTTCTACTGACAGGAGTGTTGTTTCAACCCATGACAGATTTTGAAAGAAGGTTTAGTGAGAAGTGTGAATGATAGAAAAGTTTGGAGATCCATTCTCTCTGCCTACCCCGCGAGGAAACACGACGTGATGATATGTATATCAAGTATCAAGGAAGATCCTGAAATTTATTTAGCGTATAAAAACAAATCCTCAACTAATTAGCGTGGAAAAAATATCGATACTTAAATATATGAAGAAAAAATATCAATGCTTAAATATGTGAAGAAGAAAAAATACCAATGTTTAAATATGTGAAGAAGAAAAAATGTCAATGCTTAAATATGTGAAGAAGAAAAAATGTCAATGCTTAAATATGTGAAGAAGAAAAATTGTCAATGCTTAAATATGTGAAGAAAAATTGTCAATGCTTAAATATGTGTAGAAGAAAAATTGTCAATGCTTAAATATGTGAAGAAGAAAAAATATCAATGCTTAAATATGCGAAGAAGAAATAATATCAATGCTTAAATATGTGAAGAAGAAAAAAGCAAACCGCATGTGAACTTTCATTATATTTTGTGTCTGTGTGCTACATACAAAATAAGCAAATGGAAAGTGGCTCAAAGTTCAAAATATCTAATTCAATGTGAAACTGGTATTTTTCCAAAAATATAAATCTTTGGTTTATGTCAGCTAGAGATGGGAAATATAGTTCATATTTTATTAGTTCACATGTATAAATAAATAAATATGGGTTTATTGATAGCAACATATTGTATGTTGATGAGTGTTTTCTAACGCGCTCAATCTAAGAAGAAAATTTACTTTTGCTTTTGGTAATGTGATATGAAATATGTCAATATCCGAAGCAGTCCCGTTCAGAAGAGTTAAGGTCCTTCCAACAGGCATAGCGACTGGGAGGCCCCGTTCTTGCGTATGTTATTGAGAACAGTTCTTGCCGGCGCAGTCTAGTGTAATTGTTAGGAACATTCGGAGCCATAGAGGAGTGCGGGTCTGACGATAGTTTGGTACAATATACAAAATAATTGAATAGATAAAAACATTTGAGCCAATGTACGTTTTATGGATAAATTAATGTATTCGGCAATAAAAACATCGGATGTACCGTGTAAGTCCATACTCTCTTGAGGTAAAAATTCGCTCCCCGTACACCGTACGGCCATATTCGTTTAGAGAAGATCCAGTAAAAGAGATTGCTTGAAAAAAAAAGAATGTGCGCAACTTACAGCAATATCAATAAAGAAAAACTAACAAAACAAATACAGCGAACCTCGGTTTTCGAACTTGACCCATTCCAAAAGGCTGTTTGAAAACCGATTTGTTTGAAAACCGAATCAATTTTTTCCCATAAGTAGTAAATAGACCGAATCTTCTCCCTGGCTCCATCCCAACTCATTGTCTGCGAAGACTGTTGGGATCAGCTCTCCCCGTCCTCAGGTTGTATGCTCTTCTGTCCCGGACTACGTCCCCCAGGCCGTGCCTCTGCATCAGGTTATTGCCCCACCCATGAATTCTTTGGTCTTCCTCTGGTTGTTATTCGAGGAAGGTCCATGGAGATTGCCTGGTTCACAATGTGATCGGGTGCTCTGCGTCCAACGTGCCCATACCATCTCAATCGCCTCTCCTCCATCTTGCTGTTGATGTCTGTAACACCTAGGCTTCCACGAATGCGTGAGCTTTTTATTTTGTCTCTTAGGGACACACCAGCTGACCATCTTAGCATGCGCATTTCAGCAGTTTCTAGTTGCCTAGAGTAAGAGTTATACATCGTCCAGCATTCGGAGCCATAGAGGAGTGTAGGTCTGACAATCGTTTGGTATACTTTTCCTTTTAACTTTACTGGCATTTTCGGATCACATAGAACTCCCGTCATTGATCTAAACTTCATCCATCCCACACTAATTCTATGTGTTACATCTGCTGCACATCCTCCATCACTATGGATGAGTGACCCAAGATACTTAAAGGAGTCACACTTTGATAATTAGACCTAATCAATTTTTTTAATAGATTTTTCCCGTAGAAGTAATGTAGATTGGATTAATCTGTTCCACTCCCTCAAAAATACACAGCGCAGCAACACAATAAATATATTAAATAAATGAAAATTTAACTGCACTTTACCTATACTAAGGAAAGCTGATGATGTAAGTGAAAGGTGGTGAGGCAGGTGAAGAGGAGAGATGTTATTGTTTGGAAAGGGAGTCACTTTGCATAAAAATGTCAGGAGACTGTCATTCTGGAGTTCTTTCTCTTTTCTGTCTCACTAAAAACCTGTCCAATGAGTGTTGTTTCTGTCTATGTTTTAAAACTCTTGAAATGAGACATGGCATTGTCATTATAAATATATGCGTATAACATAGTCAGGCGCTTTATATAATCAAATTTAAATCCCTCCGCCATATTTTGGCTAAGGTCGTCATTTTGTTTATATCCTCCATTACTCCGTGGAACCTGTGTTTAGGACATTCTCTTATAATGTGGTGTAGGGTCTGTGCCGCAGCACCGCAGTCACAACTGGGGTCATCGATGTAGCCCCATCTGTGGCGCTCGGTTGCACTTCTGCTGCAGTCTGTTCTAGCACGGTTCAGTGTTGTCCACTCTTTGCGGTCCAGCTCAAAGCCGGCGACTCTCTAAGATGGTTCCGCAATTAGGTATTTATTTTTTTGTGTCCCCATTTCTCCATTCCTCTGTCTAGGCCTGTTCGACCGTGAACCCATTGCTCTGGCCCAGAAGGGTTTTCTTGATTTGAGCCTAGTACGTGGGGTATTCTTCAGGGCCAAGTTTAAAAGAGAGGTGTTGTTATTTGCCATGTCCATTCTTTTACTGTAGATGCATTCCTACGAATGTGGGGAGGAGCTATGTTGGTCAGTACGGATAGCCATTGGCATTGGGGGCATTGTAATTGAAAATGTATGTTTGAGAACCGAATCAAAACAATATATTTGAGAATCAAATTGTTCAAGATGAGAGACGTACGAGAACCGAGGTTTCACTGTATATAGTCCAAATGCGAATGGAAAGCGTCAGAGAGGAAGAGGTAGAAAGGTATGGTAGGATCAAGTTAATGATATTTTGAATGATGAAAACGTCAGATAGGTAGGAGTTGTATCAGAAGGCGTACGGACATATAAGAGAGGAATGTGTATCGAAATAGGTGTCTGGCGTTCTGTCCACGCTGTCTACCCCATCAGGGAAATGGCGTGATGATATATATGTCTAAATAGCTAAAGGAAAAATAACTTCGGTGAAATAGACTTTAGAATAGGTGCAAAGGTTCAAAATTAATATGAAATTTCAAAAATTTACTATTATTCAAATTATTTGCCACTAGCTTAGATTTAAAAATGGAATTGAATTTAAGCTATTAAGAATTAGTTTTCTAGTTCGATTAAAAAAAACTCGATTAATGTATTTATGGTAACTCGTGACCGACAAATATGAAGTGTCAGAAATAAATTTAAAATTTAGAACGAGAGGTTATTTAAAAAAATATTGCATAATGCTTTAACTATGTAATGTATTTAATTAACTCACTGTCTAATAAGTCGTCTAGTTCCTTGTCTGCCACAGGGACGGCCTGCACTTCGTCTTTTCTTTCTGACATTTTACAATAGTTTAAAAACTACTCAATTCCAAGTCAAAACATTAAAATTAAAATCTCGCCCAGAATCGCCGTCATTTATTTAATTGTGTTGCCGTATGTGATGTCTTGCCAGACGGAAAAATATTTTTTGAGATGTAAGGAAAAATTCTTTTTTAAATATATTTATTTATTTAAAAATCTGGCGGGCTTATTGCCAAATGAGAATTTTTTTCTAGCCAACCAGACAAAATTGAATAACATGGTCGCAAAATCAACGAATTATATACATAATTAAAATAAAAGTGAAATATCATCAATCAAAGGAAAAAGTAACGGGTGGTGGAGAGAAATGGAAAATCAGGAATATTTTTAAAATATATTTTTTTAAGATTACACAATGACAACCTGCATAGCTTAGTTGATAAGATGCCTATGCTTATCGGAGGTTGCAGTTTCAAATCCCGCTGGAACCCAGTTTTCTTTTGAAAAGGATTCTATTCTGGTTTTCACTAAAGGTCTCTTTAACATATTTCTGGTTGGTTTAAAGAGATTTCCACATGGCAATAAGCCCACTAGGTTGTACTGTATACAATGAAAGTGTAATACAACATTTTTCCCAAGACTAACCTTTTCCATGTCAGACATGAAGTAGGCAGTTGTGTTGTTTAGCTGGTTCGCACCGGTTCTAACCAGTTTTCACGAACCGGTTGTTCAATTCTGACATGGTTCACCGAGCCGGTTGTTAAAATAAAATTTACTCACACTAATTTGTAACATAATATCAAAGTTAAAAACAAATTAAAAGTCAATAAAATAAATTAAAGGACGATGAAACTATGGACTATGTATTTTTCGGTTGTTCTTTATGAGACAGATTTAATTTACTAAAAGCCATATCTTTACCGCGTGCAATGAATGTTGTGTTTCTTCTTTCTTCGATGAACTTTTCCACTTATAGATGGATTGTTACATTTTTGAAGCTTAATCAGTTGAAACTTTGAATTATCTAGAAATGTCATTTTTCAACATTGGATTTATTATGTTGACTCATATAACTGCATAATGACTTTAATTTGGTGACACAAATCATCCTAGTTTGGGTGGATTGTCTTTTTAAAAAAAAAATAAGAAAACAAATTTTTTAACACGTTCACTGCGTATAAAATGTCATACAGAGATGCCGAAAATTCGCGAATTTTTGAAAACCCATAACTTTGTTAAAAATCAAATTCTACTTTCTATTTAAACATCATATACAAGTGTATTCCTTCGTGTCTTCAAAACACATGAAACCGGCGACGAATCCTTATCGGGAGTCGTTTATGAGTGCACTCAACATTCAAGGCAGTGAACGTGTTAAACGTTCCTTGAAGAAAAAAGAAATGCAACATTCATTGGACGATATGAGTGATATTTGAAAGATATGGCATTAAGTAAATTAAATATATCACGGAAAGGGCAACCGAAAAACACATGATCTATAGTTTCATCATCCAGACCACACTAGCAGACGGGATCCTCCTCAGTACTCCAACAGTACTCATTCGTTAAAGGTGAATTCATAAGATGAAGGGATTTATTGGAATATAAAGTTTGATCAAAAACTAAATAAGAGTTTGAAAGAAGAATACGTTTTTCAAACCCAGGTATGTCCACATTATGACATTTTTGAGATAAATATACCAAAATGTAGCTTATATAGTCCTGGATAAATCTGCATTTTTTTTCAAAATAAGATGAAATTCTTCGTGAAACAAATGCAAAATGATGATCGAAATAAGTTTTTTTCAAACTCAGATATGTCCACGAGGTTGTTTTTATCAAAGTCAGGCAGTCTATTTTGACCAATCAGAGAGCGCCATCATTCAAGATGGCCGATCAGTCGTAGCGTAGTCGTACTGTCAACAACAATCAAACTCGGGTATGTCCATGCGGTGTTGTATCAAAATCACGCTTTTTCAATAGACTTTTTTCAAAAGTGGGTACTCCAAATTGAAATATGCTTTATTTTTTCTACTGATTTGAATTTCTAGGAATTTTTTTGAAAACACAATGTCATTTATAAAGCAATTCTCAAAAAGACATAATTTTTATGTATTGGGTGTTAACATAAGTTGTGTCCGTTTTTTTCCAATTTGAAAATGAGCACCAAAAAAAAAAACAAAATGGTAAATGTTATACGTCATTCGAAAGAAAATTTTCTGCTCCACAAGATATTGTGTTTGCTTTTACGTTACATATATTATTTTATTTGATTACAAGCCTTCAAAATGGAATGTCAAGTAGACGAAAGTGAGCATTTTCGACACCTTCTTCTGTTCGCGTTCAATCGAGGGAGTAAAGCTGCTCGCGATATTTGCGAAGTGTACGGTGAAGATGCTATGAATTAAAGGACTTCGATGGTTTTTGTGTTTCAACGACGGTAATTTCGACCTGAAAGACATGGAGCGTTCCGGACGACCAGTGGACTTCGATGAGGACCGCTTAAATCATATTATTCATGAAGATCCCCTTCAAACCACCGTAGAATTGGCTGAGCAGATGAATTGTAGTCACATCACTGTATACCGACATCTTAAATCAATGGGAAAAGTCCAGAAGTTAGGCGCTTGGGTTCCACATGTTTTGAGTGAAAACAACAAAAATCAACGTTCGACAATTTCTGCTGGTTTGCTCGCGCGTCATTGAGCTACGCATGGCCATAAGCAAAGGTTCTTTTACCGCATCATTACTGGTGATGAAAAATGATTTGAAAATGGTGATAAAAAATGTCTGAAGGGGATATTCATGAATAATATGGTTTAAGCGGTTCTCATCGAAGTCCACTGGTCGTACGGAACGCTCCATGTATTTTAGGTCGAATTTACCGTCTTTGAAACGCAAAAACCATCGACGAGTTGTCCTTTCATTCATAGCATCTTCACCGTACACTTTGCAAATATCGCGAGCAGCTTTGATAGCTTTATTCCCTCGATTGAACGCGGCCGAAAGGAGGTGTCGAAAATGCTCACTTTCGTCTACTTGACATTCCATTTTGAAGGCTTGTAATCAAATAAAATAATATATGTAACGTAAAATCAAACACAATATCTTGTAGAGCAGAAAATTATCTTTCAAATGACGTATAACCTTTACCATTTTGTTTTACTTTTGGTACTCGTTTTTAAATTTGTAAAAAAACGGACACAACTTATGTTAACACCATAATACACAGTTTTCAGTGATCAGGGACAAAATACCGTTTTGCTCGGTTTGAACTTGCGTGGACATATCTGGGTTTGAAAAGCGTCGACACATGTGTTAACGCTGGTTTCAGAAGGTGCAACAAGAATAGGGCGACACAAATATTATATTTGCTACAATTTATATCTCCTGCAAGCTCAAGTACTTAAAATCCTCTCGTGACATTCTGACTAGGGCTTCCAATTAACCGCTTAATTCGAATAACCGCTTATCGGATATCTTTGCATCCAAGAAAGCGGTTTTAATCGGTTAAGCAAATATAAATATAATACATATGAATTGTTTTTTTAAACGATAAATACTAACTTTCTTATGAAATATTTAATATATGTTATCGTTTCTCTTTTTAAATATTATTTCTATGTTAAATTCAATAGTTTTATGAAAGTAGGAATACCTTTTTGGCAGTTTCGAGAATTGAACACGGACATTTAATTCGAATAACCGGTTCTCGGATATCTTTACATCCAAGAAACCGGTTTTAACCGGTTAAGCAAAAATAAATACACACGAGAATTGTTTTTAAAGATAAACACTAACTTTCTTATGAAATATGTAATACTATATAGTATATGTTATCGTTTCTCTTTTTAACGTGTTCCCCGCGGGAAGCACAAACGCCTGTGATCTGACGACAATCCAAGTTTCAAATCACAAATACTTAAAAAAAATTACACAAAACCGGAATAAAAATTGAACTAAAATTTAAAATAATCTTTATTCTAGCGACATCTCTGAAAACCTTGTCAAATAATATATTAGTTTATGAGATATTGTTGAATAAACAGAGCGCCGATTTTTTTTGGTTTCTCAATATTTCCAGCATTAACGACCTGTCGCGAGGATCGAGTCCTGCGATGAGTCTCTCTTACGTAAATAAACATTACTAAGTCTCTCTTACGTAAATAAACATTACTAGTGCTATATGCATTTGATTGGGTGAGTGTCATGAAGCATTGATTTGATCGTAGCATTCCTTTGTTTATTTTACGTAATGTTTAGTTTATCTCCTTTATTTAATGAGTCTCCTTAAGAGTAATGACTATTATTTATTATCAGAAAATTACTTAAGTGTCATGTTTACTTGGTGTTGTAATCAAATATCAGTGGTTCTAAACAAAATATGTGTTTAAACTTAGAAATTAAAAAACGCTGAAATTGTGCCGCGCACAGGATTCGTGGTATTTGATTTTTAACGCGGTGAACAGGTTAAATATTAATTCTATGGTAAATGTAATAGTTTTATGAAAATAGGAATACCTTTTTGGCAGTTTCGAGAATTGAACACGGACATTTAATTTGAATAACCGGTTCTCGGATATCTTTACATCCAAGAAACCGGTTTTAACCGGTTAAGCAAAAATAAATACACACGAGAATTGTTTTTAAAGATAAATAGTAACTTTCTTATGAAATATATAATATATCTTATCGTTTCCCTTTTTAAATATTACTTCTATGGTAAATTCAACTGTGCTTTAAAAATAGGAATACCTTTTTGGCGGTCTCGGGATTTGAGCACGGAATCTATAACACGCGATTCCACAACTCTACCTACTTGACCACGGAGCTACTCTTCCGTACTTGGTATTATTTATAGAAGATTTACAGTATCATTATACGTACGAGGGTCATCCAGAAAGTAAGGTTACAACATTTATGTAGGATCGAAAAATGCTTGTATTTAATTGAAATTCACAGGATACTTTACAAATATATTAAACTATTTTTCAACGTAATCGCCGTCGAGATCGAGACATTTCTGTAATCGGGACACCAGCTTTTGTATGCCAGTGTCATAGACCTCCGCCGTCAGCTCTTTCAGTCACTTCTTCCTCGACCTTCTGATCGTTAGATAATTGTTGGGGTGTAGTGACACACCCACGTCTCATCCCCCGTCACGATAGAGTCCAGAAAAGTTTCTCCCTCTTGTGCAAAATGATGCAAAAATTCACTCGCGGCGGTCACGCGATTTTGACGGTGCTCCGGTGTGAGCATTCTGGGCACCCATCTCGCACACAACTTCTTGTAACCAGGTTTTTCCGACACAATATTACCAAGGAAACTTCGAGAAATGTCAGGAAATTCTTCGTGAAGGTCGTCAAGCGTCACACGGTGGTCATTTCGCACTTGTTCTTCAATTTTTTTGCAGAATTTCAACTGGTGATCACGCGGGTCTCGCACAGACGAGAGTTCGCGGGAGGGCGCGATGACCTCCCCATCGGAAGAATTTACTGTGACTGAACAAAATAGCCGACTAACACGCGGGACCAAACAAACTGACCGTTAGGACCCCCCCTATACGCCAGGTGCACCAGCTTTGAAACAAAAAAAATCCCCCGGCCTCAGGAGCCGTTGTAAGTTTCTGGATGACCCTCGTATATTATAAATTGGACATATTAGTTTTTATGAAATAGTCAATAAAGCTACTTTATTCAGTCAATTTTATAATGGATAAAGGAAAAGTAGAAAAAATATTTTTCTAAACATATATCATACAGATGAGGGGTAGTACCTAATCTAATGTCCGCAGCTACCATCTTCCTATCCTTGCACTCATTTTGTTGTATTTTTAATCTGTCAAAATAATGGATTCAAATCTCGATTTAGAGCGACCTTAATAAGGAGAGTCTGCTCTTGAAACGACACTATTGAAATTGTCTTTTTATTATTATTATTGTATTATATTACACTTTAGATATATACAGTACATTCTGGTAGGCGTATTGCCACGTGGCAATCTCTTCCAACCAACCAGAACAGTGTTAAATATACCTTAAGTGAGAACTAAGTTGGAATCCTTATTGAAAACATCTAGGTTTAAGCGGGATTTGAATTCGCAACATCCCAGTTGGGAGACAAGTTTCTTACCTTTTAATGTCTTCTATATTGAATGTGATTGTTTTGTGATGTGTGTGCGATATTCGGGATGAGTTTATTATATACTATATACACATTGTGTTGCTGTCAAGGAACCTTTATCTGTTTGTTTGAATTAATCTGAAGGGGTATTTGTGGATTTGTCTTTTTTTCTTGCCATCCATTTATTTACTGTTATTTTTTTCTTTTTATTATACATGTGCAAGGGTGTGGGCTGAAAAACATCTGGTGTCCCCGTGGCTGGGCTCGCCCTATATTGGTGGGGTGTATCTTGGCCGGGGGGATGTTATTAGATGAGTTCAGACCTTTTGTTAGCTTCTCTCTTAAATGTATTTTCTACAATTTATGTTTTTTTTAAAGTGTATTTAACCTATGCCGTACTAAGAAGGAAAAACAAGGTGTTCACGTTGCAGCTGTCTGGACGAGTGGTCAACGTCTCAATGGATCGCCTTAAGTCCGCATACATCGCTACCACTGAAGACGCAACGGAAACGACAGAGAGAATCCATCAACCAGCCACTACACCCTGCTATACTATACGTGGGGGTAGAAAAGTGAAGGGACCTGTACGTTTCGCGTAGAGACGCACCATACGCTACGCTAGGAGGGGAGCACTGTGGCGACCGTATGCGCGGTCACTGAACCCACGAGATGACCTTTGCCCACCTTAACAATGCGAGACAAACAATGCCAAAGTCCACGCGATCGGTCATTCAACTCACTACCAGTGAAGACCGCATTCCATGAGGAAAGGAGAGGGCAACACATCTTTCGCGCTATCTCTCAAAACAAAGGATACCTACGCGTGACAATACACATATTGTAAGCGGAAAGACGAGACAGCGATATATCTCGTGCGCATTCCCGCACACGTTCAAAAAACATTATAAATATCGACGTTTGTCAATAAAATTCCTCTTTACATATTCCGATTTCGACAAGTTTTTATTTATCAACAAGCATCCTCATCATCTCTCCTTTAAGGAACAAACGTTCCTAAAATATTATGTACATACTATGTTGCTATCAATAAATATATATTTATTATTATTATTAATACCAACTGAAACACGAAGGTCGTCTTTATCATAATGTAAGACATTATCACGAAACAGAAGATGATTCATGCAGTAAATAATACATGGTTTTGGAATGAGCAAGTATTGGAAAACTGCAAAAAACTATACTAAAGAAAATGTAACATGGTCCCTGTGACATTTCACAAATTTGCCCCAATACAACCTTGTAACGACGTTCAGTAATTTTAATTATTTTATCAACTTTAATATAAGGCTCGATTCTAATAAATAGCAAGTTATTTAGTTGAATACATTACGTAAAACTAACAATAATGACAAATTAATACATCTTGTTAAAAATTAGCTAAAATATGTCAGTTTGTTAAAATCAAATAATATTTGGCGACATTCGTCAAAAGTCATTACGTTAGTCTGCATTGGCTAGGGATGGGGTATGCGATAATTGGATTATCGATTTTTTTATTCATAAAATTAAATGTTCGTAATTAGTATTAATTCATAATGGATCTTGGCCTATTTAAAGATAGATACAAATCATACAATACATTAGAAAGTCAGTATAATAAAAATTAGGAATAAAAAAGGCAGTTTAGAGAAAAACAATTTTTCGATTTATAAAAAAACGATTGGATTTGTAAAAAAAAAACGATTTTACCCCATCCTTTGAGAAATGATATTTCAAACGTCACATGGACCGTGCTACATTTTCTCGAGTATATTTTAATTCAAGTCAAAACAATAAGTTATAAAAGCTGAAGGTTAACATAACCTCCGGGCTGGAAGACAGGCGTCTTACCAACTAGACCACGGTGGGGGATGATTGTAGCTTCAGAAAAGATATTATAAAGAAGACATGGCGAAATGTATCCTTTGAATTATTTTCCTTTTTTTTGTACCCCACGCTATCACATCTATAGATAGGATAAAGGGTGAAAGGTGAACATAACAGATGTACGTGTCATAGAGTCAGGGTACATGAGTACACTCATATATGTCCCGGTATGATATCTTTACACTTCTGATTAACTGTGAATCAATTTGGCAACGGTTCAAACACCGTGGTTATTTTCACGTTACTTAAACACTTCTTTTCAAACTGTGTACAGGTAACTCAAGTCAAAAGAAGACATGAAATGTCATCTAGTTACAAACATCTAGTTACAAACATCTAGTTACAAACATCTAGTTAAAAACATCTAGTTACAAACATCTAGTTACAAACATCAAGTTACAAACATCTAGTTACAAACATCTAGTTAAAAACATCTAGTTACAAACATCTAGTTACAAACATCAAGTTACAAACATCTAGTTACAAACATCTAGTTACAAACATCTAGTTACAAAGATCTAGTTACAAACATCTAGTTACAAACATCTAGTTACAAACACTTGTTTTCAACACCACCCAAGACAGCGATACACCTGGAAATCCCCTGGAGACCGACAAAGACTGCAAATAGATTATATAATAGTTAGATATAGATTTAAGAACCAAATAAAAGACTGCAGAAGTTATTCCGGCCCAGATATAGATAGTGATCATAATATGGTAATGGCCAAAAGTCTTCTAAAACTGAAAAAATTAAAGAGGAGAAATAATTTCAAATGGGATACAAACGTATTAAAGATAAAAGAGGTCAGTGACAATTTTAGGGAAAATACACAAGAGTGTAACCTAATGGAAGAGGAGAACGTGAATGCTATGTGGGGAGAGATAAAGTCGAAGACAAAAACTACGGCAGAGGAAATTATAGGTAAGGAAAGACCCCAAGCAAGGAAGGAATGGATTACCGATGAAATTCTCAATATGATAAAAGAAAGAAGAGAGCTCAAAAATGATAAAAGAGATGAATCACAAGAGAAATACAAAATGCTAAGAAACAAAATAAATAGAGAGTTAAGAATAGCAAAAGAAACATACTATCAGAATAAATGCGTTGAGATAAATGACGACCTCAAGAGAGGAAATGTAGAAAGAGCTCACGCTGCGGTGAAGGACTTCTTTGGGATGAGAATCGGAAAGAGCAATGCAATAGAAGGAGAAGACGGCAAAATACTATTCGAAAATGACCAAATAGGAGAGAGATGGAAAAGATATCTCGAAATGCTGTACAATGACAAGGGAAATATTGACAGTGAAGCATTGATAGAGAGAGAAAATGAGGTAGACGCGGATGATCTGGGAGTCCCAATCATTAGAAAAGAGTTCGACTGAACGACGAAACTGAAAAACCTCAAAAACAGGAAAGCACCCGGAATCGATGACGTTCCGGCCGAACTAATTAAGGCAGCAGGAAAAGGAATCACAGATGCCCTGTTTAAAATGATACAGACAATATATAAGACCGGAAAGATACCAGAGGACTTCGAGAAATGCCTAATTGTCACATTACCAAAGAAGGCAGGTACGACAAAATGTGAGCAACACAGAACTCTTAGTCTAATATCCCATGCCTCAAAAATACTGACTAATATCATTCTAAAGAGAATTGAACCAAAAGTAGAGAACATCCTTTCCAGAGACCAGTATGGCTTCAGAAGAGGTGTGGGAACCAGAGAAGCAGTACTGTCTCTACGAATACTACTAGAAAATAGAATAAGAAGAAACCAAAACACATACATCGCATTCATAGACCTGGAGAAAGCTTTTGACAAAGTAGAATGGAAAAGACTCTTCGAGATTTTGAAGAGAATTGATATCAAATACAGAGATAGACGTATAATCCAGGCGCTATACAAGAATAAGGCCGCTATAATCAGATGTGACGAGGACACAAAGGAAGCCAATATAAGACAAGGGGTAAGGCAGGGATGCTCTGTGTCACCTGTTTTTTTTTATCGCCTATATACAGAGCGCGATTGACGACTTGAGAGAGAGAATGAGTCACAGAGAAGGTGTAAAGATACACGGGCAAAAGGTGGATATGATAAGGTTCGCTGACGATATTGCTATGGTCGCTGAAAGTGAAGAGGAACTACAAGAGGCCTTAACAACTATGGAAAGCATTCTTCAAAATAACTACAGTATGAAGATAAATAAAGACAAAACAAAGCTGCTGACTGTAGGCCGAGCGCAACACCAGATGAGAATAGTGATGTCGGGTAAACCACTAAAGAACACCGAGGAGTTTGTCTACCTCGGGAGCAAAATAACATGGGACGGTCGGTCCAAGAGCGAGGTCGACAGCCGTATACATCAGGCTAGACTTGCATTTAATAAAAGGTCAAAAATAATAGAATCAAATAATATAGACCTAAAACTGAGAATACTCCTCATCAAGACCTATGTATGGAGTATCTTGATGTACGGCTGCGAGACATGGTGCCTATCCGAAAGAGATAGACGAAGACTAGAGGCTTTTGAGATGTGGTCCTATAGAAGACTATTAGGAATTTCCTGGAGAGACCGCATCACAAATGAAGAGGTTCTCCAACGAATCGAAGGAGGAAGGCACCTGCTCAGGATCCTGTCCGAAAGGCGTGCAAGATGGATCGGTCATATAATACGACAAGAGGGCCTCTTGCATGCCATAATGGAGGGTATGACCGAGGGGACAAACTCTAGGGGACGCCCACGCCGAGAGTACCTGGAGGACCTGTTGGTGGACGTGCGCTGCTCAACATATACAGATTTAAAGAGAGCCGCACAGGACAGGGGGGAATGGAGGAGAAGAGTTGAAATTGCTGCAAACCAGTCTTAGGACTGCAACCACGGAGAGAATGGTATGTGTTTTATTCCTTTCTTCTTCACCATCCCTTCGTTTTCCTTTGATTGATAATATCTTACTTTTACAATGAATATATTTGTTCATAAATTTTGTGAATTGGGTGAATAATTATTTGAATATTTTTTGAGACCATGTAACTTCCTTATTTTTTTTGAGTTGGTTAGAAGAGATCACCACCTGGCAATACGCCCCCTAGATTGGTTTACAATCAAGTGTCAAATAAATAAGAAATAAAGTTTGAAAACTATTTCAGGAAGCGGTTAAATAACCTTTCACTAGTGAGTTAAAACCACTTTTTATAAAAAAAAAATCTTCATATTATATAAATACAACCCTAGCTTGAAAGTTATAGAACAACTTTATCGCATTTGTAGTTCGGCCTATTTTGACCAATTGTGATGCGGCCAAGAATCCAACAGTCGATCTATTGTCGTCCGCAGCGGCCCTTCTGACTGCCGCAGCCGGCTGCAAATAGACCGGGCCGGATCTTTATAGAAGTGCATGGTAAATAGCATATTGCAACATCGAATACTGCATATCAGCCACTGCACCTCTACTGGGTCATGATGCACAGGCAAGGACGTAGTATGAGCATGATTCGAAGCACGTAGTCAGAAATATTGTTTTTCAGTGCGCAATTGTTAGTTTATTATGCAGATAAATGACGTTTGCTCGTGTACAGAACTCTTAAGCAAGCAGACCATCAAAATCTAAAGTGTTACTTACATACAGGCAACTTCTTGCTATAGAGTAAGATTGTCAGTTCATACTGTAGATGGATCATGCCTGTGCGTGTATTGCTCTATTGTGTGCATGCACACAGCACTACAGCAAGCACACACCAGCAGGCAGATCAACACCTGAGCAGTGCTACATACATACAGGCAATCCCTCGCTATAGAGTAAGATTGTCAGTCCATCCTGTGGATGGATGACGCCTGTGCGTGTATTGCTCTATTGTGTGCATGCACACAGCACTACAGCAAGCACGCACCAGCAGGCAGATCAACACCTGAGCAGTGCTACATACATACAGGCAATCCCTCGCTATAGAGTAAGATTGTCAGTCCATCCTGTGGATGGATGACGCCTGTGCGTGTATTGCTCTATTGTGTGCATGCACACAGCACTACAGCAAGCACGCACCAGCAGGCAGATCAACACCTGAGCAGTGCTACATACATACAGGCAATCCCTCGCTATAGAGTAAGATTGTCAGTCCATCCTGTGGATGGATGACGCCTGTGCGTGTATTGCTCTATTGTGTGCATGCACACAGCACTACAGCAAGCACGCACCAGCAGGCAGATCAACACCTGAGCAGTGCTACATACATACAGGCAATCCCTCGCTATAGAGTAAGATTGTCAGTCCATCCTGTGGATGGATGACGCCTGTGCGTGTATTGCTCTATTGTGTGCATGCACACAGCACTACAGCAAGCACGCACCAGCAGGCAGATCAACACCTGAGCAGTGCTACATACATACAGGCAATCCCTCGCTATAGAGTAAGATTGTCAGTCCATCCTGTGGATGGATGACGCCTGTGCGTGTATTGCTCTATTGTGTGCATGCACACAGCACTACAGCAAGCACACACCAGCAGACAGATCAACACCTGAGCAGTGCTACATACATACAGGCATTCCCCCGCTATATAGTAAGATTGTCAGTCCATCCTGTGGATGGATGACGCCTGTGCGTGTATTGCTCTATTGTGTGCATGCACACAGCACTACAGCAAGCACACACCAGCAGGCAGATCAACACCTGATCAGTGCTACATACATACAGGCAATCCCTCGCTATAGAGTAAGATTGTCAGTCCATCCTGTGGATGGATGACACCTGTGCGTGTATTGCTCTATTGTGTGCATGCACACAGCACTACAGCAAGCACGCACCAGCAGGCAGATCAACACCTGAGCAGTGCTACATACATACAGGCAATCCCTCGCTATAGAGTAAGATTGTCAGTCCATCCTGTGGATGGATGACGCCTGTGCGTGTATTGCTCTATTGTGTGTATGTACACAGCACTACAGCAAGCACACACCAGTAGGCAGATCAACACCTGAGCAGTGCTACATACATACAGGCAATCCCTCGCTATAGAGTAAGATTGTCAGTCCATCCTGTGGATGGATGACACCTGTGCGTGTATTGCTCTATTGTGTGCATGCACACAGCACTACAGCAAGCACGCACCAGCAGGCAGATCAACACCTGAGCAGTGCTACATACATACAGGCAATCCCTCGCTATAGAGTAAGATTGTCAGTCCATCCTGTGGATGGATGACGCCTGTGCGTGTATTGCTCTATTGTGTGCATGCACACAGCACTACAGCAAGCACGCACCAGCAGGCAGATCAACACCTGAGCAGTGCTACATACATACAGGCAATCCCTCGCTATAGAGTAAGATTGTCAGTCCATCCTGTGGATGGATGACGCCTGTGCGTGTATTGCTCTATTGTGTGTATGTACACAGCACTACAGCAAGCACACACCAGTAGGCAGATCAACACCTGAGCAGTGCTACATACATACAGGCAATCCCTCGCTATAGAGTAAGATTGTCAGTCCATCCTGTGGATGGATGACACCTGTGCGTGTATTGCTCTATTGTGTGCATGCACACAGCACTACAGCAAGCACACACCAGTAGGCAGATCAACACCTGAGCAGTGCTACATACATACAGGCAATCCCTCGCTATAGAGTAAGATTGTCAGTCCATCCTGTGGATGGATGACGCCTGTGCGTGTATTGCTCTATTGTGTGCATGCACACAGCACTACAGCAAGCACGCACCAGCAGGCAGATCAACACCTGAGCAGTGCTACATACATACAGGCAATCCCTCGCTATAGAGTAAGATTGTCAGTCCATCCTGTGGATGGATGACGCCTGTGCGTGTATTGCTCTATTGTGTGCATGCACACAGCACTACAGCAAGCACACACCAGTAGGCAGATCAACACCTGAGCAGTGCTACATACATACAGGCAATCCCTCGCTATAGAGTAAGATTGTCAGTCCATCCTGTGGATGGATGACGCCTGTGCGTGTATTGCTCTATTGTGTGCATGCACACAGCACTACAGCAAGCACGCACCAGCAGGCAGATCAACACCTGAGCAGTGCTACATACATACAGGCAATCCCTCGCTATAGAGTAAGATTGTCAGTCCATCCTGTGGATGGATGACGCCTGTGCGTGTATTGCTCTATTGTGTGCATGCACACAGCACTACAGCAAGCACGCACCAGCAGGCAGATCAACACCTGAGCAGTGCTACATACATACAGGCAATCCCTCGCTATAGAGTAAGATTGTCAGTCCATCCTGTGGATGGATGACGCCTGTGCGTGTATTGCTCTATTGTGTGTATGTACACAGCACTACAGCAAGCACACACCAGTAGGCAGATCAACACCTGAGCAGTGCTACATACATACAGGCAATCCCTCGCTATAGAATAAGATTGTCAGTCCATCCTGTGGATGGATGACGCCTGTGCGTGTATTGCTCTATTGTGTGCATGCACACAGCACTACAGCAAGCACACACCAGTAGGCAGATCAACACCTGAGCAGTGCTACATACATACAGGCAATCCCTCGCTATAGAGTAAGATTGTCAGTCCATCCTGTGGATGGATGACGCCTGTGCGTGTATTGCTCTATTGTGTGCATGCACACAGCACTACAGCAAGCACGCACCAGCAGGCAGATCAACACCTGAGCAGTGCTACATACATACAGGCAATCCCTCGCTATAGAGTAAGATTGTCAGTCCATCCTGTGGATGGATGACGCCTGTGCGTGTATTGCTCTATTGTGTGCATGCACACAGCACTACAGCAAGCACGCACCAGCAGGCAGATCAACACCTGAGCAGTGCTACATACATACAGGCAATCCCTCGCTATAGAGTAAGATTGTCAGTCCATCCTGTGGATGGATGACGCCTGTGCGTGTATTGCTCTATTGTGTGCATGCACACAGCACTACAGCAAGCACACACCAGCAGACAGATCAACACCTGAGCAGTGCTACATACATACAGGCATTCCCCCGCTATATAGTAAGATTGTCAGTCCATCCTGTGGATGGATGACGCCTGTGCGTGTATTGCTCTATTGTGTGCATGCACACAGCACTACAGCAAGCACACACCAGCAGGCAGATCAACACCTGATCAGTGCTACATACATACAGGCAATCCCTCGCTATAGAGTAAGATTGTCAGTCCATCCTGTGGATGGATGACACCTGTGCGTGTATTGCTCTATTGTGTGCATGCACACAGCACTACAGCAAGCACGCACCAGCAGGCAGATCAACACCTGAGCAGTGCTACATACATACAGGCAATCCCTCGCTATAGAGTAAGATTGTCAGTCCATCCTGTGGATGGATGACGCCTGTGCGTGTATTGCTCTATTGTGTGTATGTACACAGCACTACAGCAAGCACACACCAGCAGGCAGATCAACACCTGATCAGTGCTACATACATACAGGCAATCCCTCGCTATAGAGTAAGATTGTCAGTCCATCTTGTGGATAGAAGCTCGTGTAAACATGGCATTATGCCATGTTTACACGAGCTTAGTACTTGTCATTAGTACTTCTCACTCCCACTTGTCACTCGCACTTGTATCCACGTGTAAACAAACATTAGTACTAAGCATTAGTAAATCTGGTAAATGCAAGTGAATCGGACACCGACTTTTGTCACGTTTACACGAGTTTAGTACTTGTCATTCGTATTTATCGTTTGTAGTAACGATATGTACTAATGACAAGTACTAAGCTCGTGTAAACGTGGCATTAGGTATCCAAAATAATACTTTTATTAATAATATATTATTGTTTATAGTTAAGGCATTAACACTGTGGAGGTTTAAAGACATTGTAATTTGTTTTATCAAACACTGTTTATTCCACTATATGTAACGGTATCAGCTAGAAAGAATCAACGGGACCCTGTATAAGACAATGATTGAATTTTTTTTACGCCCAGCAGTCGAAGATAATCACGAGGTATGGTTCCAACAGGATGGAGCTACTGCGCACACTGCCAGGGTGACTATGGCAGTGTGCGCAGTACAACGATGTACATCATTTAGCCTTTAATGGGCCACCCTATAGTTAAGGCATTAACAATGTGGAAGTTCAAAGACATTGTAATTTGTTTTACCAAACACTGATTATTCTACTTTTTGTAACGGTATAAGCCTACCGGTTTCAAGGTTTTCCCCTTATCATTAGGGGAGCACAAGTCATGTTTGTGCTCACCTGATGATGAGGTTGAAAGCCTTGAAACCGGTAGGTATTACCGTTACATAAAGTGGAATAAACAGTGTTTGATAAAACAAATTACTATATATTTACTCACACATAAAATCACGCCATTACCGTATAGAAGTAGGTCGAGACTACAGAGCGCCATACTTTTCTGTCCCAATACACGCATCCTTAGCCTCCTCTACATTCATACACCTTATCATACAACGTCTACGATTTTTCTGACTTTCCACATTTCCTTTTTGCAGAATATCATTCACATGATGCAACCATACTTTCCTTGGTATTCCTCTCTCACGCCTTCCACTCAAATTTGCACTGTATATCTGTTTTGTTAGCCTTTCTTCATTCATTCGTTCCACATACCTAAACCATCTCAACGTACTTTTCTTCGTTTTACTAAACATATCAGCCTTAAATTCAAATTCATTCCTTATCTCTTCATTCCGTATTCTGTCATACATTGATGCTCCATGTATTCTTTGTAATGCTCGCTTCTCTACAGCATTTATTCGGCTTCTCTCAGTTTTTTTTTCACATTTACGTTTCACTCACATACGTCAAAGTTGACACCAAAATACTATTATTTATTTATTTAATTAACGACACAACAGTGTCTTTATATACAAATGAACATGTGACAGGTTATACAAGTACTTAAAATTATTGACAAATAATACAACTTTATCTTAAACTAACATGAAGATACAAAAAGCAGTAGTAATAATAAATTACAGTCATCGTTTTAAAATTATTTAATAATCTTTGAGAATTTTGTGGGAATTTTATGGATATATATTGAGATATAGAAAACACATGACCTCATTAGTGGAACGAGATGCAAGTTGCTTTGCAGAATTAAAAGCTTCGTAGGGTTACTCAACTCCAGAGGCAAAATATTGTCCTTAATATTTGGTTTGTATTACGTTATTTATATTAATAAAGGAGAGCACAAAGTTAGTAGCTATTTCTAAATATTGTTGTAATATTCTGGCGAATACTATATATACTTATATTAAAAATATCTAAATTGTTGCAAAACTCGTTTCCAAGTCTTTGCATACGAATTATAGAGGAGTTGATTTTATAGTTAGTATAACAATTTTCGGTATAAAAGGGATTGAGCTGTCTTGTGGATCTAGTGGGGATACGAAATGAAATACTTGCGAGTAAGTGAGGTGCATCGATCACTGAGTGAATGATTTTGTATAGCAGTACTATATCGGCTGTTTTTCTTCTGTCACACAGCTTCAAGAGTTTCACTGCATTTAATAAGTTGGCATAATTTCTTTGTTCATGTGGTATTCCAAGTTTAAAATTTATGAATCTTAGAAATTTGTTTTGTACACGTTATGAACATTATAAACTATAGACGGCAATTTGTGGCATACAAATGGGAACGTGTGCGGATTACTGCATTCGGATTACATGGTAGTGTTGACGGAGAGTGAAGATGTATTGGAGAGTTTGATAAGTAAGTTGTATGAGAGATACGAAGAGAAAGATCTGAGAATGAATGTTGCAAAATCTAAAGTAGTGGTGATAGAAAAGTGAGGAAGGAAAAGGAAATGTGTCATATGGGTGAAAAATGAAATATTGGAGCACGTTGAGGAATTGTGCTATTTGGATGGTATTTTCTCAGATGATGGAAGAGTTGGGAGATGTCGAACGGCGTGTATCCTACTGGTAACAAAGTCAATGGGACACTAAAACATACATATTTGAACAGGAGAGTATCAAAATGATGATAGTCCACAATATTTTGTATTTTGGAGCCCATTTGATGGATTGGATTGAAACATGGCCGTGGAAAAATACTGATAGGATAATAAATGTTGTGGAAATGCGTGCGTTGAGAAGAATATGTGGAGTGACAATGTATGACATGACAATGTATGTATTTTTTTTATATTTATTTATTTTTTAAATTTATTATATATATTTCAGTCTTGTTGCCATTTAGGGCCCATTAAAACATCTTTCTGGTTGGTTGTAAGAGATTGCCACATGGAAATAAACTCGCCAGGTTAAATTTTAAAAAAAGATTTGAGAGAGACATCGAACGGTGTATAGCGATAGGAAACAAAGTCAATGGGATAATAACATATTTGAACCGGACAATATCAAAATCTGCCAAATGATATTCCACAATGGTGTTTTGGTGCCTACTTTGATGTATGGAAGTGAAACGTGGACGTGAAAAATGCTAATAGGAGATTAAATGTTGAAGAAATGCGTGCATTGACAAGAATATATGGAGTGACAATGTACGACATAACAATGTATGTATTTTTTTTATATTTATTTATTTTTTATATTTATTATATATTTTATATATTTTAGTCTTGTTGCCATTTAGGGCCTATTAAAACATCTTTCTGATTGGTTGTAAGAGATTGTCACATGGTAATAAACTCGCCAGGTTAAATTTTTAAAAAATATTTGAGAGAGATATCGAACGGTGTATAGCGATAGGAAACAAAGTCAATGGGATATTAAAATATTTGAATCGGACAATATCAAAATCTGCCAAGATGATATTCCACAATGGTGTTTTGATGCCTACTTTGATGTATGGAAGTGAAACGTGGACGTGAAAAATGCTAATAGGAGATTAAATGTTGAAGAAATGCGTGCATTGACAAGAATATATGGAGTGCCAATGTATGACATAACAATGTATGTATTTTTTTTTTATTTATTTATTTTTTATATTTATTATATATTTTATATATTTCAGTCTTGTTGCCATTTAGGGCCTATTAAAACATCTTTCTGATTGGTTGTAATAGATTGCCACATGGCAATAAACTCGCCAGGATAAATTTAAAAAAAAATTGAGTGAAATATCGAATGATGTATAGCGATAGGAAACAAAGTCAATGGGATATTAAAATATTTGAACCGAACAGTATCAAAATTTGCCAAGATGATACTCCACAATGGTGTTTTGGTGCCTACTTTGATGTATGGGAGTGAAACGTGGCCGTGAAATAATACTAATAGGAGATTAAATGTTGAAGAAATGCGTGCATTGACAAGAATATATGGAGTGACAATGTATGACAGAATACGGAATGAAGTGATTAGGAATGAATGTGAACTTAAGGCTGATGTGTTGAGTAAGGTGGAGAAGGGCACGCTGAGATGGTTTGGACATGTGGAACGAATGAATGAAGAAAGACTAACAAAACAGATATGTAGTGCAAATGTGAGTGGAAGGCGTGTGAGAGGAAGACCAAGGAAAGTATGGTTGGATCTTGTGAATACTATTCTGAAAGAGGGAAACGTAGAGATTAGATAAATTTTAGAAGTTGAATAAATGTAGAAGGACAAAGGAGGTGTGTCGAGACAGGAAATTCTGGCGTTCTGTCCTCTCTGCTTTCCCCGATAGGGAAATGGCGTGATGGTATGTATGTACGATGGTCATCCAGAAACTAAGGTTACAAGGGCTCTTGAGGCCGGGGGAAATTTTTTGTTTCAAAGTTGGTGCACCTGGCGTTTAGGGGGGATCCTAACGGTCAGTTTGTTTGGTCCCGCGTGTTTGTCGGCCATTTTGTTCAGTCACAGTAAATTCTTCCGATGGAGAGGTCGTCGTGCACTCCCGCCAACATACGTCCGTGCGAAACCCGCGCGGTCATCAGTTTTTTGACTTTGCAGAACAATACCGCCGCGAATATCCACCGGAAGCTCGTGGAAGTTTATGGTAGTGATGTGATGAGTCGACAACATGTCACGAAGTGGGTTAGGTTGTTCAGAAAAGTCCGTACTGATACGACGAGGCAAGGCTGTGATTTCTGACGAATTTGTGCAAAAAATTGAAGAACAAGTGCGAAATAATCGCCGTGTGACACTTGACGACCTTCACGAAGAATTTCCTGATATTTCTCGAAGTCTCCTTGGTTATATTGTGTCGGAAAAACTTGGTTACAAGAAGTTGTGTGCGAGATGGGTGCCCAGAATGCTCACACCGGAGAACTGTCTAAATCGCGTGACCGCCGCGCGTGAATTTTTGGATCGTTTTGTACAGGAGGGAGAAGCTTTTCTGTACTCGATCGTGATGGGGGATGAGACGTGGGTGTGTCACTATACCCCAACAATTTTCAACGATCAGGTGGTCGAGGAAGCTGTGAAGAAGTGGCTGAAAGAGCTGGCGGCGGGGGTCTATGACACTGGCATACAAAAGCTGGTGCCCCAACTACAGAAATGTCTCGATCTCGACGGCGATTACGTTGAAAAATAGTTTAATATATTTGTGAAGTATCCTGTGAATTTCAAATAAATACAAGCATTTTTCGATCCTACATAAATGTTGTAACCTTACTTTCTGGATGACCCTAGTATGTAACATTATTGTACTTCAATACAAGTTTCCGACTCAGTTTCCGACTCAGTTCATTGAAAATTATGTAACATTATTGTACTTCAATACAAGTTTCCGACTCAGTTCATTGAAAATTATGTAACATTATTGTACTTCAATACAAGTTTCCGACTCAGTTCATTGAAAATTAAACTTCGAAAATAAACTTTTTTTAATTCACTCGGGTGCTGCTATAGTTGGCAGATGTGTTTTCTCTGAATATATTATATTATATAAACACTATACATATATACTGCGATGATAATCTAAACATGAAACTTCGACAACGGTTAATCCAATGCTACGTTTGGTCAGTGTTATTGTATGGAGTGGAATCATGGACACTCAAAGTTGGTAGTATGAACCGACTGGAAGCATTCGAAATGTAGATGCACTGGAGAATGCTACGGATACCCTGGACGGATATGGTCAGCAACACGAGGGTTCTTCAAAGAGCCAAAGTTGATAGAGAGTTGCTGACTAATATTAAAATCCGAAGGGTGTCCTATTTGGGTCATGTACTTAGAGGAGCAAAAGTACAAATTACTGCACCTGATCATCCAAGGCAAAATAGAAGGCCGAAGAGGTGTTGGCAGGAGACAGATCTCCTGGCTCCGCAATATACGTGATTGAGCTGGTATAAGGAGCGTTGGGGAACTGTTTCGGGCTGCCGGGGACAAAGATGCTTACTCTCAGGTGATAGTCAACGTTGGGCAGACCTGACATGACACTGGGAAGAAGAAGATACATATATACTATACTACACCTAAATCTGAATGTGTTTCTTTCACATATCGGAAGATCTACAAATAATTCAACGTTGGACCACCTCTCGCGGCTAGACTCGCCCTCTGTTTGTGGATTTCCCGACTGGGGGATGTTATGAGATGATCCCAGCCCTTTTGATAGCTTCTCTTTTAAATGTAATTTTTTTTAAAGAATAGATATGACCAAAGTCGGAATACTAGGCGGAAAAAATCTGTTTCATCCGAGGGGAGTAGCTCAGCGTGGGGTTTGAACCGGCGACCTTCCGCATGGAAGATTATCTTTAAATTTACGAGTATGTGCGATTTCTGGACATGTCTACCATATATATGTACACACTATGTTGTTAATCAATTCACCTATATTTATTTCCTATACTGTCCATGCAGTCAGACTCTGGAACCAGTTACAAACCAATGTTAGACTCGCTCCATCCTCAGCATGAAAAAACTCTCAATTTCTAGTCAGTAATATAACGTGTTTCATTCCTGATGTTTCTCTCCTTTCCTCTCCACCATCCCTTCCTTTTCCTTTGATTGATGATATGTCCCTCTTTATAAAATCTATTGTTTAATATCCTAAAATGTTCCGCCGCCCCCTCCTATCTCGCCGAATATTTTCAGCGTCTTTCTGATCATGGTCTTGCGCTACGCTCAAATATAGATTGTCTATTGGCCTTCCCAGTTCACCGCTTTTCTTTTTTTACTTCGTCCTTTACTATCCATGCAGTGAGACTCTGGAACCAGTTACAAACTGATGTTAGACTCCTGCGTCTTTGACATGCTTTAAGAAACGACTTTAACTATTTTTAATTTATAATCAGTAACGCCTTTCATTCCTGATTTTTCTTGCCTCTCCACCACGCTATCCATTTCCTTTGATTGATGATATCTAATTTTTACTTTTACAACAAATATGTATGAATATATTGTTCATTAATATCGTAATAATGATTATTCATTTGAATATTTTTTTCGACCATGTAACAACTTCCTTTATTTACATTTGTCTGGTTAGTTGGAAGAGATTGCAGCTTGACAATAATTGACAACGATTTTACAATGAAATGTTAAATGACTATATAATCCGCGCGATATTAAATTTTAACATTTCAGAACACTCGTATAACGAAACAACACGTCTTCTATTGGCTCTGTTTGATATACTATCTATACTGAAGGTAGTTCAGTTCAGTTACTACAAGTATGTATTAGACGTTAACATAAGTTGTATCCGTTTTTTTTTCAAATTTAAAAATGAGCACCAAAAGTAAAACAAAATGGTAAAGGTTATACGTCATTCGAAAGAAAATTTTCTGCTCTACAAGATATTGTGTTTGCTTTTACGTTACATATATTATTTTATTTGATTAGTGAGCATTTTCGACACCTCCTTCTGTTCGCGTTCAATCGAGGGAATAAAGCTGCCAAAGCTGCTCGCGATATTTGCGAAGTGTACGGTGAAGATGCTATGAATGAAAGGACAGCTCGACGATGGTTTTTGCGTTTCAAAGACGGTTATTTCGACCTGAAAGACATGGAGCGTTCCGGACGACCAGTGAACTTCGATGAGGACCGCTTAAACCATATTATTCATGAAGATCCCCTTATGTGTATTGTTCATAAAGAAGAATAATCATTTAAATATTTTGTGCGACCATGTAACTTCATTTTGTCTCGATAATTGGAAGAAATTGTCGCCTGGCAATAAGCCCGCTAGATTGTTACTGAGTTAGAATGAAGTTTTCAATAAATATATACTTTAGTTGTATACAATATACATTTGCAGACTTATTTCCACGTATCAATATATTTCAACCAATCAGAAAAACGTTAAATATACCTTAAAAGGGTATTCTACTCTAGAGGCGTGAATTTTGGGCGTTTTTTCAAACTAAATAAAAAAAACAAAAATATTTTTCCTTTACATTTTTTACAGTTTATTTATAGATGATTTGAGAATGTAAATAAGGTTTTTGAAAAAAAAAATTGAAAATTCAAGATGTTATCAGCCGTTATATCTTGTTGTAAAAAAAAGGGGGTGAGCTGGTCGACATGATTGGAACCCTTTTGTAAATCCAAAACAAAAATTATACACAGTTTTTTAATAAAAAATAATGTCGTTATAGTCGGTTCCAAAAACAAATTGAAAATGGCTGCTGTTATTTTTTACTATGTTTTTCAATTTTTTTATTTTTTTAAAATAGTTTTAATTTTTCAAAGGTATGAACGATAGAAAAACATATTTTAAACTTTTATATACTAAATTTGAAGGTAATCGGTTAAATGATAATTGAGATTTTATGTCGACCAGGTTGAAAAAAGTATTTAGTTACTAGGAAAAAACGGGTTTAAAGTTTTGAGATTATTGTCCGAGTCATTCCGGTGCGGCGTAATTGCTGCCTCATTTATAGCTACTCGTATAACTTCGTAAATATTTAGAATTTTAAAATTTTCTTTTTAAAAAAAACGATTTTTTCAAATTTCTAGAGTAGAACACCCCATTAAGTGAATGGAGTACTTTAAAAAAAATCTAGGTTCCAACTTCAATTGAACTCACATCCCAAGGTTGAAACTCGCATCCCAAACCCATAAAGCAATACCATTAAGCAGTGTTTCCCAAACTGTGGTATGCGAAATATTCGTGTGATTAAACTTTAAAGAGGCGCTGAACATTTTTTTGTAAAATATGCAGTGGGAGTTTTTTTGGGTTAAATATAAAATAAAAACAGTTAAAAATTGTCAAAAGATTTATTTATTTTTAAATTAATTATAAATATATACAATAAGTCTTACATTTTCGTGAACAATTATACAAATTTACAATTAATTTTGTCGAACGGTTTTACAATAAAACAAACTTACGAAGCAGATGTAATAATAAAATTAATTTAACTTAAAATTATGTTTAAAATAATTATATGAACCGACAACATTTGTGCGACATTTAAATGAGAAAAAGATAAAAAAAAATCATAAAACTTTGGGGAAAATTTGAGGGAAAAGTAAACGATAAATGCATGCAGCATTAAAAATGATTCCTATAAAATGAAAAAAAGTTTAGTGAATTTGGTAAAAAAAAATCAAGTGAACATAATTAAAATGTATTTTTCAATATTTCCAAAGTAGAATAAAATGTATAAAAATACACTAATACAGAATTTGTGAACGGGTGAATGCTCAATATTGCAGAATTTTTATAATTTTTCCTTAGAAAATTGCAGAATCTCTGTAATATTTTCTTAGAAGATTGCAGACTTTCTGTAATATTTCCTTGGAAGATTGCAGAATCAATATAATGTTTCCTTATAGGATTGCAGAATCAATTTAATGTTTCCATATAGGATTGCAGAATCTCTGTAATGTTTCCTTGGAAGATTGCAGAATCAATGTAATGTTTCCTTAGAAGATTACAGAATTTCTGTAATATTTCCTTGGAAGATTGCAGAATATCTGTAATTTTTCCACAGAAGATTGCAGAATCTCTGTAATGCTTCCTTGGAAGATTGTAGAAACAATGTTATGTTTCCTTATAGGATTGCAGAATCTCTGTAATATTTCCTTGGAAGATTGCAGAATATCTGTAATTTTTCCGCAGATGATTGCAGAATCTCTGTAATGTTTCCTTGGAAGATTGCTGAATCAATATAATGTTTCCTTATAGGATTGCGGAATCTCTGTAATGTTTCCTTAGAATATTACAGAATTTCTGTAATATTTCCTTGGAAGATTGCAAAATATCTGCAATTTTTCCACATAAGATTGCAGAATCTCTGTAATTTTTCCTTAGAACATTCTTCATGAATCCCATGGGAAAGGTTTAAATCATATCAAAGACTCGATATAAAATAGAAGTTATGATAATTTGAGCTGTCTGGCAGTAAGGTGATGATGATACGACACTTTGAAGAAGACGTTTAGTTGAAGTCATCGAAACCGCGCGAATGGCGACGCTCCATTTCGATCTTCTCGGCAGCCTTGCGCATGAACTCCTCGCTCCATTCCCGCTCTGCAGGATTCCACTCTACTCCATCATCAGATGGCTTGATGCTGCTGCCGCCGACACTGGATTTCCTCCTCTGGGCACCAAGTTCTGCGATAAAGAGACAACAATTAGATGTGGATTCGGTTAACAAGAATTTTTTAATATATTGAAAGCTTCTTTACTGAAATTTCTTCATAAGACTTCATAATACATGTAAGTAAAGAAAAGCTTTTATATTAACTCAGGGGATGTCCACATTTTTGATTTACGTGAAAAAAACTGGCTTTTGGGTTAAAGCTCGCAGGAGTCACGTTATTTTTTAAATAAGACATCAAAATATTAAAACTTAAAAAAGATTTGATTCCATCGCTTTACTACCTACTTTGGAAACACCTCTTTATTACATACATACATATCATAATCCCGTGTCCCTTCTGGGGTAAGCAGAGAGAACAGATTACCAAACTTTTATATCCAAGAGTTCAACTTTACTTCCTCCACAATCTCCTACTATTAATTGATACATCTCACTTTATCTTCTTTGAAAATCTGGCCCATTTTGTCCAGCCACGTTTTTCTTGGATCTTCCACGTACATTTTGCACTTCTGACTTGAATATTCACTTAGTCATTATTTCATCATTCATTCTCTACACATGACTAAAAAGCTCCTTACTTAATCTCACTTACAACATTAATTTCTGATTTCTTCTATCAAACATTGACACTCCAAAAAAACATTGACGTGTAAATTTTAATTATTGTTTTCCTTATAACTATTTCTGGTATTGAAATATAATTCTGTCTGTCAGGTTTCTAATTTTCTCTCATAGCGGAGAGACAATGTCAAAAATTCTTGCCCGTCGCACCAAATAACTTCTTCCTGCTTTAACAACAATACTGTCCAATGAGGAGACACAGGCGGTGTCCCTACAGAAAAAAAACTCAACCAGCGAACAAGATAAAAAAAAACTTCAGCCCTTATGAAAACATCAACCCGCCTCATCGATAGACACCCTCCCACTGTATTAAAAAGCATTAATTGTAATCGCAATGACCAATTTCCACAATGACAATAAATCAAGTTTCATTTGTTTGGTAAATATATACGAGTATATACTTTGACAGCGTAATGTATTTCAAAATTCAAACAATGTTTCTGCATACATATTTTGCGTTTCATTTTCCCTTCACGAACACATAATAATTTGTTTCATTTTAACTCGTGAAGCGAATAAGTGATGTTTTTTTTTTAAATTGGAATAAATTTTTAAAAATCAGAACTCAAATAAGTGATGTTTTTTTTTAATTGGAATACTCCTGACGTTACGCAATAGCTTCTGCATATATTTCTAAGCGTATGTCTTGTTTCATTTTCACTTCTCTGTCACAGTACATTTTGTTTCATTTTTGGCATTAAACAAATTATACAATAGATCAATGTACTCGTATACTCGAAACGATTATTTTTTTGAATATATGACATTTTAATATTCTAAATTGACCGTTTATTTTGAGAAAATAAAATATAATTAGTCTATGTCTTTGAACATTTTATTTGGACTAAATATTTTTACGGCTATGAAACCAGAAGTAGAAAAGCTCGATTACTAGTTCCGAGCCATATACCTTTATTCAGAGGATCTTTTTCATACTCAGCCAGCAAATGCTAGAATAAGCTACCTTTCTTCTTGTATGATTTGATAAATTTTGTTAATATTTTCTTAGATTTTTTTTTTTTTGTATGTCAGCCCTTTGATTACCTGAGCCTTGATCTGTCTCAAGTTTTTATTTTATGTGTGGTGTGTATGTACGTACTACTTTTTGATATTTTTTTTGTATATGATTCATGTAAATGTATGTTGTCGACAATATGTCTTCGATGAATTGTTCGATTCTTTGGGCACATTGCTCTTAGACAAAGTGGCCGTTTAGAGAGGTTTGTGGTTACTTGAGGTGTGGAAGGACGACGCACAAGTTGGACTGACCAAGAGAGAGATGCAACTGGACTACCCCTTAAAAACTGCCCTTTGAGCCGCGGAGTGCAGGAATGGATGGAGAAGAGGCATCAGAGGCTATCATGGGAGTCACGATGCTCAGTCATGAATTACGCGACATGATGGAAATGCTTATAATTTGTGTGACAGTTGTATTTATGTACTCGTATATTTAGTCGCACTCAAAGTTCTAATTTGAGTGTTACTCTTGCTCAATCAACTGTTTTTAATGGTCGATAAAAGATCGTACTTTGTGATAAAATAAACGGTTAATGAATTGAGAGCAGCCATTGAAAAAAAATGCGCCAAAATATCAAAAAAATAAAAATATTCGTGATTATTGCAGCTCTACGTTATCAGCAGTTTATTGACTAGAACGGACATTGAAATGAGCATACATTAAAAACATCTACATTTGTTTTCTTTAATTTGAAGTATTAATCTCAACATAAATTAATACTTCAAATTATTGATCTATGTTGAGATTGATAATTTGAAGTAAACAACTTAATAATTACTGAATTTTTATCATTCAAAGTGTGTACACATTTTTTGGGACACCTTGTATACCAAGTTGATTTATGAACTAGAGGCAAAAGAAAACTAACGTAATTGGCACGAGACAATAAGATGCGTACAATTCAAGTGGCGAATGCAATAAATAGAATTGTGCGCGGCCAGTGCAGCGCGCGATATTTCGGAACTGCACAATTCGAATGCAGTTCATCAGTCTTTGGCATTTCTCAAGATAACACTGGTTCAATTTATAGTACAACTGATGAAGCCGAGCTTGCGCAAAATGTAAGTAGGGTTGCCAAACAGAATAATTTTGACTTAAAGACATTGAGTTCAGTAACAATTATTGACTGAAAGACATTGAGTTCAGTAACAATTATTGACTTAAAGACATTGTGTTCAGTAACAATTATTCGAGATTTAAGTGTTTTTTTTTCGAGTTAAGTGTCACGAACGATTTCAAAGTCTTGTTTGTGCTCCCCTGAAGATGAGGTGAAAGCCTTGAAACCGATAGGGTTATACCGTTACAAAAAAGTGGCATAAACAGCATTTGATAAAAATAAATTACAATGTCTTTAAACCTCCACAACGTTAATGCCTTAATTATAAACAACATATCTAACAATAATTACATAAATTCCACGATACATGTTTCTACCAATCTTGAGGCTCTCTTCATGTTGATTGACCCCGGTTCAATACGAAAGCAACGTTTAGATCAGACTGGTGGGATGTTCGATTATAAGATTTTTTTAAGAGAGGTGAAACCTTTTGCTATAATTTTGTTATTAAGTACCTTTTTAATTTACTTTTTGCGTTATTAACGATAAAACGAAAAGTTTAGAAACATTGACGATACAGACCGAGTAAGGGCAACCTTGAGAAGTGTATGTTTTTGGCATTACCGAATATCTAAACCATGAGATGGAATCTCCTCTGTCTCATCTCTCAAGGACTTTTAAAGAACTTTTTAAATTGATTGTTGTATTTTTTTTAAATATTCTTGTAATTCGTTAAGCCAAACACTGTTTATTCCACTTTATGTATTCAATAAAGGTAAAGGGAGGAAAACCATTTTGGCAGTCGATCGGAGCGTGGTTGTTATTGCGACAGGAGTTTGAGTACTTGGGCTTTCAGGATGAATGACGAGCGGAAAAGGTTTGTGTGGGCTCTTGAGTGTGGGTTGCTTTTTTTTGTTTTAATTTTGTTGTTTTATATTTGTATTTCTGTATATCTTTGTTTTTATTCTTGTGATTGTGTGCGGTATATATTATGGGATGAACATTTTTGGTCTTTCTGGAGTGATGATGTGTGAGGAGTTTGATTTCACATGATGTTTCCAGTTGTAGTTGAGTGTCACTTTTTGTCAGGTTGATAAGAATGTGCCACGGGGTTGTTTTTGTTTTTGTGTAATCGAAAATCGGAAAGAAGTATCGGTTTATTTTTCCATGCTAAATATCCTCAGTGAGATACAGGCAAAAGCCTAGTTTACTGGGGACACGAAAAATGAAAGGCAACAAACCCAGATCCATTAAAATTGTATGTCCAAATAAAATTACCTGTTGTTTTTTCGCAAATTATGTATATTTTTTGTCATGTATAAATAAATAATTAAATATAACGGTAAAATCCTGCCGGTTTCAAGGTTTCATCATCGGGGAAGCACTAACAAGACTGAATTATGTGCGAACTGGTACCGGCATACCAAACACGCGTCTAATGGTAAAAAATCGTGTTGGGAATTGTAGGTGGAGGGAGGTAGGAGACAACTTCAGCAAGCAGCGGTGAGATCTTGGGAATACATGTATTTGCCAAATGTTCATCCCGATGCACTGACTTGAATATTTCTAGGGTCTCTAATCTGTCCAATTTATTTCCGTTTCAACTGATATGCAAGAATTTAGGATCATCGACAGGAAATATGTGATTTTCTCGGTGACCATGATTAACCTCTTCTTCTCCCTGGCTTCATCCCAACTCACTGTCTGCGAAGACTGTTGGGATCAGCTCTCCTCGTCCTCAGGTTGTATGCTCTTCTGTCCCGGACTACGTCCCCCCCAGGCCGTGCCTCTGCATCAGGTTATCTTTTTGCACTACCCATGAATTTTTTGGTCTTCCTCTGGTTGTTATTCGAGGAAGATCCATGGAGATTGCCTGATTCACAATGTGATCAGGTGCTCTGCGTCTAACGTGCCCATACCATCTCAATCGCCTCTCCTCCATCTTGCTGTTGATGCCTGTAACACCTAGGCTTCCACGAATGTGTGAGCTTTTTATTTTGTCTCTTAGGGACACACCAGCTGACCATCTTAGCATGCGCATTTCAGCAGTTTCTAGTTGCCTAGAGTAAGAGTTATACATCGTCCAGCATTCGGAGCCATAGAGGAGTGCGGGTCTGACAATCGTTTGGTATACTTTTCCTTTTAACTTTACTGGTATTTTCGGATCACACAGAACTCCCGTCATTGATCTAAACTTCATCCATCCCACACTAATTCTATGTGTTACATCTGCTGCACATCCTCCATCGCTATGGATGAGTGACCCGAGATACTGCTAGTACATTGATCTAAACTTCATCCATCCCACACTAATTCTATGTGTTACATCTGCTGCACATCCTCCATCGCTATGGATGAGTGACCCGAGATAGTGCTAGTACATTGATCTAAACTTCATCCATCCCACACTAATTCTATGTGTTACATCTGCTGCACATCCTCCATCGCTATGGATGAGTGACCCGAGATACTGCTAGTACATTGATCTAAACTTCATCCATCCCACATTAATTCTATGTGTTACATCTGCTGCACATCCTCCATCGCTATGGATGAGTGACCCGAGATACTGCTAGTACATTGATCTAAACTTCATCCATCCCACACTAATTCTATGTGTTACATCTGCTGCACATCCTCCATCGCTATGGATGAGTGACCCGAGATACTGCTAGTACATTGATCTAAACTTCATCCATCCCACACTTATTCT
This sequence comes from Odontocerum albicorne, assembly GCA_949825065.1. Classification (NCBI taxonomy): domain Eukaryota; kingdom Metazoa; phylum Arthropoda; class Insecta; order Trichoptera; family Odontoceridae; genus Odontocerum; species Odontocerum albicorne. The sequence goes on from OX463866.1 coordinate 1,173,711, forward strand.
ATGTGTTACATCTGCTGCACATCCTCCATCGCTATGGATGAGTGACCCAAGATACTTAAAGGACTATGATTAACCTGCGATAATTAATATATAAGAAAGACAGAAAGATCATTCGAAAAGAAATTTCGTGATCACAAAAATTCGCTTTACCGAATTTTCTAATTTATCCTGAAATGACTAATCATTGTCACCGAAAAAAATCATTGTCACTGGTCTAGTACACTTGTATGTTATACGCATATTTCTTTGGTATTATTTTTGCTGTAAATTATATAAAATATTGTTTTAAATTATATTTTATATATTATATTCTATCCCTTTTTTAACATGTTGAGCGCTCACTACTGGTATTGCTATAATTGTTATAACGTGCATTGCATCGTTTTTATGTAAATAAACCACACCTCATAATTGTACTATTATTATTAATTATGCTCTCCTTTATTAATATAAATAACGTAATATAAACAAAACATTAAGGACAATACTTTGCCTCTGGAGTTGAGTAACCCTGCATCAACATGTAGGAAGGTTTTTTTTCGGCAAAGCAACTTGCATCTCGTTCTACTAATGAGGCCATATGTTTTCTATATCTAAATATCTATCCATAATATTCCCACAAAATTCTCAAAGATTATTAAATAATTTTAAAACAATGACTATAATTTATTATTACTACTGCTTTTTGTATCTTCATGTTAGTTTAAGATAAAGTTGTATTATTTGTCAATAATTTTAAGTACTTGTATAACCTGTCACATGTTCATTTGTACTCGTATATAAAGACATTGTTGTGTCGTTAATTAAATAAATACTTATTTTTGTTTTCCCCAGTATTTTATTCGAGTTTATTACCGGTTTCAAAAACCTCTGTCTTCCTCGTCAGGTGAATATGAACTAAATTAAGTCTAAAATAATTATTTTCCTATTTGTAATCGGTATATGAGAGGTTATATGATATGTCATTTACCTATTAAAATTAGAAAATAATATATTTTATAGATAATTTAATTCATCTTCACCTGACGAGGAAGACGGAGGTTTGAAACCGGTAGTAAACTCAAATAAAACAGTGGTGAATAAACAAAACATTAAGGACAATACTTTGCCTCTGGAGTTGAGTAACCCTGCATCAACATGTAGGAAGGTTTTTTTTTCGGCAAAGCAACTTGCATCTCGTTCTACTAATGAGGCCACGTGTTTTCTATATCTAAATATCTATCCATAATATTCCCACAAAATTCTCAAAGATTATTAAATAATTTTAAAACAATGTCTGTAATTTATTATTACTACTGCTTTTTGTATCTTCATGTTAGTTTAAGATAAAGTTTTGTATTATTTGTCAATAATTTTAAGTACTTATATAACCTGTCACATGTTAATTTGTATATAAAGACAATGTTGTGTCGTTAATTAAATAAATACATAAAATAAATGAATTATTATTTTAAGAATTTTAATCTCTAATTAACAAAATATTTCAATCTCGAATCCATAAAATCAGGACAATGTACCAACTAGTTTCAATTAGAATATGCATCTACAGTTTGGGTTCCTTATCAGCTCAAATATAAAAATAATATAGAACAAATACAAAAAAAACTCCTCAGATATCTATGGTACAGAACAAAGGGGGATTACCCAAAATATGCTCACCATGTCGAACTTCTCATGGCGTGTAACTATAGAAGCCTCGAAACAAGAAGGCAAGAATCCATTGCGATATTCCTAATTAAGGTTTTTCAAGGTTGCTTTGACTGTTCCGCGATTCTAGAAGCACTAAGTTTATATGTACCTAATAAATATGCCCGTGCAAGGAATCACCCTCTGTTCTACATACCAACTTACAGGACGAATATCATGGCTAAACACTCAGTCACGCGTGGTATAGAGATATTGAACCAACTGAATGACACTGTGGATATAGTCTCGGTACCGCCTAGCAGTATGAGAAGAATCCTGGCTGATATTATTCCTAACGAATAAGCTAACGCTAGAAGCAGACCCTCTTTGTGTAACAGGAGAAATACGTGGAAAGTGGATAAAAAAATATCACATGTGGCATTATCAATACAAATGGTCTGGTAAATAGTAACTTGTTTATATTTTTTATGATAAAATAAATACTTATTTTTTAAATTTTGTTTTCCCCAGTATTTCATTCGAGTTTATTACCGGTTTCAAAAACCTTTGTCTTCCTCGTCAGGTGAATATGAACTAAATTAAGTCTAAATTAATTGTTTTCCTTTTTGTAATCGGTATATGAGAAGTTATATGATATGTCATTTACCTATTAAAATTAGAAAAATTTTTTTTTTATACATAATTTAATTCATCTTCACCTGACGAGGAAGACGGAGGTTTGAAACCGGTAGTGAACTCAAATAAAACAGTGGTGAATACAAAATCATAAAATAAATGTTTAATTTATTTTATTAAAAAATCACAAAGTGAAACGAACGTCTTTTTTAAGATTTAAGAAGTAAACTTGAGTTTCAAATATAAATACAATTTAATACACTTTAAAATATATATTTAACTCTACTACTTTCAAATCGTAGGACATTATTGTGAAATAAACTTTTTGGTCAGTTTAGAATGATAAAGTAAGCGGTGTTTGATTAGCATATGTTAATACAAGTACCCGGCGGTAAATAATACACATCGGGCTTAAGAAAGAGACTCTCGGCCATAATCGGCTAACTTCGACTTTGTAGAGCGTCGTCTCTGTCATTCATACACGTGTTCCGTCGCGATTTGTCACTTAAAAAGTTTAACAGCTCTTTCTAGATACTGGACTGCTAGCGCAACGTGCGACATAGACGACGCTATTACTTACCGCCGAGTACTTTACATACTTGTAATTGAGATTCACTGTTTATCGATTTGATAAGAGTTTACAACGGGATATTTTATAACCAACAATCTATCTACTAAATCGGAAGTTGCGGGTTCAAATCCCGGTGGAACCCAGATTTTTTCAAAAAGGATTTCAGTCCGATTTTCACTTAAGGCTTCTTTAAAATCTTTCTCGTCAGATGGAAAAGATTGTCACATGTCAATAAGCCCGCCATGTTGTACCGTATACAACGAAAGTATAATAATGTGTCTTTCAAATTGAGTGTTTTTTTTAATTCTTGGATAAAACACAGATGGCGTCGCGAACTTGCCTGGGTCTTGTGACATTTGAGAAGTGTAATATACGACATTTATACAAATGGAGTCGTATACAATACAACAACGCGTTCAAATTATTGAATTATTTTATGTATTGTAATCTCCGGAAACGGTGATGTTAATTGGCCACCAAGATCGTGTGATCTGACACCGTTGGACTATTTTCTCTGGGGTTACGTGAAAAGCCAGGTCTATAAGAATGACCCCCGATCAATTCCTGAGCTGAAGGACGAAATTATTCGCGTTAATGGTGAGTTAGAACCGCAATCATGTCAAAATGTCATCGAAAATTTTGACAAAAGACTGGACATCTGTGGAGCTGCAAGAGGTGGACATTTGGCGGATATTGTTTTTTTGTGTATAATTGTCATACATTATACTTCAATGACAAATAAAAAGTTTTTTGAAATCAAAGCAAATTGTGGGTTTTATTCAAGAATTTAAAAAAATTTAATTAGAAAAAACCGCTCAATGTGAAAGACCCTATACAATACAATAAGATTTTTTTATTTTTTATTTATTTATTTTTTCAAAACAGGCTTAGCCCAATTACTTTGAAAAATACAAGACATTAAAAAAGAAGAAAAATTACATAGAAAAAAATTATATAAAATAAAAAATAATGCATATGCATACATACGAGTATATACACACAAACATATGATGCACATATATTCACAGTCACTTAAGTACGAGTATGTTGATCAGTGCTTTCTAACGCGCTCAATTTTAGAAGAAAATTTACTTTTGCTTTTGGTAATGTGATATGAAATATGTCAATATCCGAAGCAGTACCGTTCAAAAGAGTTAAGGCCCTTCCAACAGGCATAGCGGCTGGAAGACCCGTTCTTGCGTATGTTATTGAGAACAGTTCTTGGCGGCGCAGTCTGGTGTAATTATTAGGAACATTTAACGCTAATCTTTGTAGTAATGCTGGACAGCTCACAATTCCTCGAACGAGTTTGACAACGTATACCAGGAGAGGCAGATCTCTTCTTACGCTCAAGGAGTTATACCCGAGCATGCCCAGCAAAAACTGAGTAGGATAAAGCAAAAGCCTAGTTTCTTGGGATTCAACAAATGAAAGGCAACAAACCCAGACCCATATAATTTGTCTGTCCACTTTAAATGACTTGTTGTGTTTCGTAAATTATGTAGTTAAAAAAATATTGTCTTGTATAAATAAATGAATAAATAAAATAAATATGCGAGTCATCTTCAGGGGTATAGAGTTAGTTCGGAATATCTCTGAAGATTAATCGCATATGATTTGAAACTCGTTGAGTTTAAATATATATTTTAAAGTGGATCTAAAAGTGTTTTAATTTAATTATATTTGATTTAAACCTAATTTCCACAGTGTTAAAACTGAAACAGAAATATTATAAACTTGTTATTGCCATCACGATTATGACATACTCGTACATTATTGCAGCTGAATTTATTCAGTGCCGTTTATAAGTTGTATTTTATAAAGTAAAAAAATTAACACATTCTTTCTTGTGGAATATTTTAAAGTTACATTATTTCAATGGATTTTGTTATGCACAATACATCGTTTTAATGGAAAAAGTAACCATACTGTATGTAATAATGCTAAATATACCTCAATTTTGTGGATAACTTAACACTTCACTAGGCAAGGCCTGTGATGAACTGCTCTCATTAAATCACAAATTGACATACAGTAAATTTTCAATTAACAAGGGTCACATTAACAGGGGTCACATTAAACATGTTCGCAAATTCAAAATGATTTTTAAGCACGCTTTGATTCAGTGATCCGTTGTTATTTTTTCAAGTCTTTAGTAATAATGCCTAAACGAAAAAGAGCTGTTCTTGTTGTAGAATAAAAAAATTGAAAGGGTTATCGGGGGAGACAGAAAACTGCACAGTGGTGCTATAACTAATGTTGAAACCCTACAAGAAACATTGAAAGAAGGGTAGCGACAGGAAACAAGGTGAATGGAGCACTTAATGTTGTATACAACAATCCCGCAATATCAACAGTAGCAAAAATGACTACATAATAATGTGATGGTTGCCTATCTTGGAAATTAAACTGGGACTTGGCAAAAGGTAAATTAGTGGAGATCGCACGATACGGGACCGTCTCTAGTCAGCTACCCGCACTTCACCATATAAATTAGCGTACCATAGTCGTGTGATATATAAGCAATTGAAACATTTAAATTCAGATGTAAAATGTCTACTAGTGAAACTATTCTAGAAGTGAATCTACTAGGAATCAAACCTGGGGTGTCCGTTTGCTTAGAATGAATGCTAACCGTTAGACCAACAGTCTCCAAAGTGGAGATACGCGTACTCCAGTAGATACGCGAGTCGATACTTGGGTGTACTCCAAGTGACAGAAAAAATAAGAAAATTTACTAAAGATGAAGAAATACTAAGTTGTATTTTTAAATGATATGACCATAAACATTAAATAATATGACCATAAATATCAAATGACCGTAAACATTAAATTATATGACCATAAACATAAAATGACCATAATCATTTAAATATGAAGAAATACCAACTTGTATTTTTAAATTATATGACCATAAACATCAAATGACCATAAACATAAAATGATATGACCATAAACATCAAACGACCATAAACATTAAACGATATGACCATAAACATCAAATGGACAAGGGATTGACAGCGGCGACACTATCGGGTGCTCGTAGAAGAGACAGACAGCAAATCTGTGTATTGACTGCCAATTCGTGATATTTTTGCGTATATTATTTATAGTTAAGGCATTAACATTGTGGAGGTTTAAACACATTGTAATTTGTTTTATCAAACATTGTTTATTTCACTTTTTGTAACAGAATAACCCTACCGGTTTCAAGGCTCTCACCTCATCACGAGGGAGCATAAATAAGACAATTCATTTCGAAAATAATTCAGTCTTGTTTGTGCTCGTCTGATAATGAGGTGAAAGCCTGGAAACCGGTAGGGTTATGCCGTTAAAAAAAGTGGAATAAACAGTGTTTGATAAAACAAATTACAATTTTTACGTACGTATATATATTGTTTATAGTTAAGGCATTAAACTTGTGGAGGTTTAAAGACATTGTAAATTGTTTTATCAAACACTGTTTATTCCACTTTTTGTAACGGTATAACCCTACCGGTTTCAAGGCTTTCACCTCATCTTCAGGGGAGCACAAACAAGACTGAATTATGTTCGGATTGGTATCGATATACTACACGCTTTTAACGGTTGGGGACATTTGGGTTGGGGACTGAGGGCTGAGGGAGGCATGGGACGATCTCGGCCAGCAGGAGAGAGATTCTTGGGATATATGTGTTTACCAGATGTTCGCCTCGTATAGTCCAATCCCTTGAATGTATTCAGGGGTTCGTATTATAAATTTCTGCTGTCTTAGAGGTACGCGATCATAAAAGTTTGGAGATCACTGCGTTAGACCACGACCGTCGATTTTATAATGTAAATTAGAATAAAGTTATATACAACGAATCCAACACAAAAACAAAACAAGTCCTGTTCATCTTTGCAAAAAACAAATTGTTCGCTTTACTCTTTTATTTTTCAAAGTCATATGAAAGTTGATACAATGTCCATATTGATTACCCAATCTGTGAATGGTTGTTATGCAGGAGTTATAACCACTTCACTGTGTAAAAGGAGCTTGTAACAAGACAATCAGAGTTTATTCCGGACTATTGAAATGCGAGCTGACAATCTTAAATGACATTGTTAGTTAAAATGATTTTTTAAATTTATAATTTATTATATGCTGCAGGTAAAGCATGTCTTAGAGTGAACGGTTCGTTAACTGATTGGTTTTATATATCAAAAGGGGTAAAGCAAGGATGTGTTAAGTCACACTGGTTGTTGGATGTTTACATAAATTCATTTGTGACGGAACTGCATTGGTTATTGTTTATTTATTTATTTAACACTTTTATTGCAAATATAATCTAGCGGGTTTATTGCCAGGCGGCAATCTCTTCCAACCAACCAGACAAAAGTAAATGAAGCAAGTTACATGGTTGCATAAATCATTCAAATTACTATCCATCCCCACGAAATCCATAAACACGTACGTGTGCATATGCCCACGAACCCCACAAAGACGGCAATTACCCAAATATTATTTTTCATATAAAGTGAGATATCATCAATCAAAAGGAAATGAAGGGATGGTGGACAGGAAAGGAAAAGATAAATCAGGAATGAAACACGTTATTTTACTGACCAGAAATTAAGAGTTTTTTCAGTCGCTTCTTAAAACATGCCAAGGACGGCGCGAGTCTTATATTGGTTTGTAACTGATTCCAGAGTCTCACTGCATGGATAGTAAATGACGACGTAAAGAAAGAGGAGCGGTGAACTGGAAAGGCCAATAAACAATTTCTGTTTGAGCGTAGCGCTTATCCATGATTGGAAAGAAGCTGAAAATTTTCGGCGAGATAAAAAGGGGCGACGACAGTTAAGGATATTATACAATAGAGACAGCATGTGAATTTCGCGTCTATTTCTAACAGTCAACCAGTTCAATGCCTTCTGGTATGAAGTTATATGAACGTACTTTCGCAGGTTGAAAATAAATCTTAGACACACATTTTGAAGACTCTGTAATTTGTCCAGCTGTTCCTCTGTAACATCCAAGTAACATACGTCCGCATAGTCCAGAATCGGAAAGAGCAGAGATTGTACGAGTAAAATTTCGGTTTTAGTAGGCAGGAATCTTTGCAACACTTTAAGGGAATGAGTGACATACGAATGTCGAATGAGACTGTATGCATGTTGCTGTATGCTGTTGACATGCTAGAATTAGCAGATAATGGAGATGAATGAAAGTCTGATAAGTAAATTAGATGTGAAGAGAAAGATGTGAGAGAGAAGGTTATAAAAACCAAAATCATGGTGGTAGAATAGAGTGAAAAGAAAGTAAATACGTAACACGAATGAAGAATTTTACTGTTTGAGTAGTATTGGATGACGGAAGAGTTACGAGGGAATATCGAACGGCGTGTAGCGATATGAAACAAAGTCAATGGAGAATTTAAACAAATATACTTAAACCGTACACTATTCACAACAGCATTTAAGTATCAATTTCGATGTATGGGAGTGCAACGTGGACGTGGAAAAATATTGAATAAAACCGAATAAATGCTGACATTTAGAAGAAAATATGGGGTGACAATTTGGTCTGTCTGGAGTGAGGAAGTGTGATGAGTTTGATTTCGCGTAATGTATACATATGTAATTGAGTGTCACTGTTTGTCAGGTTGATGAGAATGTGCAACGGGGTTTTATATAATCCAAAATCGGAAAGAAGTATCGATTTATTTTTTCATGCTAAATGTCCTCAGTGAGATACAGGCAAAAGCCTAGTTTACTGGGAACACGACAAATGAAAGGCAACAAACCCAGATCCATTGAAATCGTGCGTCCGAATTAAATTACTTGTTGTTTTTTCGCAAATTATGTATATTTCTTGTCATTTATTTATTTATTTTTCAAAACAGGCTTAGCCCAATTACTTTGAAAAATACAAGACATTAAAAAAGAAGAAAAATTACATTGAAAAAAAGTTATATAAATAAAAAATAATGCATATGCATACAAACGAGTATATACACACAAACATATGATACACATATATTCAAAGTCACTTAAGTATGTTGATGAGTGCTTTCTAACGCGCTCAATCTTAGAAGATAATTTACTTTTGCTTTTGGTAATGTGATATGAAATATGTCAATATCCGAAGCAGTCCCGTTTAAAAGAGTTAAGGCCCTTCCAACAGGCATAGCGGCTGGAAGACCCGCTCTTGCGTATGTTATTGAGAACAGTTCTTGCCGGCGCAGTCTAGTGTAATTATTAGGAACATTTAACGCTAATATTTGTAGTAATGCTGGATAGTTCACAAATCCTCGAACGGTCATGTGTAAAATAAATAAAATTTATGACGGAATAAAGAATTTATGTGCGAATGTGAACTAAGGATGGCGAAGATGTTGCGTAAGGCGAAAAAGATCACTCTGAGATGGTGTGGGCATGTGGAACGAATGAATTAAGACTAACAAAACAAGTATAGAATAGAGGTAAATATCAAAAAAAGTTTGGTTGGATCAAATTTATGTTTTAAAAGAAATATATAATAAGCCGTAAGAAACATCGCAGGAGGTGTTTCGATGTGGAAGAAGTGAAATGTGTGTATCGTGATAGGAAAGTATGGCATTGTGTCCTCTCTGCCTACCCCAGCAAGGAAACTGCTTGATGGTATATGTATGTATTAATTTGAAAATGTACTCAAAATATTTCGGCCCATTTGAACATCAGTTCTTCGGGAAACTTTTGATAAATCGCTGGCACAGTCCGCCACTGTAAAAAAACTCCTGAAACGATTTTTTTCAGTAAATCCTTTCTTGAATAAACCTTACATAACAGTCACGGAATCGTCTTGAGGCTTTTTTTTTAATTAAAAAAAAACAGCCTTAAAATGGTTATACTCACTCTGTAACATTTCTTCCATCTCCTTATCAGCTTCAGCCTTTGATTTCCTGTTAGCCATCTTTCTTCTAGTTTAGTAGTCCTTGGACTTTCCTTAGCGTGTGTGAACTCACTGAGCTGCGCTCTCCCTCGTCTGTTGTCTTACTATGCAGTATAGCTCGTCTGTTCTATGGACTAAAATAACTGAACGAGACTCCTTTTATTTTTACCCCCGCCCTTCAAAGCAGGATGGTTGCCACACGTGAGAAATTTATTTTCCTTATTTATTCCATAATTATTGGAAAATGATGTTTTCTTTAATTTTACATATATACTACCTTGATCAAAAAGGTTTAGGACCGGCCACAGTGTGGCGCTGTCAATCACCCGATTGGATTTTTTTTTTGTTAGGTTACCACATCTATCATTGACACTTCCCTCTAAATTTCAGCGTCATAGCTTGACATTTGTAAAAGTTACGCTGTACTGAGTAAATCTACCTCTGTGCGTGTTTTTGATTTTTTACATGTTTGAAAATGGCATCAACGAGTTTGCATTAAATCTTGTGTGAAAAACGGATTTAACGGTCCGCAGACGTTGGAAATGTTGGAAAAGTGTTTTTCGGTGGCAAGAACTCTTCAGAAGTGGTCGTGAGTTGGTCAAGGATGACGAACGCAGTGGCAGTCGAAAACTGACGAAAACATCGATAAAATCAAAGAAATGTTGGCCGAAAACCGCAAATTGACCATCAGAGAGCTGGCAGAGGACTTGAACATCGCTTATGGATCCGCTCAAGACATTTTCGTTAGTGATTTGGGCCTCAGACGTGCTGCTGCAAAACTGGTGCCGAAAGACCATAATTTCATGCAAAAAAGGACCGCGTTGAAATCGCGAAAGACATGATTTCCATGAGTTTTTGACCAAAAACAACACGAATACTATCCAGCAGCCTTCGAATTCACCTGATCTGGCTCCTTACGACTTTTTCCTGTTCAACCGACTTAAAAAAAACCGCTTCGCGGAACGCGTTACAGCACCCGAGAGGATGTCATGAAAAAATCGAAGACGGCTCTGATGGACATACCGAAAATTAAATACCAACGGTGTTTCGAGGATTGGATCAAGCGCTGGCGTAAGTGCGTTGCAGTCGATGGGGAGTACTTTGAAGGGGACCATATTGATTTTGATGAATACACTTGTATTTTCGATTTTATGAATAAAGTCCTAAAACTTTTTGATCAAGGTAGTATCTCGTTTTACGGAAGGGATAACACTCGGGTCATAAAGTTTCGGGCATATTAACAAATTACACCGACTAATTCTGATGTCGAGTGTTTACGTTTACATTATAAATGCTATTTTTTTATGTATCTTATACATATATCTCGTCATATGTGCTCGTATATGTTTTCTCTGTTCTACATATTTCAAAATACATTTAAGAATTTCCTCTACCGTATCATTGTTGTTCTCCTTCTGTATTCCCCTACAGAATGACTTGGATGATAAATTTGTTTCTTCCCATGACATCTATGTCATACTCTCCTCTTAATTCAGTACCCGGCGGTAAGTAATACACATTGTTTGTAGAACGTAGATTCTGTCATACATACACGTGTTCCGTCACGATTTGTCACTCGTTACCGGACCGCACTGTTATACTTGAGAAAATGTAGCATGGTCCCTGTGACAGTTCACAAATTTGCCCCAATAAAACCTTGTAACGACGTTCAGTAATTTTAATTATTTTATCAACTTTAATATAAGTCTCGATTCTAATAAATAGCAAGTTATTTAGGTAAATACATTACATAAAACTAACAATAATGACAAATTAATGCATCTTGTTACAAATTAGCAAAAATGTGGCAGTTTGTTAAAATCAAATAATATTGGGCGACGTTCGTCATAAGTCACTATGTTAGTCTGCATTGGCTAGGGATGGGGTATACGATAATTGGATTTTAGATTTTTTTATACCTAAAAGTAAATGTTCGTATTTAGTATTAATTCATAGTGGATCTTGGCCTATTTAAAGATAGATACAAATCATACAATACATTAGAAAGTCAGTATAATGAAAATTAGGAATTAAAACGTCAGTTTAGAGAAAAACAATTTTTCGATTTATAAAAAAACGATTCGATTTCTAAAACAAAAAACCATTTTACCCCATCCCTTTGAGACATGACATTTCAAATGTCAGAGGGACCATCCTACATTTTCTCAAGAATAGCACATCGTGCGACAGAAACGACGCTCTACAAACGATGTGTATTATTTACCGCCGTGTACTCTACAACCATGTAGATGAGAGAAAATAAATTTAAAAAATATATTTATTTTTCCCCTCATTCTAGTTCTAAGCTGTGTACACATTTAGTGTGTCCTTTTAAATTGTGTTTATTTAGTTGAAATATTTTTTAAATTTTGTTTTTAATCATTGATTTTTTAAGTTTCTTCGTATGTTTTTTGCGTGAATCGAATATTTTTAATGGTAAAGCATATATTTATCTTATGATGATTTGTACGTTCTACAAACGATGTGTATTATTTACCGCCGGGTACTGTACTTCTTTGACTTTTTTGAGGACCTCTTCATTGCACACTTTATCAAACCAAAAAATATTTAACATTTATTTATTAAACACTTTTATTGCAAATACTACTCTATGGCTCCGAATGCTGGACGATGTATAACTCTTACTCCAGGCAACTAGAAACTGCTGAAATGCGCATGCTAAGATGGTCAGCTAGTGTGTTCCTAAGAGACAGGAAGCCTAGGTGTTACAGACATCAACAGTAAGATGGAGGAGAGGCGATTGAGATGGTATGGGCACGTTGGACGCAGAGCACCCGATCACATTGTGAACCAGGCAATCTCCATGGATCTTCCTCGAATAACAACCAGAGGAAGACCAAAAAATTCATGGGTGGTGCAAAAAGATAACCTGATGCAGAGGCAGAGGGACGAGGAGAGCTGACCCCAACAGTCTTCGCAGACAGAGAGTTGGGATGGAGCCAAGGAGAAGAAGACCTTCTGACGGGCTTATTGCCAGGCGGTAATCTCTTCCTACCAACCAGACAAAAGTAAATTAAGCAAGTTACGTGGTCGCATACTACGTAGCGACTGAAAAACCTCTTAATTTCTAGTCAGTAAAATAACGTGTTTCATTCCTGATTTATCTTTTCCTTTCCTCTCCACCATCCCTTCCTTTCCTTTTGATTGATGATATCTCACTTTATATGAAAAATAATGTTCGGGTGATTGTCCGTCTTTGTGGGGTTCGTGGGCATGTGCTCATGTATATGTTTATGGGTTTCGTGGGGATGGATAGTCATTTGAATGATTTATGCGACCACGTAACTTGCTTCATTTACTTTTGTCTGGTTGGTTGGAAGAGATTGCCCCCTGGCAATAAACCCGCCAGATTGTATTTGCAATAAAAGTGTTGAATAACAATTCTTACAACTAATTATTTAGCACGTACATGTCCACTCGTTCAGGCTACTTGTATTCCATCACATTCACTCAGACCTTGGTCCTCTTAGCGGATACTGTAGGTGGACTAGTCATGCAACAGGCGATGCTTCGGAAGCCTGTGCTTATAACGGAAGGGTAGGTCGGACTTACTCTCGTAAGCCCCCAGGGCAGCGATTAGAGGATTGATGTGGTCTTGTTGGCTTTTATAGAACTTCACAATCCAAATGAAGATATGATGTTGGAGGGTATCTTCATGCTGTTCGGCGTGAAATTGCGAGAAGTTTTGTGTGTAGTGTTTAAAATAAATAATTCAAAAGTCAATGAAAAATATATTTATTTATTTAAGAATGACATATGTTATATATATCTAACGAATTCTTAAGAAATAAGGGATATAACATTGCAATATTAGACTAACCATCAATCCGAAATATACAACCTTATTTCCTACATACATATTATGATGTTTCAATCATCTGCAAAGCTTGAAAAGTTTAAAAAGTTTGCAATTGAGAATCGTTATTATAGTATGTTATATATGTGATCTTAATACTATTTCTGAAAGACTTGGGCATTCTTTACGTTTTGAAACGGTAACCTTGTATCTGTTTTGGTATATATTTTTAATATTCATGTTATTGTGTTCAGGAGGGTCCTTCTCCGGCATTTCCTCGAGCTTAGGGCTTGACTTACTTTATTTTAGTTGTTTTTTTTAATTATACACATACATGGTCGGTCGGACGATCTCCGTGACCTTATTGGTAAGACGTCTGCCTACCAACCCGAAAGCTGCGAATTCAAATTCCGCTGAAACCAGATTTTATTAAAAAATAGAATTCCAGTCTGGTTTTTACCTAAGCCCTCTTTAAGACGACCTTCGTAGCTTTGTTGGTAAGACGCTTGTCTCCCGACCTGAACGTTGCGGATTCAATTCCCGTTGGAACCCAGATTTTTTTCAAAAAGGATTCAAGTCTGGTTTTCACTTAAGGCCTCTTTAACTCCATCTTTCTTGTTGGTTGGAAGAAATTGCCACATGACAATAAGTTCGCCAGGTTTTGCTGTGTACAACGAAAGTATAGTACTTACAATATAATAGATACCATCACGCCGTTTCCCTGTCGGGGTAAGCAGAGCGTCAGACATTCCTATCACAACACAAATCCTTTTCTATTTGTAAATCCATACACCTTCTCATACAACTCCCGAGATTTCTTTGACTTTCTATCTTTCAATTTCACTTGATCCGCCCACACTTTCCTTGGTCTTCCTCTTCCACGTCTTCAACTTACGTTTGCACTGTATATTTGTTTTGTTAGCATTTGTTAATTCATTCGTTCCATATGCTTAAATCATCTTAGAATGCTTTTCTGCATCTTTTCAACACATCATCCTTGAGATCGCATTCATCCTTAATCATTTCATTCTGTTTTGTAATACATTGTTACCCCACGTATTCATCTCAGTGTATTCATTTCTACAGCATTTTTTCTTCCTCTACTATCCCTTCCACACAATTTTCGTTTTGTAATTTGCACTTGAATAAAAAAAAATCTATTTGAATGCAATATTTTAATAAGTTATGTATTTACATTAATTTAAGTTGTTCGTATTTCTCAATTTAATTTCCTTTTAATATTGATCGTCTATTTTTCATTATTCCACGTTAAATATTAATTTAAATTAATGTAAACTTGTTAAATGTTATAATATAAAATATTTTTAATATTTACTTCTGGCTGTATAATGCCGAAAATTTGGATTAACGGCGATAAATCAAACTGGTTAGTTATAAAAAATGCTGTATAACAATAAACTCGCCAGATGTACAATGTGTAACCATGTACATAAAACAATTTAAAAAAAATCAAGAAACTAAAAACGAACTCGTAATTTCTTTAAAAGGAAAATGTCATTTTCAAGTCTTCAGTTATAAGTAAAGAACACAGATGTTGTAATATAAAATTAAAATATGGTTACGTTGTTTAATTCTGTTTTATTTATTGCAAATCATAATGCATTTCAACACTCGCTGTGTCAACATCAGGTGAGTTGTTAAGAACTGAAGTATATTTTAATAACATTTGTTGTTTATGGTACAATTGAGTCAAATTGTCTATAGTATTTGTTGTTTATGGTGCTAAAAGAGAATAGAGAAGCGGAGAAGATGACAAATTTAATTGATTGTTTATGATATTTTTGTTTTGTTTGTTTGCCTTATGTATTTTAATGATTTCTAGTTTTCTTATTATGTGATACGTGTAATATTTTTGTTTCTTTTAATAGTCAATTCACCCTCACTATAGTTCGGGAATTTTAGGATGAGTCCTGTGACAGCTCACAAATTGACCCCAATACAACCTAATGTAATGTATTTACCTAAATAACTTGCTATTTATTAGAATTGAGGCTTATATTAAAGTTGATAAAATAATTAAAATTACTGAACATCATTACAAGGTTGTATTGGGGCAAATTTGTGAGCTGTCACAGGACTCATCCTAGAATTTCCGAACTATAGAATAATTTAGTGTTACCAAATTAAAGTTATTATGCAATTATACGAGTCAATATAATTAAACTATTCTTTAAAACTTCTTTTCTAGACAATTTAAAATTTCAACTGATTAAGCGTAAAAAAAATAATAATCGATCTACGAGTTTAAATGAAAAAGTTCCACGTAGAAAGAAGAAACGCAACATTCATTGTACGCGGCAAAGATTTTAGTAAATCAAATCTAGGTCGCAAAGGACGACCGAAAAATACATGGTCTATAGTTTCATCATCCAAACCACACTCGCAGCCGGGATTTTCTACAATACCCATTCTGTGAAGGTGACTAGCCACCATGTGCCACATGACAGATAATTCAATCTTGTTCATTCCCATTATATTAAACCATGGTTTCAAAGGGATAATTCCCATTATATTAAACCATGGTTTCTAAGGGATAATTCCCATTATATTAAACCATGGTTTCAAAGGGATAATTCCCATTATATTAAACCAAGGTATCATAGGGATAATTCCCATTATATTAAGAAAAGGTTTCATTGGGATAATTCCCATTTTATTAAACCGTGGTTTGAAAGGGATAATTCCCATTATATTAAACCATGGTTTCAAAGGGATAATTCCCATTATATTACCTTTTAATCCTACGGAGCCGATCATCGGCCTCAAAGTTTTCATACAAGTTTTTATGTTGAATACATATTTTTTAAAACTTTGAGAATCATTCTTTTTTAAAAGAATGCGTTTAAAACTAAATATTAACTGAGATAAAATATAAACTACTGTTTTTTTGCCAAAATATGCTGGGATTAAAAGAGTTAAACCATAGTTTCCAAGGGATAATTCCCATTATATTAAACCGTGGTTTCAAAGGGATAATTCCCATTATATTAAACCATGGTTTCAAAGGGATAATTCCCATTATATTAAACCATGGTTTCAAAGGGATAATTCCCATTATATTAAACCATGGTTCAAAGGGATAGTTTATTGGATTGATTTATATCTAGAACTTTGCGTTTATTGTGTGTGAAAAAGAGTGATCATGCGTTATTAGGTGTTCAGCGAACTGATCTAACGTGTTATTTAATTCATCTACTGAAATTCCTTGTTGTCTCACCGATGTACACCGTATTGCAATCATCGCAGTCAGTCTGATCAACTCTACTCTCATTATAGATGCTATAAATATTATAGTTAGTGTTGGTACTAGACAGTGAACGATAAATATGATTTCTAATGCATATTTGGAATAAATACAGTTGAATAAAACAAAGTAACCTTGTTTTAATTTTATATTAATTATGGAGTGCCGCAAAGTGACGCTAGAGCTATCGCTAAACAACTAACACATATATTTCAAAGATTTTAACCCTTCCTTCCCTGTGATGTGTAACTAGTACACATTGCTTCTAAATACTTTAATATCTCTATAAATATAATATATACTGGGTTCAGATTTTAGGTATTCCTCCGTAATACATTTACGCATTGAATGAAAATATAATATTAATAATAATTAGCACTTATCGGCCACATCAGAGATATTTTGTGAAAATTGGTAATAAATTCACCGATACAATCAAACGTGTGCCAGTGTGTGACGTGGGTATACTAATTATAAAAAAACCGCTATGGGTGAGGAAGCGACGCTATTCACTCTCACTCTACTTCGGTATATGGGAACGCAAGAAATAGAATCTCAGTTCGCTCGCTTATCTCGCGTCAGTAGCTCGTGGGCTTTCGTTTGAGGTGGTCGCTTCGCCCGTTTTGTGAACGTCGGCCGATGTTTTTTTTCATGTTTTCAGCAATTAAATTTCAATTATTATCACTTTTGACTTCAAATTTAATTAATTTAAGCGATTGGCTATGAATATTCTTATTTTTCCGATTTTAAATCGCTCATTTTTACATGTGTATTGAATACACAGCACCGGAACGCGCGGATTTTTTTTAGCACAGGAAGGGAAAGGTTAAGAAGCACCGAGTTAATCTTTGGACAGAAGCATTACATATCGATGGTCACTGTATAAAATTCATCAAACAAAAAAAACTGAATCTCTTGTCCACATATTATATTCTTAATACATTTTTTATATTTTATTTTCTTAAAATGTTCAGTCGATTTTGATCAATTAAATGATATGTATTTAAAATTAAAAAAATTAAACATGAGTGCGCATTTATATAAAATAAAGAGGTTACAAAATATAACCATTAAAACCTTAACATAGTCTTCTTCTTCATCATCTTATTTTAGGTCTGTTGGCCTGTTATGGTCCTGCATCATTGTTTCCCTCTTGCGACGTCGACTGCCAGCTGTCTTTCCATCTTTTGGGAGGTCGTCCTGTAGGTCTGCTCGCTCAGGGGATACTGTCCCTGGCCATTATTACGGCTCATGGTTCCGCCATTCTGGATACATATTCGTTCTAGAACCTTCTTCTCTGTCGTCCCCATCTGACAATATCTTCAACTACGCACATCATTCGGATTTCTGTGTTTCGTACTCTATCACGAAGGGTTTTGCCAGCGATACTCCTGAGTACCTTCATTTCGCTTGTTCGAAGGAGATTTTTGGTTCTGACAGTGTCGGCTCTGGACTGTATGCTGTATGTCATTATGGGGCGGACACAGGTCTTGTATATCCTCACCTTGCTTTGTATGTTCATATACTTGTATTTCCAGATAGTGTTCTTTAAACATCCGGAAATAGCTGCGGCCTTTTGTGATTATTCAAGCACTTCGCCTTAGAGGTCATTATTGCATGATTAACATGATTATTAACATTAACATGATTTGTATATAACTATAATCAGAATAAGTACACGCATACTATCACATAAACAAGCATACAGCAGGCCAAGACCCAGGGCTATATCCCGGACATGGAAGAACTTCCATTTATTTTGTTGGCATATAAAAGTTCGATTTTTACATAATGATGTACATTTTTAACGGTAGGTATATAATTGAAGATTCTTGACTCCAGCCTTATTAGGTTACAGCTAACTGAATGTGGCCTCATTAGGTTACAGGTAACTTAATGTGACATCATTAGGTTACAGCTAACTTAATGTGGCCTTATTAGGTTACAAGTAACTTAACGTGACCTCATTAGGTTACAGCTAACTTAATGTGGCCTCATTAGGTTACAGGTAACTTAATGTGGCCTCATTAGATTACATCTAATTTAATACTGCCTCATTAGGTTACATGTAACTTAATGTGGCCTCATTAGGTTACAGGTAACTTAATGTGACCTCATTAGGTTACAGGTAACTTAATGTGGCCTCATTAGGTTACATGTAACTTAATGTGGCCTCATTAGATTACAGCTAACTTAATGTTGCCTCATTAGGTTACAGGTAACTTAATGTGACCTCATTAGATTACATCTAACTTAATGTGGCCTCATTAGGTTACATGTAACTTAATGTGGCCTCACTAGGTTACATGTAACTTAATGTGGCCTAATTAGGTTACAGGTAACTTAATGCTGGCTTGAAACATAAAAACGTTATTTACCCCTACTTAAAAACGACACAAGTGGAAAAATCTACCAATTAATCGGATCGCCCCACCCTTGATATTCATTGGTAGAGTGTTGCAGCTGAGATCGAAAGAATAGAACAAGTCCAAGACCTAAGACATCCCTTATATGGTCACCAGCCAACAATATCCAGATTGCCATTCAAGAATCCAAGGAAAACTGACGATTCCTCCAGATAAATACCGTTTTCTGAAGATGAAATAAATAAATAAAAACGTTTATCGACTGGATAAGGTACACCAGACTGTCGTTAGACCCGCAATTATGTGTGGCTCAGAATGCTGGACTATGTACAGCTCATACAATTAGCAACTTGAAACAGCAGAAATGCGAATGCTTAGGTGTTCGGCAGGAGTATCACTGAAATATAAAATTAAGAGCTCACGCATTCGTGGTAGCCTGGAAGTCACTGACATAAATAGTAAGCGGGAAGAGTGACAACTGAGATGGTACGGGCACATAAGACGGAGACCACCAGACCATACTGTAAATCAGGCAACGTTTGTGGATCTTCCTCGACACCCGTCCAGAGGAAGATCAAAGAATTTCTGGATGACTCAATGCTCCAAAATCCTGGATAGAAACGGCCTAGATTAAAGCGACATCCTGAACCGAAGAATATACAGCCTGAGAACGAGAAGAGCCGACCCCAACATCCTACCTAGGCAACGAGTTGGGACAGTGCCAGGAAGAAGAAAAAACCTGTCGACTGGATAAAACTGTTGAAAAAGATGACACTGGAGACCAACTGTTTTAGCCTACTTGGAGAAAGCCTTGAATAGGCTCTTGAGTACGGGTAACTAAATGCAAGATTAATATGCAGAGACGAGGTTTCTTGAACGAAAGTAGCATTGAATGTAGTTGTGGGGATATACAATATATGGGAGTTTACAATATATGCCAGTTTGTACGATTGTTATCGGGACTACATGCTCTGGGCATGACCTAATTCTTCGCCTTCTTCTTGAATAATAGCCGTGAACTCCTATATATGTATGAAGGAGTATGCGCCAGTGTCAAGTGATGTCCACTCCATAGGATATCGTTAGTTGTATTCACATGGGCGACACAGGCGCAATTAATTGTCGCGTCTGTAGTTGATATTTTAAGTATACTAAAGCAACTCGGCCCGGGACTTCTGTTTTCCAGTGAACCTATTTTATAACTATACTAAAGAAAATGTAGCATGGCACCTGTGACGTTTCATAAATTTGCCCCAATACGACGTTCAGTAATTTTAATTATTTTATCAACTTTAATATAAGCCTCGATTCTAATAAATAGCAAGTTATTTAGGTAAATACGTTACATAAAACTAACAATAATGACAAATTAATACATCTTGTTACAAATTAGCAAAAATATATCAGTTTGTTAAAATCAAATAATATTTGGCGACGTTCGTCAAAAGTCACTACGTTAGTCTGCATTGGCTAGGGATGGGGTATACGATAAATGGTTTTTCGATTTTTTTTATATATAAAATTAAATATTCGTAATAAGTATCAATTCATAGTGGATCTTGGCCTATTTAAAGATAGATACAAATCATACAATACATTAGAAAGTCAGTATAATAAAAATTAGAAATTAAAACGTCAGTTTAGAAAGAAAACAATTTTTCGATTTATAAAAAAAACGATTCGATTTGCAAAAAAAAACGATTTTACCCCATCCCTTTGAGATATGACATTTCAAACGTCACAGGGACCATGCTACATTTTCTTGAGTATAACTCCAGGCAACACCTAATTGATACGAATGATGAGACATTGAAATCTCTGTTACTTTCTATAGGAAATACGTGACATCATAAATAATTTATGGTTTGGATAGGAAATAAATTAATGATTATATTGGTTATGGATTTCCACAATGCCTTAACTATTGGAACACAAATTATGATATCTATGGACAAGAAATTCCGTTGTTTAGCTATGGTACAGAGATTCCGTTATTTAGCTATGGTACTCAATAAATTCTGGATCAAAGCAGTCCAAATTTCTGGAAGAAGAACCATCCTAGCCTGAATATACAGAAGCAGATTACGAAGACGATGGAATAATGCGCAACTCTCAGCATCTTGTATTTCTTTACACCTTCTGGTACTGTGTCGAAGGTGTCCTTGATTAGGTAGAGTCTGACGCCCCGCAGGTAGGTGTAGAAAAAGTCTTCCCAAACTAGTTTTGAGATATCGAATTCGAAGAGCGCCCTGTCCCCTGGAGTGAGAACGTTCAGTAGCTGTTTGACGTTCGTATTGTGGAACTTCCATTGTTGTGTGCTGAAGTAGGATATCACACTGGAGAACTTGTGGATTTTGGCGTATGCTTTGACTAGCCTAGAAGAGTCGTGAAAAAATATATTAAATTTCAGAGATGAAAAAAGTTAAAACAAACGAGATTAAACAATGTACACACAAAATGACATATTCACATAGGTTAAACTGTAAGGTTTGTGGGAAAACTAAATAGCACATCGGAATAGACAGTGGATACTCACGTGGGGTAAACTGTAAGGTTTGTGGGAAAATTAAATAGCACATAGGAATGGACTGTGGATACTCACATGGGTTATGTTTAGGTTTGTGGGAAAACTAAATAACACATAGGAATGGACAGTGGATACTCACATGGGTTAAACTGTAAGGTTTGTGGGAAAACTAAATAGCACATCGGAATAGACAGTGGATACTCACGTGGGTTAAACTGTAAGGTTTGTGGGAAAACTAAATAGCACATCGGAATAGACAGTGGATACTCACGTGGGGTAAACTGTAAGGTTTGTGGGAAAATTAAATAGCACATAGGAATGGACTGTGGATACTCACATGGGTTATGTTTAGGTTTGTGGAAAAACTAAATAACACATAGGAATGGACAGTGGATACTCACATGGGTTAAACTGTAAGGTTTGTGGGAAAACTAAATAGCACATCGGAATAGACAGTGGATACTCACGTGGGTTAAACTGTAAGGTTTGTGGGAAAACTAAATAGCACATCGGAATAGACAGTGGATACTCACGTGGGGTAAACTGTAAGGTTTGTGGGAAAATTAAATAGCACATCGGAATAGACAGTGGATACTCACGTGGGGTAAACTGTAAGGTTTGTGGGAAAATTAAATAGCACATAGGAATGGACTGTGGATACTCACATGGGTTATGTTTAGGTTTGTGGGAAAACTAAATAACGCATCGGAATAGACAGTGGATACTCACGTGGGTTAAACTGTAAGGTTTGTGGGAAAACTAAATAGCACATCGGAATAGACAGTGGATACTCACGTGGGGTAAACTGTAAGGTTTGTGGGAAAATTAAATAGCACATAGGAATGGACTGTGGATACTCACATGGGTTATGTTTAGGTTTGTGGGAAAACTAAATAACGCATCGGAATAGACAGTGGATACTCACGTGGGTTAAACTGTAAGGTTTGTGGGAAAACTAAATAGCACATCGGAATAGACAGTGGATACTCACGTGGGGTAAACTGTAAGGTTTGTGGGAAAATTAAATAGCACATAGGAATGGACTGTGGATACTCACATGGGTTATGTTTAGGTTTGTGGGAAAACTAAATAACACATAGGAATGGACAGTGGATACTCACATGGGTTAAACTGTAAGGTTTGTGGGAAAACTAAATAGCACATCGGAATAGACAGTGGATACTCACGTGGGTTAAACTGTAAGGTTTGTGGGAAAACTAAATAGCACATCGGAATAGACAGTGGATACTCACGTGGGGTAAACTGTAAGGTTTGTGGGAAAATTAAATAGCACATAGGAATGGACTGTGGATACTCACATGGGTTATGTTTAGGTTTGTGGAAAAACTAAATAACACATAGGAATGGACAGTGGATACTCACATGGGTTAAACTGTTAGGTTTGTGGGAAAACTAAATAGCACATCGGAATAGACAGTGGATACTCACGTGGGTTAAACTGTAAGGTTTGTGGGAAAACTAAATAGCACATCGGAATAGACAGTGGATACTCACGTGGGGTAAACTGTAAGGTTTGTGGGAAAATTAAATAGCACATCGGAATAGACAGTGGATACTCACGTGGGTTAAACTGTAAGGTTTGTGGGAAAATTAAATAGCACATAGGAATGGACTGTGAATACTCACATGGGTTATGTTTAGGTTTGTGGGAAAACTAAATAACACATCGGAATAGACAGTGGATACTCACGTGGGTTAAACTGTAAGGTTTGTGGGAAAACTAAATAACACATCGGAATAGACAGTGGATACTCACGTGGGTTAAACTGTAAGGTTTGTGGGAAAATTAAATAGCACATAGGAATGGACTGTGAATACTCACATGGGTTATGTTTAGGTTTGTGGGAAAACTAAATAACACATCGGAATAGACAGTGGATACTCACGTGGGTTAAACTGTAAGGTTTGTGGGAAAATTAAATAGCACATAGGAATGGACAGTGGATACTCACATGGGTTATGTTTAGGTTTGTGGAAAAACTAAATAACACGTAGGAATGGACAGTGGATACTCACATGGGTTAAACTGTAAGGTTTGTGGGAAAACTAAATAGCACATAGGAATGGACTGTGAATACTCACATGGGTTATGTTTAGGTTTGTGGGAAAACTAAATAACACATCGGAATAGACAGTGGATACTCACGTGGGTTAAACTGTAAGGTTTGTGGGAAAATTAAATAGCACATAGGAATGGACTGTGGATACTCACATGGGTTAAACTGTAAGGTTTGTGGGAAAACTAAATAGCACATCGGAATAGACAGTGGATACTCACGTGGGGTAAACTGTAAGGTTTGTGGGAAAATTAAATAGCACATCGGAATAGACAGTGGATACTCACGTGGGGTAAACTGTAAGGTTTGTGGGAAAATTAAATAGCACATAGGAATGGACTGTGGATACTCACATGGGTTATGTTTAGGTTTGTGGGAAAACTAAATAACGCATCGGAATAGACAGTGGATACTCACGTGGGTTAAACTGTAAGGTTTGTGGGAAAACTAAATAGCACATCGGAATAGACAGTGGATACTCACGTGGGGTAAACTGTAAGGTTTGTGGGAAAATAAAATAGCACATAGGAATGGACTGTGGATACTCACATGGGTTATGTTTAGGTTTGTGGGAAAACTAAATAACACATAGGAATGGACAGTGGATACTCACATGGGTTAAACTGTAAGGTTTGTGGGAAAACTAAATAGCACATCGGAATAGACAGTGGATACTCACGTGGGTTAAACTGTAAGGTTTGTGGGAAAACTAAATAGCACATCGGAATAGACAGTGGATACTCACGTGGGGTAAACTGTAAGGTTTGTGGGAAAATTAAATAGCACATAGGAATGGACTGTGGATACTCACATGGGTTATGTTTAGGTTTGTGGAAAAACTAAATAACACATAGGAATGGACAGTGGATACTCACATGGGTTAAACTGTAAGGTTTGTGGGAAAACTAAATAGCACATCGGAATAGACAGTGGATACTCACGTGGGTTAAACTGTAAGGTTTGTGGGAAAACTAAATAGCACATCGGAATAGACAGTGGATACTCACGTGGGGTAAACTGTAAGGTTTGTGGGAAAATTAAATAGCACATCGGAATAGACAGTGGATACTCACGTGGGTTAAACTGTAAGGTTTGTGGGAAAATTAAATAGCACATAGGAATGGACTGTGAATACTCACATGGGTTATGTTTAGGTTTGTGGGAAAACTAAATAACACATCGGAATAGACAGTGGATACTCACGTGGGTTAAACTGTAAGGTTTGTGGGAAAACTAAATAACACATCGGAATAGACAGTGGATACTCACGTGGGTTAAACTGTAAGGTTTGTGGGAAAATTAAATAGCACATAGGAATGGACTGTGAATACTCACATGGGTTATGTTTAGGTTTGTGGGAAAACTAAATAACACATCGGAATAGACAGTGGATACTCACGTGGGTTAAACTGTAAGGTTTGTGGGAAAATTAAATAGCACATAGGAATGGACAGTGGATACTCACATGGGTTATGTTTAGGTTTGTGGAAAAACTAAATAACACGTAGGAATGGACAGTGGATACTCACATGGGTTAAACTGTAAGGTTTGTGGGAAAACTAAATAGCACATAGGAATGGACTGTGAATACTCACATGGGTTATGTTTAGGTTTGTGGGAAAACTAAATAACACATCGGAATAGACAGTGGATACTCACGTGGGTTAAACTGTAAGGTTTGTGGGAAAATTAAATAGCACATAGGAATGGACTGTGGATACTCACATGGGTTAAACTGTAAGGTTTGTGGGAAAACTAAATAGCACATCGGAATGGACAGTGGATACTCACATGGGTTATGTTTAGGTTTGTGGGAAAACTAAATAGCACATCGGAATAGACAGTGGATACTCACGTGGGTTAAACTGTAAGGTTTGTGAGAAAGCTAAATAGCACATCGGAATGTACAGTGGATACTCACATGGGTTAAACTGTAAGGTTTGTGGGAAAACTAAATAGCACATAGGAATAGACAGTGGATACTCACATGGGTTAAACTGTAAGGTTTGTGTAAAAATAAGTAGCACATCGGAATAGACAGTGGATACTCACGTGGGTTAAACTGTAAGGTTTGTGGGAAAATTAAATAGCACATAGGAATGGACTGTGGATACTCACATGGGTTAAACTGTAAGGTTTGTGAGAAAACTAAATAGCACATCGGAATGGACAGTGGATACTCACATGGGTTATGTTTAGGTTTGTGGGAAAACTAAATAGCATATCGGAATAGACAGTGGATACTCACGTGGGTTAAACTGTAAGGTTTGTGAGAAAGCTAAATAGCACATCGGAATGTACAGTGGATACTCACATGGGTTAAACTGTAAGGTTTGTGGGAAAACTAAGTAGCACATAGGAATGGATGGAAGTGGATACTCACAGGGGTTAAACTGTAAGGTTTGTGGGAAAAATAATAGCACATATGAATGGACAGTGGATACTCACATGGATTAAACTGTAAGGTTTGTGGGAAAACTAAATAGCACATCGGAATAGACAGTGGATACTCACGTGGGTTAAACTGTAAGGTTTGTGTAAAAATAAGTAGCACATCGGAATAGACAGTGGATACTCACATGGGTTAAACTGTAAGGTTTGTGGGAAAACTAAATAGCACATAGGAATAGAAAGTGGATACTCACGTGGGTTAAACTGTAAGGTTTGTGTAAAAATAAGTAGCACATCGGAATAGACAGTGGATACTCACATGGGTTAAACTGTAAGGTTTGTGGGAAAACTAAATAGCACATCGGAATAGACAGTGGATACTCACGTGGGTTAAACTGTAAGGTTTGTGTAAAAATAAGTAGCACATCGGAATAGACAGTGGATACTCACATGAGTTAAACTGTAAGGTTTGTGGGAAAACTAAATAACACATCGGAATAGACAGTGGATACTCACGTGGGTTAAACTGTAAGGTTTGTGGGAAAACTAAATAACACATCGGAATAGACAGTGGATACTCACGTGGGTTAAACTGTAAGGTTTGTGGGAAAACTAAATAACACATCGGAATAGACAGTGGATACTCACATGGGTTATGTTTAGGTTTGTGGGAAAACTAAATAACACATCGGAATAGACAGTGGATACTCACGTGGGTTAAACTGTAAGGTTTGTGGGAAAACTAAATAGCACATCGGAATGGACAGTGGATACTCACGTGGGTTAAACTGTCAGGTTTGTGGGAAAACTAAATAGCACATAGGAATAGAAAGTGGATACTCACATGGGTTAAACTGTAAGGTTTGTGTAAAAATAAGTAGCACATCGGAATAGACAGTGGATACTCACGTGGGTTAAACTGTAAGGTTTGTGGGAAAACTAAAAAGCACATCGGAATGGACAGTGGATACTCACGTGGGTTAAACTGTCAGGTTTGTGGGAAAACTAAATAGCACATAGGAATAGAAAGTGGATACTCACATGGGTTAAACTGTAAGGTTTGTGTAAAAATAAGTAGCACATCGGAATAGACAGTGGATACTCACGTGGGTTAAACTGTAAGGTTTGTGGGAAAATTAAATAGCACATAGGAATGGACTGTGAATACTCACATGGGTTATGTTTAGGTTTGTGGGAAAACTAAATAACACATCGGAATAGACAGTGGATACTCACGTGGGTTAAACTGTAAGGTTTGTGGGAAAACTAAATAACACATCGGAATAGACAGTGGATACTCACGTGGGTTAAACTG
This sequence comes from Odontocerum albicorne, assembly GCA_949825065.1. Taxonomy (NCBI): domain Eukaryota; kingdom Metazoa; phylum Arthropoda; class Insecta; order Trichoptera; family Odontoceridae; genus Odontocerum; species Odontocerum albicorne. The sequence goes on from OX463866.1 coordinate 1,201,198, forward strand.
TAAGGTTTGTGGGAAAATTAAATAGCACATAGGAATGGACTGTGAATACTCACATGGGTTATGTTTAGGTTTGTGGGAAAACTAAATAACACATCGGAATAGACAGTGGATACTCACGTGGGTTAAACTGTAAGGTTTGTGGGAAAATTAAATAGCACATAGGAATGGACAGTGGATACTCACATGGGTTATGTTTAGGTTTGTGGAAAAACTAAATAACACGTAGGAATGGACAGTGGATACTCACATGGGTTAAACTGTAAGGTTTGTGGGAAAACTAAATAGCACATAGGAATGGACTGTGAATACTCACATGGGTTATGTTTAGGTTTGTGGGAAAACTAAATAACACATCGGAATAGACAGTGGATACTCACGTGGGTTAAACTGTAAGGTTTGTGGGAAAATTAAATAGCACATAGGAATGGACTGTGGATACTCACATGGGTTAAACTGTAAGGTTTGTGGGAAAACTAAATAGCACATCGGAATGGACAGTGGATACTCACATGGGTTATGTTTAGGTTTGTGGGAAAACTAAATAGCACATCGGAATAGACAGTGGATACTCACGTGGGTTAAACTGTAAGGTTTGTGAGAAAGCTAAATAGCACATCGGAATGTACAGTGGATACTCACATGGGTTAAACTGTAAGGTTTGTGGGAAAACTAAATAGCACATAGGAATAGACAGTGGATACTCACATGGGTTAAACTGTAAGGTTTGTGTAAAAATAAGTAGCACATCGGAATAGACAGTGGATACTCACGTGGGTTAAACTGTAAGGTTTGTGGGAAAATTAAATAGCACATAGGAATGGACTGTGGATACTCACATGGGTTAAACTGTAAGGTTTGTGAGAAAACTAAATAGCACATCGGAATGGACAGTGGATACTCACATGGGTTATGTTTAGGTTTGTGGGAAAACTAAATAGCATATCGGAATAGACAGTGGATACTCACGTGGGTTAAACTGTAAGGTTTGTGAGAAAGCTAAATAGCACATCGGAATGTACAGTGGATACTCACATGGGTTAAACTGTAAGGTTTGTGGGAAAACTAAGTAGCACATAGGAATGGATGGAAGTGGATACTCACAGGGGTTAAACTGTAAGGTTTGTGGGAAAAATAATAGCACATATGAATGGACAGTGGATACTCACATGGATTAAACTGTAAGGTTTGTGGGAAAACTAAATAGCACATCGGAATAGACAGTGGATACTCACGTGGGTTAAACTGTAAGGTTTGTGTAAAAATAAGTAGCACATCGGAATAGACAGTGGATACTCACATGGGTTAAACTGTAAGGTTTGTGGGAAAACTAAATAGCACATAGGAATAGAAAGTGGATACTCACGTGGGTTAAACTGTAAGGTTTGTGTAAAAATAAGTAGCACATCGGAATAGACAGTGGATACTCACATGGGTTAAACTGTAAGGTTTGTGGGAAAACTAAATAGCACATCGGAATAGACAGTGGATACTCACGTGGGTTAAACTGTAAGGTTTGTGTAAAAATAAGTAGCACATCGGAATAGACAGTGGATACTCACATGAGTTAAACTGTAAGGTTTGTGGGAAAACTAAATAACACATCGGAATAGACAGTGGATACTCACGTGGGTTAAACTGTAAGGTTTGTGGGAAAACTAAATAACACATCGGAATAGACAGTGGATACTCACGTGGGTTAAACTGTAAGGTTTGTGGGAAAACTAAATAACACATCGGAATAGACAGTGGATACTCACATGGGTTATGTTTAGGTTTGTGGGAAAACTAAATAACACATCGGAATAGACAGTGGATACTCACGTGGGTTAAACTGTAAGGTTTGTGGGAAAACTAAATAGCACATTGGAAAGGACAGTGGATACTCACGTGGGTTAAACTGTAAGGTTTGTGGGAAAACTAAATAGCACATAGGAATAGAAAGTGGATACTCACATGGGTTAAACTGTAAGGTTTGTGTAAAAATAAGTAGCACATCGGAATAGACAGTGGATACTCACGTGGGTTAAACTGTAAGGTTTGTGGGAAAACTAAAAAGCACATCGGAATGGACAGTGGATACTCACGTGGGTTAAACTGTAAGGTTTGTGGGAAAACTAAATAGCACATAGGAATAGAAAGTGGATACTCACATGGGTTAAACTGTAAGGTTTGTGTAAAAATAAGTAGCACATCGGAATAGACAGTGGATACTCACGTGGGTTAAACTGTAAGGTTTGTGGGAAAACTAAATAGCACATCGGAATAGACAGTGGATACTCACGTGGGTTAAACTGTAAGGTTTGTGGGAAAATTAAATAGCACATAGGAATGGACAGTGGATACTCACATGGGTTATGTTTAGGTTTGTGGAAAAACTAAATAACATGTAGGAATGGACAGTGGATACTCACATGGGTTAAACTGTAAGGTTTGTGGGAAAACTAAATAGCACATCGGAATAGACAGTGGATACTCACGTGGGTTAAACTGTAAGGTTTGTGGGAAAATTAAATAGCACATAGGAATGGACTGTGGATACTCACATGGGTTATGTTTAGGTTTGTGGGAAAACTAAATAACACATCGGAATAGACAGTGGATACTCACGTGGGTTAAACTGTAAGGTTTGTGGGAAAATTAAATAGCACATAGGAATGGACTGTGGATACTCACATGGGTTAAACTGTAAGGTTTGTGGGAAAACTAAATAGCACATCGGAATGGACAGTGGATACTCACATGGGTTATGTTTAGGTTTGTGGGAAAACTAAATAGCACATCGGAATAGACAGTGGATACTCACGTGGGTTAAACTGTAAGGTTTGTGAGAAAGCTAAATAGCACATCGGAATGTACAGTGGATACTCACATGGGTTAAACTGTAAGGTTTGTGGGAAAACTAATAGCACATATGAATGGACAGTGGATACTCACATGGGTTATGTTTAGGTTTGTGGAAAAACTAAATAACACGTAGGAATGGACAGTGGATACTCACATGGGTTAAACTGTAAGGTTTGTGGGAAAACTAAATAGCACATCGGAATAGACAGTGGATACTCACGTGGGTTAAACTGTAAGGTTTGTGGGAAAATTAAATAGCACATAGGAATGGACTGTGGATACTCACATGGGTTATGTTTAGGTTTGTGGGAAAACTAAATAACCCATCGGAATAGACAGTGGATACTCACGTGGGTTAAACTGTAAGGTTTGTGGGAAAATTAAATAGCACATAGGAATGGACTGTGGATACTCACATGGGTTAAACTGTAAGGTTTGTGGGAAAACTAAATAGCACATCGGAATGGACAGTGGATACTCACATGGGTTATGTTTAGATTTGTGGGAAAACTAAATAGCACATCGGAATAGACAGTGGATACTCACGTGGGTTAAACTGTAAGGTTTGTGAGAAAGCTAAATAGCACATCGGAATGTACAGTGGATACTCACATGGGTTAAACTGTAAGGTTTGTGGGAAAACTAAATAGCACATAGGAATAGACAGTGGATACTCACATGGGTTAAACTGTAAGGTTTGTGTAAAAATAAGTAGCACATCGGAATAGACAGTGGATACTCACGTGGGTTAAACTGTAAGGTTTGTGGGAAAATTAAATAGCACATAGGAATGGACTGTGGATACTCACATGGGTTAAACTGTAAGGTTTGTGAGAAAACTAAATAGCACATCGGAATGGACAGTGGATACTCACATGGGTTATGTTTAGATTTGTGGGAAAACTAAATAGCACATCGGAATAGACAGTGGATACTCACGTGGGTTAAACTGTAAGGTTTGTGAGAAAGCTAAATAGCACATCGGAATGTACAGTGGATACTCACATGGGTTAAACTGTAAGGTTTGTGGGAAAACTAAATAGCACATAGGAATAGACAGTGGATACTCACATGGGTTAAACTGTAAGGTTTGTGTAAAAATAAGTAGCACATCGGAATAGACAGTGGATACTCACGTGGGTTAAACTGTAAGGTTTGTGGGAAAACTAAATAGCACATCGGACTGGACTGTGGATACTCACATGGGCTTCTTCCCGATGCAGAAGAGAATAAAGTCTACGATGTAGGCCGGTAGCACGTGCAGCAGGTACATGTACATCAGATGCACGGTCTTGTGCCTGTTGAGCGTGAAGCAGTAGTACCAGAGACACATGGTAGAAGGAATTTTGATGCCGGACTCTTCTGATAGTTGCATGAAGTAACCTGCGTTCAAGAAAAATATCGTACTGTAAACGAAATACAGGTGTCTCTCGCTTTAGGCGATCCGCTTTCTACGGTTTCGCTTAAATATTATTTAAATGAAACTAACAAAAAAAATGTTTATAATAATCTTATTTGAAAATAATATATTAAAACTAATAAATAATATGCGTCTTCTAATAGAAAATATAAATGTGTTTCAGCATTTTAGGTCATTTTTTTTCATTTGAAACCAAACATACTCAGATCATTTCACTGTACACGTTTTACTAGTTAGTGTTAGCTTTACGTGGTTTTTTCTAGTTAAAGTTTTCTCTAACCTTAATAGGCAGACCATTTTACCGCGATGTTCAATGTCCGACATTTCAGAATATAACGAAACAACACGTCTTCTATCGGCTGTAGTTGATATACTACTAAGCGTAGATATATCAATGTTTAATTGCAGCATTGATTTTAGGTGTGGTTGTAGTATACATATGTGTGTTTAAATATTATCTCGTTGTATTATTTTAGTATATGTGTGTTCATATATAATCTTGTTGTATTAGTTTAGTATATGTGTGTTCATGTATTATCTTGTTGTATTAGTTTAGTATATGTGTGTTCATATATTATCTTGTTGTATTAGTTTAGTATATATGTGTTCATATAGTATATTGTTGTATTAGTTTAGTATATGTGTGTTCATATATTATCTTGTTGTATTAGTTTAGTATATCTGTGTTCATATAATATCTTGTTGTATTACGTTAGTATATGTGTGTTCATATATTATCTTGTTGTATTAGTTTAGTATATGTGTGTTCATATATTATCTTGTATTAGTTTAGTATATGTGTGTTCATATATTATCTTGTTGTATTAGTTTAGTATATGTATGTTCATATATTATCTTGTCGTATTAGTTTAGTATATGTGTGTTCATATATTATCTTGTCGTATTCGTTTAGTATATGTGTGTTCATATATTATCTTGTTGTATTAGTTTAGTATATGTGTGTTCATATATTATCTTGTTGTATTAGTTTAGTAGAAAATAAAAATGTATTTCAGCATTTTAGGTCATTTTTTTTCATTTGAAACCAAACATACTCAGATCATTTCACTGTACACGTTTTACTAGTTACTGTTAGCTTTACGTGGTTTTTTCTAGTTAAAGTTTTCTCTAACCTTAATAGGCAGACCATTTTAGCGCGATGTTCAATGTCCAACATTTCAGAATATAACGAAACAACACGTCTTCTATCGGCTGTAGTTGATATACTACTAAGCGTAGATACATCAATGTTTAACTGCAGCATTGATTTTAGGTGTGGTTGTAGTGTACATATGTGTGTTCATATATTATCTTGTTGTATTAGTTTAGTATATGTGTGTTCATATATTATCTTGTTGTATTAGTTTAGTATATGTGTGTTCATGTATTATCTTGTTGTATTAGTTTAGTATATATGTGTTCATATATTATCTTGTTGTATTAGTTTAGTATATGTGTGTTCATATATTATCTTGTTGTATTAGTTTAGTATATGTCTGTTCATATATTATCTTGTTGTATTAGTTTAGTATATGTGTGTTCATATATTATCTTGTTGTATTAGTTTAGTATATGTGTGTTCATATATTATCTTGTTGTATTAGTTTAGTATATGTGTGTTCATATATTATTATCGTGTTAGTTTAGTCTTTGTGTATTCATATATAATCATTAATTTTTACAAAGCCTAAAAAATATCCTCAAGTGCGTTCGATGCGAGATTGCGTCGCGCCTCGGCTGAGTTGCCAATAGCAATTCGCATTCAACAGCAATTCGCTAAACTTCGATCAAATATTTCATATTTGACGGAGCACTTGTAACAGCCTCGCGGAGGACCAGGGCTCCGCGGAACACTGGTTAAGAACCACTGAATTAGACGGAGGAGTGGCCTGGGACTTCTCTACCGTGGAAGGAGTGGCGTACTCTTAATAGGATCAGATGCGAAGTAGGCCGCACTGCATATTATGTACACAAGTGGGACCTAACGGATTCGCCTCTTTTTTTAGTATCGGAGTAAACAGATCATGGACCACATCATCTATGACAGCTGCTCACTGTATGCGTTCTCTGGATACACGCAAGGAGCTATAGAACCTGACTACGGATGCTGTGACCTAGTTGCAGAGAACACTTTGCGTGTGAGGACCGCACATAGAAGACAACTATAAAAAAAAGCCCATGGAGACTATAAACGCTTACCCCAAGTGATGGGTCTGTCGTTACAGCTGACGTAGTTGTATATAGGCACTGCCCTTTCTTCGGTATTTTGGTTTAAGCCATTTCCCAATTTCTCCAACTCCTCTTTGTTCGGACTCTCGTGGACGATGCTGACCTGAAATACAACATTGAAACTAATTATTTATTTAGTTACGGCCAATTTCAACCATATTTGTATCACTAAAAGATAAAGTTAGGAGCTTACGCATTCGTGGTAGCCTGGGAGTCACTGACATAAATAGTAAGCGGGAAGAGCGACAGCTGAGATGGTACGGGCACATAAGACGGAGACCACCAGACCATAATGTAAATCAGGCAATGTCTGTGGATCTTCCTCGACAGCAGTCCAGACGAAGACCAAAGAACTCCTGGATGACTCAATGCTCCAAAATCCTGCAGAGAAACGGCCTAGACGAAAGCGACACCCAGAACCGAAGAACATACAGCCTGAGAATGAGAAGATCCGACCCCAACAGCCCACCTAGGCAATGAGTTAGGACAGTGCCAGGAAGAAGAAGGCCAATTTCAACCATTAACCAATTTTACAAAATATAGGTTGTCCCAAAAAAGATACACACTTTTATACCACGCCGTTTATTTTTTTTTTACCTGGCGAGCTTATTATCATGTGACAATCTCACAGAAAGATGTTTTAACCTGTACACCGCGTTAAAAATCAAATTCCACGAATCCTGTGCGCGGCACAATTTCAGCGTTTTTAATTTCTAAGTTTAAACACATATTTTGTTTAGAACCACTGATATTTGATTACAACACCAAGTAAATATGACACTTAAGTAATTTTCTGATAATAAATAATAGTCATTACTCTTAAGGAGACTCATTAAATAAAGGAGATAAACTTAACATTACGTAAAATAAACAAAGGAATGCTACGATCAAATCAATGCTTCATGACACTCACCCAATCAAATGCATATAGCACTAGTAATGTTTATTTACGTAAGAGAGACTTAGTAATGTTTATTTACGTAAGAGAGACTCATCGCAGGACTCGATCCGCGCGGCAGGTCGTTAATGCTGGAAATATTGAGAAACCAAAAAAATTCGGCGCTCTGTTTATTCGACAATATCTCATAAACTAATATATTATTTGACAAGGTTTTCAGAGATGTCGCTAGAATAAAGATTATTTTAAATTTTAATTCAATTTTTATTCCGGTTTTGTGTCATTTTTTTTAAGTATTTGTGATTTGAAACATGGATTGTTGTCAGATCACAGGCGTTTGTGCTTCCCGCGGGAACACGTTAATGAGCCCTAAGTGAAAAAAAGACTGGAATCTCACTAAAAAAAAATCTGCGTTTCAGCTGAGATCAAACTTGCGACCTCCAGATTGGTAGACAAGCGTCTTACAACCAGGCCACTGAGGTTACTTGAGATTGAAGAAGAAAAAGAAGCAACGAGTTCTTTGGCTTATATTAAATGTTTTAAAACGTGTGCATTTTACTGCACCGTAGATCTTTTGTCAGTGATTTGAGGGAATACCTTTTCCACTGTTGTGTCATATGTGTGTGCAGTGTTATTTATGTTGTGTCATATGTGTGATTGTGTTATTTATGTTGTGTCATATGTGTGATTGTGTTATTTATGTTGTGTCATATGTGTGATTGTGTTATTTATGTACATATACTTATATTAAGTATTTTGTGTACGAATTTATCCATAATTTTAACTCTCTCTATATATCTGTTCTTCAATCGCATCAACCATAGTTGGGCATGGTGACTATATCCAAAGGCGTTCGACCTCTCATGTCAGCGGCCCTGGTGGCGCAGTTCATGTTACGCGTCCTCCCGCTCATCCCGGGGGCCTCATTGTAGAGACGATGGTGAAGACGGTAAAGATGGAGTGACGATGCTGGAGAAGACGGTGAAGAAGGCGCAAAGACGTATCGTGCGGCGAGGCTTCATGGGCTTTCTTTGGTCTTTATCTCGTACTTCACTACCGTCTGAGGGACTGTAGGCTGATGACCGAAGAGCGTAGACAACAGCGACGACAACAACACACATTTAACAGGGAAATAAATTTATAAGATCAGGCGTAGGTGTAGAGTGTAGAGATGGGAAGGTATCGTACTTGAGCTTGTTGCAGGTATTTATCATACGACATATTTGAATTCATACCTCATAAGCAGCGACTATCGTGGCGTTGATGACGAAGTCTACTGGAATGATGTCAGCCAAGATCTTCTTGTTGCAATGGAGAGTTCTTAGAAGACCAAGACCGGCACCCATGATCACCTGCAATATACACATATTGTTATAATATAATAAATACTTTAAAGATAGTTAAAATAATACAATTGTCAGTTCATTTTATGGATGGGTGAAGCCTGTTAGTGTTGTGTCACGGAGGGCGAATACCAACAGAGAGATTATCACCTGAGCAGTGTTACATACGTGTTCATATCATATGTTATATACAGGCAATCCCTCGCTATAGAGTAAGATTGTCAGTCCATCCTGTGGATGGATGACGCCTGTGCGTGTATTGCTGTATTGTGTACATGCACACAGCACTACAGCAAGCACACACCAGCAGGCAGATCAACAACTGAGCAGTGCTACATACATACAGGCAATCCCACGCTATTGAATAAGATTGTCAGTCCATCCCGTGGATGGATGACGCCTGTGCGTGTATTGCTCTATTGTGTGCATGCACACAGCACTACAGCAAGCACACACCAGCAGGCAGATCAACAACTGAGCAGTGCTACATACATACAGGCAATCCCACGCTATTGAATAAGATTGTCAGTCCATCCTGTGGATGGATGACGCCTGTGCGTGTATTGCTCTATTGTGTGCATGCACACAGCACTACAGCAAGCACACACCAGCAGGCAGATCAACAACTGAGCAGTGCTACATACATACAGGCAATCCCACGCTATTGAATAAGATTGTCAGTCCATCCTGTGGATGGATGACGCCTGTGCGTGTATTGCTCTATTGTGTGCATGCACACAGCACTACAGCAAGCACACACCAGCAGGCAGATCAACATCTGAGCAGTGCTACATACTCGTACATTCAGGTAATCACTCGCTATAGAGTAAGATTGCCAGTAGCAAGATCAACATTTGTGGGGCTACATACATACAGGGAATTCCCTGGACAAGGACTATGGGTCACACTATATCCATTTGGCCACTATGTGCATTCTCTGGAGTTGCACAATCTACCACCAGACCCCCTGACCTGACTGGAGAGGGTACAATGCGTGTGAGGACTACACTCACGAGGTAATTTGCGTATCCACGTCAGAGAGATGTCGTTAAAACTTATGAGAATACTTACTCCAGTTGGTCCATAAACGTTGTCTATCCATCCCTGTACTGGTTCGTTGGCTGTGGACACAACTGCAAAATAACAAGACTATGTTAGCTAGAGATTTCACGTAAGACAACTGATCTCTTGTATAGATCATTCAGCCAGAATACTCATTTTGCAATAGTGTGAGTAACAGTGCGTTCACAAAAACTTGTCACTTTATTTTTTTGAATGAAGTGAAAAAGCAAAAAAATATAATAATAATATTTTATATTCAAACATTGAAATGAACACACACGTTTTGTAAATTAAAAATGCTGTCAGCTTATATTGTAATGCACATAAAAATAAAATGAAAGTAAGTTTATTTAACATATTAATTGTTTAGGCATGGCAGTGTGGCGTTCGTATGCGCGGTCAATGACCGGCGAAACGACCTTTGCATACCTTAACAATTTGAAACAAACAAGTGCAAGGTCCACACGCCGGTCATTCAACTCACTATCAGTTGTGGAGCGCATTCCATGTTAGAGCGAGAAGGCAACACATCTGTCGCGCCAGTTCCCAAAACAGAATGATACCTACATATGACAAGAATCGTATTGTGGATGCTGAAACGAGACGGCGGTATATCGTGCGCGCATTCCCGTACACATTCAAGAATAGTATAAATACCTACGTCTATCAATTAAATTTCTCTTTCCGCATTGCGATCTAAACAAGTTTTATTTATCAACAAACCATCATCATCATCTCTCCTTTAAGGAACACAGTTCCCAAAGCAGATTCTAGGAAACATTAAATAACAATAATGGAATTTTTCAAGATTAAAAATAAATTTAAGTACAAGTATTATAAAGTAAAAATGTTCGTCAGCTTTAATTAGATTATAGCACATAAAAATACAATTATTATTGCATGAAAGATTATTTAACATATTAATGTATCATAATTACATAATTACAATGCCAAATAATAAATTAAAATAATAGTGGATGGAGTGATACTAAATTCTAGGAAACTTTAAGTTATAACAAAGTACAGTCTAAGCTTTCGAAACATTTTGAATTATACATTACAGACTAAAATCGCACTCCTAATTTCGACATGGTAGTGTTTTTCTGATCACCGAGTATTTTAACAACAATACAAACGTGCGCTCTGCGCGAACCAATCGTGTGGCATTCTAAAACCGATACCACTAAATAAGTTGTGTAATACAGAGAGTGTTACTCACACTATTGCAAAATGACGCTTCAGGCTGAATAATCTATACCATTTCAACAGTACATTATTGAAAGCTATTAACAACTTGGCGAAATTTCGTATAATAAAATGTCGTATTATAGAGGGGGTAAAGACGATCAAGTAAAAATGTGGTGTGTCGATGTATGACAGAAAAAGATGTGGCATTATTAACAATGAATGTGATCTAAAAAAATATGTACAATATTAAGTAAGGTCGTCGTTACTGGGCCTTGTAGTCGACGATACCCTCGCCATTCCAACGTCAATTCGGTTGGAAAGCAAAGCTGTGCCGTGGAGTTTTTTTTTCTTCGTTTAAGTGAGTGAACCGTTGCACACCGGCAAACTCACCGGCTACACCGTTGGTGGCACACCGAAATGAGACGATTAGAGCACACCGGAATGCTATTGTATGTTTCTCTTTTTTGAAAGAATAGATATGACTGGAGTCATAGGTATCCTTATACTCCCGAATATTAGTCGAGAAAGATGCCTGTGTCATTTGAGGGGAGTAACATAGCGCGTAGTTCAAACCGGCGATCTTCTGCATGGAAGTCAAATGCGATACCACGCGACTATGGACCATATAACAAACATATACAATTGTAATTTGTTTTATCAAACACGGTTTACTCCACTTTTTGTAACGGTATAACACTACCAGTTTCAAGGCTTTCACCTCATCATCAGGAGAGCACAAACAAGAGTCTCGTAATTTATTTTATCAAACACTGTTTATTCCACTTTTTGTAACGGTGTAACCCTAGCGGTTTCAAGGTTTTTATCTCATCTTCAGGGGAGCACAATTAGAGTATTGTTTGTGCTCCCCTGAAGATGAGGTGAAAGCCTTGAAACCGTCAAGGTTTTTTTTTTAACTTGGCGAGTTTATTTCCATGTGGCAATCTCTTCCAACCAACCAGAAAGATGTTTTTATAGGCCCTAAGTGTTATTTAAATGATATTCAAAAAAATCTGGGTTCCAGCGGGGATCGAACCCGCCACCTCCGGATCGGCAGACAAGTGTCTTACCACCAGGTCACGGAGGTCATCCGTTATACCGTTACAAAAGGTGGAATAAACAGTGTTGGATAAAACAAATTACAAAGTGTTGTTTATAGTTAAGGCATTAACGTTGTGGAGGTTTAAAGACATTGTCATTTATTTTTATCAAACACTGTTTATTCCACTTTTTGTAATGGTATAACCCTACCGGTTTCAAGGTTTTCACCTCATCATCAGGGGAGCACAAACAAGACTCTTATTTGTGCTGCCTTAACTATAAACTGTATACAAAATATAAACATATATAAGTTAAGTGTAACAATAGAAAGATGGTGGCTGCGGCCATTACATGTAGCAAATCGCACCATAAATGTGCTCTATTATACAATATACTTATAACAATTATTATTTATCGCGCATTCGCACAAATCAATAAATACTCACTGATGGATGGCCGCATAACAGCTACAGGGAAACCCTTGGCCAACTCTTCGACCATGTTTTCAGCTACCATCTTCGTGAAGGCGTAAGTGTTTGGAAACTTGTCCAGCAGTCTGGGGAAGAGAACAAAGTATTGTAATATGTAACGTGTAAGTACAATTCCTCATATCGGGATTACATTGTCATGTCTTTTTACATAGGGATCACCGATTATGCAGTATTTAAGTGTTGTTTCACATCAGGAGCACCCATTATCTAGTATTTAGGTGTTTTTTCACAACGGGAGCACCAATTATCTAGTATTTAGGTGATTTTTCACAACGTGATCACCAATTATCTAGTATTTAGGTGTTTTTTCACAACGTGAGCACCAATTATCTAGCATTTAGCTGTTTTTTTCACAACGGGAGCACCAATCATCTAGTATTTAAGTATTTTTTTCATAACGAGAGCACTAATTATGTAGAATTTAGATGTTGTTTCACACCAGGAGCACCAATTATGTAGTATTTAGATGTTTCGGGAGTACCAATTATCTAGTATTTAGGTGTTATTTGACAAAAGCACCAATTATGTAGTATTTAGGTGATGTTTTACATCGGGAGCACCAATTATATAGAATTTAGGTGTTGTTTAACGAGATCACCAATTACCTAGTATTTAGGTGTTTTTTTCACATCGGGAGTACCAATTACCATATCTAGTATTTAGATGTTGTTTCATATCTAGTATTTGTTTGACGAAATCACAAATTATCTAGTATTTAGATGTTGTTTCACATCGGGAGCACCAATTATCTAGTATTTAGATGTTGTTTCACATCGGGAGTACCAATTATGTAGTATTGAGGTGTTGTTTCACACCGGGAGCACCAATTATGTAGTATTGAGGTGTTGTTTCACACCGGGAGCACAAATGATGTAATATTGAAGTGTTGTTTCACACCGGGAGCACCAATTATGTAGTATGTAGGTGTTGCTTCACATCGGGAGCACCAATATTGCAGTATTTAGGTTTTATTATATATCCGGAGCACCAATTGTCCAATATTTCAGAATTGTTTCACATCGAAATAACCAATTAAGCAGTACTGTAAACCCCCAATTTTGTGGACCTCGATTAAACGGACTTCGGATTTAACAGACAAAATTTCTGTAAAAATTGTGTATCCAAATAAAAAACCCGGTTCACCTAATCACTCGTCAACAATGTTCGGTTTTTAATAAAATAAAAATTTTGTTTTGTTTTTAAGGACATTGTTTATTTCTTGGGTTAAATATAATTAAAGTGTATTTTTGGAAAAATGTTAAAATTTTGGGAAAGTTAACCGTTAGATGCGTGTATATATCAGCTCGAACATAATTCAGTCTTGTTTGTTCTCCCCTGATGATGGGGGGAAAACCTTGAAACCGGTAGGGCTATACCGTTATATTGAGTAGAATAAACAGTCTTAGACTAAACCAATTACAAAATCTATTTGCATATTATAAAATAATATATATACTATCTTGATCAAAAAGTTTGAGGTCTTTATTCATAAAATCGAAAATACAAGTTTATTAATCAAAATCGATATGGTCCCCTTCAAAGTACTCCCCATCGACTGCAACGCACTTACGCCAGCGCTTGATCCAATCCTCGAAACACCGCTGGTACTCAATTTTCGGTATGTCCATCAGAGACGTCTTCGATCTTTTCATGACATCCTCTCGGGTGCTGTAACGCGTTCCGCGAAGCGATTTTTGAAGTCGGTTGAACAGGAAAAAGTCGCAGGGAGCCAGATCAGGCGAATTCAAAGGCTACTGGATAGTATTCGTGTTGTTTTTGGTCAAAAACTCGTGGAAATCATGTCTTTCGCGATTTCAACGCGGTCCTTTTTTTACATGAAATTGAGGTCTTTCGGCACCAGTTTTGCAGCGACACGTCTGAGGCCCAAATCACTAACCACAATGTCTTGTGCGGATCCATAAGTGATGTTCAAGTCCTCTGCCAGCTCTCTGATGGTCAATTTGCGGTTTTCGGCCAACATTTCTTTGATTTTATCGATGTTTTTATCGGTTTTTGACTGCCACTGGGTTCGTAATCCTCGACCGACTCACGACCACTTCTGAAGCGTTCGTGCCACCAAAAAACACTTCTCCAACATTTCCAAGGTCTGCGGACCGTTACATCCGTTTTTCACAGAAGATTTAATGCAAACTCGTTGATGCACAGTTGATGCCATTTTCAAACTTGTAAAAAATCGAAAACACGCACAAAGGTAGATGTACTCAGTACAGCGTAACTTTTAAAAATGTCAAGCTATGACGCTGAAATTTGGAGGGAAGTGTCAATGATAGATGTGGTAACCTTACAAAAAAAAAAGAATTCCAATCGGGTGACTGACAGCGCTACACGGTGGCCAGCCCTAAAACTTTTTGATCAAGGTATATCATACAAAATTATAAAACGATACTTACACCGGAGTTATTTTGGAGACTGTATTTTCATCTAGTGTTTCCACAAGAGTTATCAGACTCTCAGCCTTTATTGGGGGTTCGTAGAACCTGGAAACAATGTTGATAATATTAGTTCTTGCTTAACATGTAACAAAGGCCCACTCGGCAAAATGTTATGTTCCATAGTGAAGTGATTGCAATTAATTATTTGAACGCGTCATTAAAATTGAGCGTTTTTTTTATTCTTGGATAAAAACTTGCTTGGATCTTGTGACATTTGAGAAGTGTAATGTATAACATTTATAAAAATGGAGTCGTATACAATACAACAACGCGTTCAAATTGTTGAATTATTTTATGTATTGTAATCTCCGGAAACGGTGATGTTAATTGCCCACCAAGATCATGTGATCTGACACCGTTGGACTATTTTCTCTGGGGTTACGTGAAAAGTCAGGTCTACAAGAATGACCCCCGATCAATTCCTGAGCTGAAGGATGAAATTATTCGCGTTATCGGCGAGCTAGAACCGCAATTATGTCAAAATGTCATCGAAAATTTTGACAAAAGAGTGGACATCCGTGGAGCTGCAACAGGTGGACATTTGGCGGATATTGTTTTTTGTGTTTAAATGTCATACATTATACTTCAATGAACAATAAAATGTTTTTTGAAATTAAAGCAAATTGTGTTTTATTTAAGAATTTAAAAAAATTCAATTAAAAACCGCTCAATTTGAAAGACCCTTTATATAGCCCGAGTCCGCAGATAAGGTAATCAATATGGATATTGTATGGATTTTTATATCGGATTGACTACTTGAAAAATTAAAATGAAGAAGTTATTCTTGCCGGGATGGATTGATTGGTTGATACCGTTTACTTATGAATAAATTAATAAGTCTTTCACAAATCATTCTCTCAGTCTAATCCAAAATATAATTTTATATAGCGCCGTTCAGAAAGCAAACTCTTACAATAGCGCTCTAACTTGGCACTCGAACACACGAATTTTTAACAATTCACGTCTGGCAACTATAGCAGCGCCCTAGCGAATCATGTATAACACTTTTCTTGTACACAGCACAACCCTGTGGGATTTTCACTATACAGCGATTCCTTGCAATCAACTAAAACATATGTTTATGTGGCCTTAATTGAAAGTCAGACTGAAAACTATTTTAAAAAATCAGGGTTTCAGCGGGAATCGAGCTCGCAACCTCTAGGTCAGAAGATAGACGTTTTACCATCTAAGCCATGGAATTATCATTGTTTTCTCTCGATATAACCTTCCTCGTAACACCTGTCTCCATCAACAGACCATTCCTCATCCGAGAAGAAGGCTTCACTTACTTCTCTCGAATCTCCTTGTTGACGCAGTGCGCGTACGCCGTGGAGATATGCACAAAGGCTGTCAGGTTGGGGCACTTCCTGGCCACCAGGAGCGCCTCCCTGGTTCCGCGCACGTTCACCAGCACGGAGTACTTCAGGGGCTCGTCGAACCGGACCGTTGCGGCGCCGTGGAAGATAACATTAACCTGGAATTAATTTAAAACATTTATTCTTTTTAACACATCAATCATGGACCCTGGTTATTGTATGGAGTGGAATCATGGATCCTCAAAGTTGGTAGTATGAAGCATTCGAAATTTGGATGCACCGGAGAGTGCTACGGATACCCTGGATGGACAGAATGCTACGGATATGGTCAGCAACACGAGGGTTCTTCAAAGAGCCAAAGTTGATAGAGAGTTGCTGACTAATATTAAAATCAGAAAGGTGTCCTATTTGGGTCATGCATTTAGAGGAGCAAAGTACAAATTACTGCACCTGATCATCCAAGGCAAATTAGAGGTGCGAAGAGGTGTTGGCAGGAGGCAAATCTCCTGGCTCCGCAATATACGTGATTGGACTGGTATAAGGAGCGTAGAGGATCTTTTTCGGGTTGCAGGGGTCAGAGATGTTTACTCTCAGGTGATAGTCAACGTTGGGGGACCTGACATGACACTGGGAAGAAGAAGAAGAACACTTCAGCAACAAAGAACAAAGTTCTGGTGTTTGATGAGGAAATTGTTCATACCACGATCAACTCTTCAACAGTCAGGAAACAAGTTTTCAAAAGGAAATTTTGGTTTCAATAAGATATTTTTAATTCTACAGTCAGATATTTTAAAATAAATGCAGTATAATCTAATTTATTTGTTGATTTATCAAGCGTCGAGTAGAAGTCGGTTGGTTTTTTTTGTGGAGTCGAGAGATGTTAATAATATAATATGCATCAGAAAAATAGAAGGGGTATAGTACAATATGCACCAGAAAAAAAAGGGGCACAATACAATATGCACCAGAAAAAAGAAAGGGCGTCATACAATATGCACCAGAAAAAAAGAAGGGGCACAATACAATATGGATCAGAAAAATAGAAGGGGCATAATACAATATGCACCAAAAATTAGCAGGGGCATAATACAATATGGACTGAAAAAATAAAAGGGGCATAATACATTATGCACCAGAAAAATAGAAGGGACATAATACAATATGGACCAGAAAAATAGAACGGGCATTATACAATATGCACCAGTTATATAGAAGGAGCATTATAAAATATGCGCCAGAAAAATAGAAGGGGCATAATACAATATGGACCAGAAAAATACAAGGGGCATTATACAATATGGACCAGAGTAATAGAAGGGGCATTATACAATATGCACTAGAAATATAGAAGGTGCATTATACAATATGCACCAGAAATATAGAAGGGGCATAATACAATATGTATCAGAAAAATAGAAGGGCCATAATACAATATGGACCAGAAAAATAGAAGGGGCGTATTACAATATCGACCAGAAAAATAGAAGGGGCATAATACAATATGCACTAAAAAATAGAAGGGGCATAATACAATATGCACCAAAAAAATAAAAGGGGCATAATACAATATGCACCAAAAAAATAAAAGGGGCATAATACAATATGCACCAGAAAAATAGAAGGGGCATAATACAATATGGACCAGAAAAATAGAAGGGGCATAATACAATATGGACCAGAAAAATAGAAGGGGCGTATTACAATATCGACCAGAAAAATAGAAGGGGCATAATACAATATGCACTAAAAAATAGAAGGGGCATAATACAATATGCACCAAAAAAATAAAAGGAGCATATTACAATATGCACCAAAAAAATAAAAGGGGCATAATACAATATGCACCAGAAAAATAGAAGGGGCATAATACAATATGCACCAGAAAAATAGAAGATCTCGTATATCTAAAACCTAGATCTCGTATCTCTAACACCTCGATCTTGTATCTCTAAAACTTAGATCTCGTATCTCTAACACCTAGATCTCGTATCTCTAACACCTAGATCTCGTATATTTAACACCTAGATCTCGTATCTTTAAAACCGCCCCCAAACCATCACAATCAATCGAAAAATTTACGAGGTTTTTGGTCCTGAAGAAATTGTTCTGGCATTTTTGTAATGTTAAAGTGGTCTTATTTAGGCCGTGGCCACACCAAAGTGCTTCGCTAGGTGATACGTGACTAATGACTAATATATTTCATGCATGGCTACACCAGTGCTTCACGCGTGTTGGTTAATTTTATTGCGTCACCGTAATTTTACAAGATGGCGGAAGTTTTGATATCAGCTGTGTATAAAAGGGAGCCTTCGTGGAACCCATCGAGCAAATTATACAAAAATGTACCTGTAATAAAATCACTTTGGAATGAAGTTGCACAGAAAGTAAATAAAGATAAGGTTAGTTGTAATGAAATTGGTTAGTTTTGAGAGTGGCATCGTTTGTTGACTCAACCGCTCCCAAATGTCAAATGAATTTGTGCGAAGTACTGGTGTGGC
This sequence comes from Odontocerum albicorne, assembly GCA_949825065.1. Classification (NCBI taxonomy): domain Eukaryota; kingdom Metazoa; phylum Arthropoda; class Insecta; order Trichoptera; family Odontoceridae; genus Odontocerum; species Odontocerum albicorne. The sequence goes on from OX463866.1 coordinate 1,219,978, forward strand.
CATGCATGAAATGTTTTAGTCATTAATCACGTATCACCTAGTGAAGCACTTTGGTGTGACCACGGCCTTAGTAAATTTTGACGGAGAATATCCAGTTTTTTTTTATCTGATTTAATTTTTTCCATAACTCCCTGGATAATGAAGCCTAATCCATTTACTGGTTAGATTGGATCCCTGCACTCACATCTTGTGTTATCTTAACCATGTCTTCATCAGAGAGACCCAAGTTGATGCTGCTGACGTCTCCAGACACGAAGAATAGCTTTGTCATGAAGTCAGGCTGCTCTCGGCGGAGTCGGTCATAAAGCTGGAACAAAAATACAACATAAATATGAAGGTTCTAAATCAGGGGTGGCCATACCGTGGCGTATTCGCCAAACGTGGCGCATTGGATGATTTCAAGTGGCGCATTGCATCCTTGCGCCTACTTTTTCTTTAAAAATATGTAAGGTGTCATAACTGAATTAAAAATGTTAATTGTGTCTATAAGCATACTTTTATTTAAAAGATTATTAAACATATGCCAGGAGTAGAGCCTTCTAGTGAGTAGAGAGAACATACAACTCCAAGTTCCAAGCTGATCTCGCTCTCAGTGTTTCATCTCACTCACCACATCCAACAACTGTGGTCCAGAGTTATCTTCACCAAACGAGACTCTCCGGCAGCTGTAGCACCATCAGTGGGGTCCACGACAACGATCACCCTCTCATCCAAGAGATCATTTCTGACTATTGTAGATTAGTGCTCCAATAAACGTGTGTCTTTTGAAATGGCGTAAATTAATTAATTGAATTGCGTGATTGAGTTATTCCTTTTCCTCCCCATAGCGAAGTAGATCCTACCCCTATCCCTATTTTACAACCCCAAACGTGAACGTAAGAAGGTAAAAAAAGTGTTTGAGTTGTATGGCGCATCTGAACTCGTCTGTGAAATAATTGGCGCATGGTATACAAAAGGTTAGCTACCCCTGTTCTAAATTTTTATCAAAATATTATTTAAAGTTAAGATATTTACATTATGAAGGTTTAGAAACATTGCAATTTGTTTTTATCCAACACTGTTTATTCCAATTTTTAAAACGTTATAACCCTACCGGTTTCAAGGTGCACACCTCATCTTCAGGGGACAAACAAATAAGAGTTAATTCTGTTCGAAATGAATTCAGTCTAGTTTATGCTCCCTGATGATGAGGTGAAAGCCTTGAAACCGGTAGGGTTATACCGTTATAAAAAGTGGAATAAACAGTGTTTGATAAAAACAAATTGCAATGTCTTAATCAAAAGTTTCGTGCTTGAGCAAATAATAATGTATATGGACCCCATCCCAGCCACGCTTTTTGCATTATCAGGCGAGAACATTTTCGGTGAGATAGGAGGGGGGGGACGGGACATTTTAGGATATTAAACGATAGATTTAGTATAGCGGGAGATATCATCAATCAAAGGAAAATATGAAATAAAAATCAGGAATGAAACACGTTATATTACTGACTAGAAATTAAGAGGTTTTTTAGTCGCTTCTTAAAGCATGCCAAGGACGGAGCGAGTCTAACAGCTGTTATAAAGTTTTTTACAAAGGAAGGAAGAAGTCAGGCAGAAATATTGGTTTGTAACTGGTTCCAGAGACTCACTGCATTGACACTAAAGGATGACATAAAAAGAGAAGAGTGGTATATAACTCCATACCATATTTTTTGAGATCTTCAAAGTTTTTCGTATCATTTACGCAAGGTCTTTCGAATTGTAATTTGTTGAGTCCAGCACTATTTATTCCACTTTATATAACAGTATAACCCTACCGGTTTTAAGGTTTTTACAAATGAAGGGAGAAACCTGGTAGAATTAAATGACGTTTATACAATAGTACAACCTGGTGGTTTTTTTAGCTATTTATGCAGTTCTTACAGTCCTGATGATTCAGAAGAGTTTATAAAACCAAGGGAAGTTCAAAAAGTACCAAGTTTATCCAGGCAATTTTTTTTAAAGAATAACAATGTCTTACCGCATCTGCAAACTGTTCCTTGAATCTCTCCGCAATGTCTTTCCCTTTCTTAGGCCTGGCAAGGATATACAGTTTTGGTAGTTTTGGACAAGACCTGGAACATAGACACACTTCGTTAGATAATGAGATATGCATGGCAAGGATTCATTGACAGCGACTAACGCCTCCATTCTAGAAGAACTGACAATCACCAACAAAGTGGAATCAATACCATATACCTTCGACGAGTTCTACGATTCTTTGGGCACAATGCTCGAAGGAGACAGTTTGGAAAGACTTGTTCTCGCTGGAAGCGTCCAAGGACGACGTGCAAACGAAATATTGGCCAAGTGAGAGATGCAACTGGAATATCCTTAACGATTCGCAGTGCAGGGATGGAGGATAGATGGATCAGCTGCACGACAAGATTATGGGTATTCCTGAAGTTGTGCTTAGTACGGGTGTTAAATCTATAGTCTATTTCTATACCAGTGTATTTTTAATAAATTTAATGTGTTCATTTTGTCATTACTTCAGTCATTGCGTTTTTTCTTTCTTCGAAGAACTTTTCCACTTAGGTACATTTATGTATTTATTATTTATGTATTATTTATTTAATATTTATTTAGTATATATTTATAATATATTTATTATTTAGTTATTATTTATTATTTATTTAGTTTCTCAATACAGGCTTGGCCCAATTACATTGAAAAATACAAAAATGGTCAACATTTAAAATATTTAAAAAAAATATGTACGGTATATAAGTACACACATACATACACTTACACACATACATCATCATCATCATCATCATTGTCAACCAGGGTCGATCCACTGCTGGATGAAGGTCTCCCCAAGCTGACTCCAAATAGTTCGGTTTTTTGCTCGCTGATGCCATGTGATGCTGCTATGCATCCTGATTTCATCTATCCAGCGTACCTTCGGTCTTCTTCTGAGCCTCTTTATGCATCTTGGGTACCATTGGATTATTTCGGATGTGCATCGGGAGTCTGACATTCTGGCTACGTGTCCGGCCCATTGCCACTTCATTCTTTTGCACACCGTTATAACGTCTTCTACCTTTGTTATATTGCGAATCCAGGTGTTTCGTTTACGGTCTCTTTTAGTATATCCCAACATGCATCTCTCCATGCCCTTTTGTGCGGTCTGGAGCTTTTGTGTGTTCTTTACTGTGAGCGTCCATGTCTCGCAGTCATACGTAAGTACTGGAAGAATACACTGGTTGTAGACCCTTCGCTTCAAGGATATTGGGAGATTACTTTTGAAGATGTTGTTCAAACGTCCAAATGAGCTCCACGCTAGTTTTATCCTTCGAGTTATTTCCTCCGATATGCCACCTACAAAAGAAATAAATTGGCCCAGATACACATATTCCTGGACAAGTTCTAGCGGCTTTCCATCTAGGTTTATTGGTTTTGGGGTAGCAAAGCCGTTCATCATATATTTGATTTTTGAAATATTCATTTTTAAACCAACTCCTTTGCTGACCTCTGCCAACTCTTGCAGTTGGTGTTGAAGATCATTCGGGTTTTGTGAGAATATAACGATATCGTCTGCAAATCTCAAATGTCTCAGGTATTTTCCATCAATCGCCAGCCCTTTATTTTCCCATTCTAGTTTTTTAAATATTTATTCCAGTGTAGCTGTGAATAATTTTGGGGAAATAGTGTCTCCTTGACGAACTCCTTTACCAATTTAGAAGGTTTCCGAGGATTTGTGGAGATGTATTTTTGCTGTTGCATCCTTATAGATGTTATTGAACAACTGAATGTATGCTCTACAGCAGGGGTCGGCAACCTTTTAGCTGTGGTGTGCCAAGCCACTCTACCAATATGATTCAGGGTGCCGCCTTAATTCTAAATTATATAATGGGGTTCTAGAGGAGAAGAATTTTATACCAAATTTATCTTTTAAACATATTTATTAAAAAATAACATAAAATTCTAACATAAATTAAAAAAATTTAATGCGAACCTTGTCCCTGCACATTTTTGCTTAATATTTCAATATCAGGGGTATAATTTGTGACTTTTAATTTCACACAAGATTCTGAATGTTCAGTTGTTAAACGACTTCTTTGTGGACTCAAAATATGCTTTAACATTTGGGAAGTATTTGTAGGTACTAGTATTAATATCACATAAAAATATATTTAATTTTGTAGCAAATCCTGTCCAATATTCAAAAAGTTCGAGCACAGTTTGGCGCTTTCCTTGCAATCTTAAGTTTAGTTCATTGAGATGTTTAGTTATATCAGTCAGAAACATCAATTTGCATAACCATTCTTTATCGTTCAATTCGGGGAAATGTTGTTCCTTTTCATTAAGAAAAACTTTAATGTGTTCCAGACATGACACAAACTTATTCGAGACATTGCCTCGACTAAGCCAACGAACATGGCTGTATAAGGGGAGGTCAACATATTCACTTTCTATTTCTTCTAAAAGAGATTTAAATTGCCTGTGTGTCAATGAAGAGCGAGACACTATGAAATTAACTATTTTAACAACAGTGTTCATTACAGGAATTAAGCGCTGTGACGAAATTTTGGCAACTAAACTTTCCTGGTGTATTATACAATGGAAGTTCAATATTTTATGTCCAATATGATTTTCAAGAAGTCTGACAAATCCTCTATCCTTGCCAACCATTGCAGGTGCGCCAGTGCGTCAGTAGTTACACAAAATATTTTTTTGATATTAATGTTCTTGCTGTCAAAACAATTTATGAATGAAGCAAGAATATCCTGCCCCTTAGTTGTCCCAGACAGAGGAATCAAATTGCACAATTCTTCATAAACTTGACCTTATGTCAATAAAGCTGTCGAGGACACTCTCACCAGCTTTGCTTACTCCCCGACCAACCAAAACGAGGTGCAACTTTGCACCCCGTCCGAAATTGGTCGTATCCTTGACAGACTTAAAACACGAAAAGCACCCGGTCCCGACAATATACACAATAGCCTTCTTAAACAGTTACCACTCAAAGCGAGGATTTTTCTTACTAAAATAATAAATGCCTCACTCCTTAATGGGTATTTTCCGAGTATTTGGAAAGTAGCCAACATTGTTCCTATCCACAAGCCAAATAAACCTACCGAAAATCCAACTAGCTACAGGCCCATCAGCCTTCTTCCAGGTCTTGGCAAGATCCTTGAGAGAGTGGTTGCCTCAAGGCTAGTGTTCCATCACGAATCCAATAATACATTCCCTCATGAGCAATTTGGATTTAGAACAAGACACAACACGGTCCAGCAACTTACCCGTGTCGTGGAAGACGTGTCGATGGGCTTCAATAGGAACAGAAGTACTGGCATGGTACTGCTGGACCTCGAGAAGGCTTTTGATACTGTCTGGCATGATGGCCTTCTTCACAAACTTCTCCTCACTGGCACTCCACTCTATCTCGTGAAACTACTTCAATCCTACCTTTCCAATAGAAGTTTCACAGTCAGCACTCATCATTCTACGTCATCCGCCAGGCCCATCCCTATGGGTGTCCCCCAAGGCAGTATACTTGGACCATGTCTATTTAACATTTACACACACGACATTCCTACTCCCCCAAACTGTAAACTCGCACTCTTTGCTGACGATGCGGCATGCTACGCATCGTCACTCAAGGTGGATCGAGCTGGTCGCCGTCTTCAGATTGCTCTTGAGATCCTTGAGAAATACTACCAGGACTGGAGGCTCAAAATCAATGACGCCAAAACTGAGGCCATCATGTTCTCCCGAAAAATCAAGGAAAGAGTGCCATCGATGCCCTTATTCATCGGTGGTTGCCTGGTTGAGTGGCAGGACGTGGTTAAATACCTCGGCCTGCACCTTGACCGGCGACTGACGTGGAAAACCCATTTGAATACCATCAGACAGAAGGGTCACAAGGGCATAGGGGCTATCAGTTCGATATTTCATCGACGCAGCTTCCTTTCACCCAAAAATAAGCTCCTCCTCTATAAAACCCTTATTCGTCCTATCTTGACCTATGCTGCACCCGTTTGGGGTAGTGTGAGCAACACGGATCACCTGAAACTCCAGAGAGTGCAGAACAAGGCATTCAAGATATCTTTTAACACCCATCCCAGAACAAATCTTACCCGACTTCACGCTGAACAGCGAGAAGAAACCCTACAACACCACATCCTCGCTTGGACCGTGAAGTTCTATAAAAGCCAACAAAATCACAGAAATCCCTTAGTCGCTGCCCTGGGGGCTTACGAGAGTAAATCCGAACTACCCTTCCGTTATAAGCACAAGCTCCCGAAGCATTATCTGTTGCCTGACTAGTCCACCTTCAGTATTAGCTGGGACGACCAAGGTCTGAGTGAATGTGATGGAATACAAGTAGCCTGAACGAGTGGACTTGTTTTTGCTGAATAATTAGTGTAAGAATTGTTATCTAGTTATAAGTAGTATGTAGGTGTTAATTATTTCTAAGATCTCATATATTAAGATTGAATAAATAAAATAAAATGATATGTAGGAAAATAAGATTAAATAAGTTCATAAATTATAACATATAATTAAGATTAGTTAAGTAATAAATTTGTACATAGGTATAGCCTCAACAAATGTTTGTATAATAATTTACTTGTTTAATAAATAAAATAAAAAAAAAAAAAAAAAACTGCAAGCCGCGCAATATCATTTACATCGGTACTTTCATCAACAGCGACGCTAAATGCAACGGCTTCTTGTAATCCAGAATTCTGTTTTGTTGTTACATTGTCTGCCATTTCAGTTATTCTTCTTTCAATTGTTCGCGCAGAAGCCGGTATTTCTCGAATTCGGGATAATATGGTTTGTTGGTTAGGTAAATCGCTAAAAAACTTTTCAGCACTTTTTATAAAGATTTCCTTTATATATTCCCCATCTGTAAAGGGTTTGCCTTTGGCAGCTATGCAATGAGCAATTGCGAAGCTGCATTCTGTCGCTTTAGGCTTCGTTCCAGTTATTCCACAAAAAAAAGTTACTTGTTTCTTATAACCAGAAACAGCTCTCTTTATAGTTTCACATTTCTCATCGTTGCTATTAAATGTGGACTGATGTTTGGTTTGGAAATGTCTTTGTACACTTGACGTGCGGCATACGACACTTTCGCGACATATCGCACATACAGCACGATCCTTTTGTTGTATAAATCCATATTCATTCGTCCAATAGTCTTGAAACCCGCGAACATTTAGTTTTTGTTTCTTACCCTCCATTTGATTAAATATGGATGAATTATAACAAATATTAAACCAATAAGATACAAGTCTTCACAAAAAAGTTAGAACGGAAAGTAACGACCAGTATTAAACGAAATGCAAGTTTAACTGGTATTACAGGCAAATGGTGCGCAGTAGCAAAACGAGAAAGAGAGGGGCGAATGTCATTCCGGCTTGAACATACGTGAAGTCCGCTTCGATAACTAGTCGGCGCTACGCATGTTTCATCCCTTTTACTCCGAATGCGCTCTCACTCACCCTTCGCGCAGATTTTCGTGACATTGGCGAGCCACGTTAGATAAATAATTATAATTAAACATTTTCTCTTATTTAAAAATCACTTCGTCTCGATATTTTCGCGATTTCCCTGATTACTTGTAGAGTGCCATTCAGAACCCCATCGCGTGCCAAGCCTGGCACGCGTGCCATAGGTTGCCGACGCCTGGTCTACATACGTCACTTCACTTAAATACGTTGATGTTTAATATAATACAATACGAAAACGTGAAAGGAGAATAGCAATAGGAAACAAGGTAAACGGAGCACTTCTATGGTATACAAAAACCGCGCAATATCAACAGTAACAAAATGACAATACACAATAGTGTGTTGGTGTCCACCTTGATGTATGGAAGTGAAACTTGGACTTGGCAGAAGAAGGATTGGAGTAAGATTAATGTTGTGGAGATGTGTGCACTAAGGAAAATTTGTGGAGTGTCAATGTATGGAAGAAGGCGGAATGAAGGTATAAGAAATTAATGAATGAATGAAGTGGATGTTTTTAGTAGGATGAAAAAAGGAGCTTTGATATGGTTTGGGCGTGTGGAGAGAAGTGGCTTAAGAAGGTATGTAGTTCAAATATCCTAGCAAGTTGCCAGTACTTTCACAGGGAATTTTAAATGCAATAAAACTATACTCTTGCATTACTAGATCAAAGTAGCCAATCTGTCCGAAGATGAACCGGTGTAAGACAGGAAATTATTGACTAGATCGATATGATACTAATCTGACCTAAATATGCGAACTAATATGCTAATATTTATAACTATTGTATTATTATACTATATTATATCATCCTATTGAAGGAATGAACTTGAAATATACTAAGGTCATCCAGAAACTAAGGTTACAAGGGCTCCTGAGGCCGGGGGAAATTTTTTGTTTCAAAGATAGCGCACCTGGTGTGTAGGGGGGGATCCTAACGGTCAGTTTGTTTGGTCCCGCGTGTTTGTCGGCCAGGAGGTCGAGGAAGCTGTGAAGAAGTGGCTGAAAGAGCTGGCGGCGGAGGTCTATGACACTAGCATACAAAAGCTGGTGCCCCGACTACAGAAATGTCTCGATTTCGACGGCGATTACGTTGAAAAATAGTTGAATATATTTGTGAAGTATCCTGTGAATTTCAATTAAATACAAGCATTTTTCGATCCTACATAAATGTTGTGACCTTACTTTCTGGATGACCCTCGTATATATATACTATAAAGGTTACCTGAGTAACTTCTCGATAAGCACCTTCCCCATGAAGCCAGTGGCCCCAGTGACGAGGATGACGCTCCTCTCATAGAAGTCCCTCACCGGGGACTCAGGTGCTGCGGGCTCCACCATGTCCCGATACGTGATGTCTCCGCCCTGGCGCTGCTGCAACTGGTCTTCCAGCATTCTGGACCTGGAATCAAACAGGAATCGTGAAAATTGGTCATTGTTTGAAGATATATAGTAAGAAACGGTCCTTGTTTAAATATACGAGTACATTGTGAACACCGGTCCTAGCTTGAATGTACTCGTATATTGTAACAAACGGATATTGTTTGAATAGGCATAGTAAAAATCGGTCCTTGCTTGTAGATATATTGTGAAAACCGGTCCTAGCTTGAAAGTATATTGTAACAAACAGACATTATTTGAAAAGGCATAATAACAACCGGTCCTTGCTTGTAGATATATTGTGAAAACCGGTCCTAGCTTGAAAGTATATTGTAACAAACAGACTTTGTTTGAATAGGCATAATAAAAACTGGTCCTTGCTTGTCGATATATTGTGAAAACCGGTTCTATCTTGAAAGTAAATATATTGTAACAAACAGACATTGTTTGAATAGGCATAATAAAAACCGGCCCCTGCTTGTAGATATATTGTGAAAACTGTGAAATATAATAATATTGTCATATATTCTTTCCTTACGCCGCGTGGACTCTACTCGGTTCATAAACATTCCATCAACACAAGTTAATTAAAAATGGATTCTTTAGGCGAGAACGTCAATGCCGTATATTGATCATATTTCCTTTTAGCGTATCGCACATTTAATGCGAGACTGAAAAAAGTCTGAATAAAATAGTGTCGAGATTATTTAAGGCTTAAAATTATTAAAAAATATTAATTAAAGGATTTTAAAATAGGTAAGATTAACTACCTTTTTGATCTAGATGGTAAATGCCTGTCTTCCGACCCGGGGGTTATCGGTTCAATTCCAATTGGAACACTAAATAAAAATATATTACAGTCTAGTTTTCCCTCAAAACCTCTTCAATATCTGTCTGCATGGTTGGTGAAAATTTCCACATGACAATAAACCCGTCAGCTTGAACAATAAACAACAAAACATATGATCTACTCTGTGGTGAACTTACTCGTTTATCAATAATACTTGAATATCTCTAAAAGTTCCAGACAGACAGTTTCGTTTCGTGATAACTGAATTTTCAGGATAGGGGATCATATCATAAATTATAGATTTTTCTCATTCCAGACACGACCAACACGACGGTTCCATTCTAGAGTAGGCAGAAAAGGCAAAACGCCAGCATTTCCTATTATATATCAACAAACACATTGCGCCTCTTCCACATATATACACCTTCTTATACAGCTCCTACGATTTATCACACTTTCTACGTTTCATTCTTTCAATATTTCATTCATTTGATTTCTTTAATCTTCCTCTACCCCGTCTTTCACTCACATTTGCACTATGTAGGTATGTATTTATTATGTTAATCTTCCTTCATTCATTATTCTACATGATCAAACCATCTCAGCATGCTCTTCTTCATCTTCCTCAACACATCAGCCTTAAGTTCACATTCATCTCTAATCACTTCATTGCATTTTTCTCATACATTGTAACTTAATTCTGTATTTGATATACACGAGAAATGTATTATATGTTATCTGACCACATTAACCCTTTACTCCTAAACTCTCAATTGAGAAGGGATGAAGTTATACTCGTATCTTTCACCAATATGAGTATATTAAGGGTCCATAAGACACAAATTCCTCAAGTACATTTGCACAAGGGAGGAACGAGGTCACTATGACGTTACATCCCGTAACGTCATAGTGACCTCCATGCCCGCGCGGTAACGTACTGAACTTCCGTGCTGAATGTCATCGGTTCGAACTTTTCCAAGGAGCTAAGAAGTTTAACTTCTACCGCGCGAGAGTCTCACGCATCTGTTTTTTTTTTAATTATTTATTTATATTATTAATAATTATAAATTTAAAAATGTATATTTAATGATAAATATAAATTATTAAATGTATAATTATTAATAATGTAAAAAAATATTTTATAATTTGATAAATGAACGATAAATAAATAAATTTATAAATTTATTTATTCGTTAAATATAAAATTAAATATTATGTTATAATAATAAATATTTATATTAAATTTATTTTAATTAAATAAATTAAATGATATGTAATTAAATTAATAACAATTAATTTATTATAATTAATAAATCTAATTTAATAAATATATATTATAATTAATAAATAATTAATTTATAATTAATAATAAAAATTATTATTATTAATAATAATATTATTATTTAATTTTAATAATTAATATTAATAAAAATATTAATTATTAGTAATGGTAATTAATGAATGAATAAATTATAATATTAATATTAATTAATGTTAATCAATAATATAATATTAACATTATAATTATTTATTAATATTAATTAATTATATTTATTATGAATATGATATTAATAATTATTGATTAATTAATTATAATATTAATATTAATTAATGTTAATTAATAATATAATATTTATATTATAATGATTAATTAATTATATTTATTATGAATATGATATCAATAATTATTAATTAATTAATTATAATATTAATATTAATTAATGTTAATTAACACATTGTTTGCGGGAAACGATAAAACTCGTTCTATCCCGTCTTATAGTAGAGAGCGGGAGACGAGTTTACTCGTTTTGGTTTGCCAAGCGGTGGTATGCAGGAAACTTGTAAACACGGTCACCAAATGGGGTGGGAACTGCGCGTTATCTATTATAAGATTCTTATAAGATCTTATAAGATCTTATAAGATTCATATAAGATCTATTGAAAATTTCGTAATTATATTGTAATTTTATGTGAATAAAATAATTTTGATGGTGAAAGAGTATTTTTTTCTATGTTTACCTAGAATGTAGTAATTTTGTGTGAGTAAAAAATAGAGCAACCCATATTTTGCATAATAAAGATATAGATAGTTCTATTCTTAGTAAGATACAAAAAGTTTTTCGAAAAAATACTAATTAGTTTGAGAGATACGGTTTTTTTACGAAAGTCTAATTTTGGCGCAAAAAAGTCTAAAAGTACCCGCATTGCGTCATCACTTGTCGCGAAAAGTACCCGATTACAATGTGTTAATAATATAATATTAATATTATAATTATTAATTTATTATATTCATTATGAATATGATATTAATAATTATTAATTAATTATTCATAATTATTATTTTATTTTAGAATTTAAGAAATAATTCGAGTTGGCACAGTATTGCATGAAAAGTGCGATAACATTAGATGGTGTACGCACTTTACAGGCAATCCATTAAGTCATGAAGTTACCTTGAGATCATCTGAGCGATTCCTGATTCTTACAAGTAGCACTGCGGGTTACCTACGGGCCAAGACACGAGTCAATTTTACATCATATTAAAGACAGATTTCGTGCTATAATACTTCACGCCGAAAATGACTACATACCATACTTATTTATTTATTTAACACTTTTATTGCAAATACAATCTGGCGGGTTTATTGCTAGGCGGCAATCTCTTCCAACCAACCAGACAAAAGTAAATGAAGCATATTATATGGTCGCATAAATCATTCAAATGACTATCCATCTCCACGAAATCCATATAAACACATACGTGAGCATATACCCACGAACTCCATAAAGACGGACAATCACCCGAACATTATTTTTCATATAAAGTGAGATATCGTCAATCAAAAGGAAAGGAAGGGATGGTGGAGAGGAAAGGAAAAATCAGGAAGGAAACACGTTATTAAGAGTTTTTTTCAGTCGCTTCTTAAAGCATGCCAAGGACGGAGCGAGTCTTATATTGGTTTGTAACTGATTCCAGAGTCTCACTTCATGGACAGTAAAGGACGACGTAAAAAAAGAGGAGCGGTGAACTGGAACTATTTCTTTCTGCTCAATATTTTTATAATCTTATAGACTCGATCGAGAAATGTAATTTCATTTTCTTAATAATAAATGTCGAACAGGTGTAGAACGAGAGCTATTAAATATCATAAAATGCCGAAAGATTGCCTATCTGGGCCATATATTGAGAGGAGAAAAATATTACTACCAAAACCTAATATTGATAGGCAGACTTGAGGAATTACACTTAATCGGTAGAAGGCACCTTTCTTGATTACGCAGCATTCACGAATGTACTAGGCGCGTCCAAAAAGTAAAGAACGATTGCGCACCACGCCTTCCGGCGATCCCCCACCACTGCGATCGTATGCGCGCCAGTTTGCTCCTACCCCTGTGTCAGTGCAAGCTGAGTTTTGTTGTCAAGCGGTCGTGGGTCTTTGTTCTGTAACCTTTTAAAATGGCTGCGCCCATCGATAAAGTGAGTAGTGTCATTCGTTTTCTGAATGCACAAAATGTTCGGCCTATCGAAATTTATAGGCAAATAAAGAATGTTTATGGTGATAGTGCAATGAACGAGGCTTAAGTTAGGAAATGGTGCATAATGTTTAATCAAGGAAGATCCAGTTGTTGGGAAAGGTGGTTATGATTCATGACAATGCGCGCCCTCATGCATCAGCACGAACACAGCGAGAATTTCAACGTCTTAAGTGGGAAATGTTTGGACATCCTCTTTACATCCCTGACTTGGCACCCAATGATTTTCACTTATTCCCGAAACTAAAGGAATTTTTGGGTGGAAAACAGTTCGCAAACGATGAAGACCTCAAACAAGAAGTGACATCCTGGCTGAAATCTTTGGCTGTAGAAGAGTATAACATCGGAATTGAAAAATTGATTCCACGTTACAATAAGTGCCTTGACAGCTATGGCGACTACATTGAAAAATAGAGTAAGGTACTGTGACTTTGTAAATAAAGTTTTGTGTTGATATCTTTCGTTTTTATTTAGTTATGCCAAAATGTTCTTTACTTTCTGGACGACCTTTATTTAAGATAGCTGACAGTTATCAGGTATCGAGGAGCTGAGAAGTTGGATAGGTATCGAGGGGCTGTTCCATGATGCCACAGAGATATTTTCTCAAAACTGATCACCAATTTCAAGGAGACCAGACACGGGACATGAAGAAGAATAATATATGTACATTTTGGAGTGTGCATCAAAATTGATTTTTTTTTTACTACAATATTTAATTATTTTTTATTTTATTTTGATTAGTTTCTGTACTTTGTTAACCCTGAGAGATGGGCGCACTGCTATAGCAGTGGAAGAAATTTTTTCTACCCTTGTATTCTAAATGAATATCCTTCATTTAGAATACAAGGGTACATATTCTAAAATATATTTATGTTGTAAAAATATATATTTTTTGTTTTTTTGTTGTTTAAAATAAATATTTATCACGAACGTCCGAATCGTAAATATATCTCAGCACTAGATAAGACAATTATATTTTTTTCTCGTAGCGCTCTCAGGGTTAAACATTAGACTTCTGGCGGCCTTATTGCTGTATAGCAATTTCTTCCAACTATCCAGCTCATCTTGGATACATTTAACTGTTCAATCCATGACAGCTTTTACAAAAAATAATTTATTCATTTAAATTTAAGAAAAAAGACAAAAATTGCTAATCTCTATCAATAATGGTAGAACTAAAGAGGAATTGGTTCAAGAATAAGGAAGGAAACAAAGGAAAATTAGGATGGAAGGATATTCTGAATGATGCAATCTTTTTTTCAATATTCTATCATACGTAAATAAGGATGGTGCACATCTGATATATCTTAGAAGTTCGTTCAACAGTCACGTCAAATGAACAGCAAATGAAAACATATAAAATGGGTACAATGTGTTAATTATGCGAAGGAGTATCTCATGCAATAAACAACATGCTCACTTGTTCCAATAATTATGATTAATTGTTTTATAGTATAATCCAACATCGATGTGCTGATGCATTTGATGCCAAGATTTGAGAAAATGTGCAATAAACAACATGCTCACTGGTCCCACTAATTACGATTTCTTGTTTTATAATTGGGCCACCGATATGCTGATGCGTTTGATTCCAAGATTTGAAAAAATGTGCAATAAACAACATGCTCACTCGTCCCACTAATTACGATTTATTGTTTTAGAATCGGAACATCGATATGCTGATGTGTTTTACTCCAAGATTTGAGAAAATGTGCAATAAACAACATGCTCACTTGTCCCACTAATTACGATTTCTTGTTTTATAATCGGGCCACCGATATGCTGATCCATTTGATTCCAAGATTTAAGACAATGCCCAATAAACAACATGCTCACTTGTCCCACTAATTACGATTTATTGTTTTAGAATCGGACCATTGAT
This sequence comes from Odontocerum albicorne, assembly GCA_949825065.1. Classification (NCBI taxonomy): domain Eukaryota; kingdom Metazoa; phylum Arthropoda; class Insecta; order Trichoptera; family Odontoceridae; genus Odontocerum; species Odontocerum albicorne. The sequence goes on from OX463866.1 coordinate 1,235,047, forward strand.
ATGCTGATGCGTTTTATTCCAAGATTTGAGATAATGTGCAATAAACAACATGCTCACTTGTCCCATTAATTACAATTTATTTATTCAATGATATGATTGTCCAAAAGATGTATTTATTACAAAACTTTTTTGTGAATTTTATGATGATGTCTTAGCATCTTTACTGTTAAAAGTCATTTATCAACATTTTTTGTCAAAGTGTAAAGGAGTAATCGAATTTTAATGCGTAAATCTTTAATTTATTATTGCCATTTTTTAGTATGAAATCATCGCAAAGGATCTGTTTGTTTGAAGTCAAAATTAATTGTGTATACCATGTGTCATCGATCAATAAGTCCCGGGACTAACTACTAAAACAACATTTGTTTGCCAAAATTCTTCTTTATTCATCAACATAGTCTCCTTCAAGAGCGATACATTAATTCTAACGCTTTCCTAACTTTTCTATGCCAGCCGTGTAGAATGATTTATTTTTGGTTTCAAAATAAGCGTTAGTTTCGGCAATCACCTCTTCATTGGAGCCAAATCTCTTTCCCTGGAGCATCTTTTTGAGGTCTGCGAACAGCCAATTGTCGCTGGGTGCCAAATTTGGAGAATAAGGTGGGTGCGGTAGCAATTCGAATTTCAACTCATGCAATTTGGCCATCGTTACCATCGACTTGTGACACGGTGCATTGTCCTGATGAAAGAGAACTTTTATCTTCTTCATACGGGGCCGTTTTTTTGCAATTTCTGCCTTCAAACGCTCCAATAACGCTATGTAATATTCGCTATTCATGGGTTTTCCCTTTTCAAGGTGATCGATGAATATTATACCATGCGCATCCCAAACTACGGAAGCCATAACCTTCCTGGCCGACTGTTGAGTTTTTGGTCGCTTCGGACGACTTTCACCGGCTGCTCTCCACTCAGCTGACTGCCGATTTGATTCCGGAGTATAGTGGTGGATCCAAGTTTCATCCATTGTCATATATCGATGCAAAAACTCCTGTTTATTTCGCGTAAACAGTGCCAAACAGCGCTCTGAATCATCGATGCGTTGTTGTTTCTGTTCCATTGTGAGCAAACGCGGCACCCATTTCGAAAAAAAAGCTTTTTTATGACCAAATGTTCATGCAAAATAGTGTAAACACTACCAAATGTTATATTTAGGATGTCAGCTATCTCACGCAACTTTACTTTGTAATTTTCCATCACGATTTTGAGGGTTTTTTTTATGTTTTCTGGTGTAACAGCCTCATTTGGACGACCAGAGCGTTCAGCATAATTTGTGTCTGTACGACCGCGTTTGAAATCAGCGTACCACCGACAAATGGTTGTTTTCAACGGAGCAGAGCCCGGATGACACTTTTCAAGCCATCGCTGAGATTGAACGGTATTTTTTTCCTATTAAAAAGCAATGTTTTATCAACACACGAAATTCGGTTTTTTCCATTGTTTTGAAAATAGCAAAAGTAGCGTCACTACAAACACTGTAACTCAATGACACAATGTCGAAATGTCATGAAAGTTTGACACGTAACTTCTAAAGGTTGGTACTAACTGAGAATGGTATGGATTTGTTATTAGAGGCGCCATTTGTTGTTTAGTCCCGGGACTTATTGATCGATGTGTTATGTATATGTTTGAACCATGTGTATGTTCATACAATGTGTATGTGTATGTTCATACCATGTGTATGTGTATGTTTATACCATGTGTATGTGTATGTTTATATTAATTTATTGTATTGTATAACACTTTTGTTGTAAACAACCTGGTGGGTAATTGCCATGCGGCAATGTCTTCCAACCAACCAGAAAAATGTTAAAGATGCCTAAAATGAAAACCGGAATGGAATCCTTTTTTTTTTAAATTGGGTGCAACAGGAATCAAACCCGTAACCTTCGAATTGGAAGACAAGCCTCTTACCAACTAGGCCAAAGAGGTTGTATTTATTCTGGTTGTTTGGAAGAAATTCCCACATAGTAATAATCCCGCCAAGTCGTATTGTATACAAAGAAATTCATCTTATGAAATAGCGCATCAAATCTGGTCTACGCAATTAATATATTTGTATTAAAGGTCTCGAAGGGAAACGAGTTTGCCGAAGTTGCAGATTTATATTTGTCTGCGATGTACTCATGAGCACCAATGGACTCAGCGATGACGCAAGCCGCTCTTGACTTCGCATGAGGTCGATGATTTATTTGTTGGTCAAGACTTCGAACAAAAATTCTCTAACATTGCCTTTTTAAAAAATCTCTGTTTCAAACACTGTTTGGTTCAGAATACTTTATTTTATTATTGAAAAAAACACTTACAAACACGTTTATGCTATCACGCCTTCTCACTGTCGGGGCAGGCAGAGGATAGAACGCCAGACTTACCTTATTGACTACATTAATTATATTATGAAATAATTTACTAAAGGGTCTTTCAAATTGAGCGGTTTTTTTAATTTCATTTTTTTTTAAATTCTTGAATAAAACACAATTTGCTTTGATTTCAAAATACTTTTTATTAGTCATTGAAGTATAATGTATGACATTTAAAACAAAAAAACAATATCCGTCAAATGTCCACCTCTTGCAGTTCCACAGATGTTCACTCTTTTGTTAAAATTTTCGATGAAATTAAGAGTTTTTTCAGTCGTTTCTTAAAGCATGCTAAGGACGAAGCGAGTTTAATATTGGTTCGTAACTGGTTCCAAAGTCTCACTGCATGGACAGTAAAGGACCACGTAAAAAAAAGAAGAGCGGGGAACTGGGAAGACCAATAAACAATCTCTGTCTGAGCATGATCGGAAAGATGCTGAAAATTTTCGCAAGATAAGAGGCGACGGCGGAACAGTTAAGAATGTAATACAATAGTACAGTACCCGGTGGTAAGTAATACACATCGGACTTAAGAAAGAGACTGTCGGCCGTAATCGGCTAGCTTCGGCTTTGTAGAGCATCGTCTCTGTCATTCATACACGTGTTCCGTCGCGATTTGTTAGTCGCATCGTGCGACAGAGCCGACGCTCTACAAAACCTTAGTTAGTGTAATGTATCCCTACCGATGTTAATCTTATCATATACTCTGTTATCCACATCCAATAAATATTATAAGTAATCATGTAACGTATTCAAACCAATGTTAAGCTTATCAATGTTAACCATATCATGTTCTATGTTATCTATATCCAATAAATATTAGTGGTATCACGTGTATGTCAAACTTAACTCAATGTATTATGTTTAAATTTATTATCTTGTTGGAATTATAAGGAACGGTTTACTATCCAAATTCAATAAAGATTTCATATCACTAAATGGAAGTAAACAGCAAACGATACATTCCAAATAATCGCCTGATATCGATTTGACTTTAATGGCAACGATAACATACCCGACAAATTCTTTCTTAATCTATCTAAGGGTCGTGCGTACGTAATCTTTGCTTTTAATAGGACGTCATATCAGAGGCAGCAATCATTATGCTTTAAGCCACTACGATGTTAACATCATCGTTATTATTACTTCTATAATACTGTTAATATTATACTTCAATGTAATTCAACGATTATACAAATAAAATTACACAGTTGAAATTCTAAAAGTGTTTTCCTTGCAAAAGGCCATAACATTAGCCGATTATGGCCGACAGTCTCTTTCTTAATCCCGATGTATATTATAATACTTACCGCCGGGTACTTGTATGTGATTTGGCGTTTATTTCTCAGGTTCCGTGGTTTAATTTGATTGGGAAACACTGCTGTACAGGTTCACAGTCGGAATGTTGCTGGACGGAGACATCGATATATTCGTATTCCGAGAAGATGAAAACCCATATTTATTTCCTTGTTTGAGTTAGAGATATCTTACGAGTAGAACAATGTCCAGGACAAATCCTTGGTCCAAATGACATTATTTAATATTTATCTAGTATACGTGACCTGAGACGGTTTTATTACCTCGTAAAATGTACAACGTGGCCATGGTTAGGTCATACGTATGACTTTTAAGTAGGAGCAAAGTCGAACTGCGCGTATTCATACACACCTTCCATCCGCGTCCCTTTTGATTGACTGTCTTCATTATTTATTTACACGACAAATGTTCATAATTTATATCATGGGTCGGCAACCTTTTGTTGTGGCCAAATATTTTACGTGGGGATAAGTGAGGGCCGCACTTGGGCCATATGTCATTACAGTACTCAGCAGACACATGACACGCATGGCAACTAATAAAATGTTCACCATCCCTAGAGTTAAAATCCCTTTTGCCCAAAGGCAATATGCTTATTTAGCTCCCATAACATACAATGGCGTGCCGAATTCAATAAAGGTAAAGGTAGGAAAACCATTTAGACAGTCGATCGGAGCGTGTTTGTTATTGCGACAGAATTTTGAGTACTTGAACTTTCAGGATGAATGAAGTGTGGAAAATATTTGTGTGGGCTCGTGAGTGTGGGTTTCTTCTTGTTGTTTTAAATTTTGTTGTTTTTGTGTTTCTGTATGTTTTTTTTTTATTTTTATTCTTATGATTGTGTGCGGTATATTGTGGGATGAATATTTTTGGTCTTTCTGGAGTGATGATGTGTGAGGAGTTTAATTTCGCATGATGTTTCCAGTTGTAGTTGAGTGTCACTGTTTGTCAGGTTGATGAGAACGTGCAACGGGGTTTTGTTTTTGTGTAATCAAAAATCGGAACGAAATGTCGATTTATTTTTTCATGCTAAATATCCTCAGTGAGATACAGGCAAAAGCCTAGTTTACTGGGGATACGACAAATGAAAGACAACAAACCCAGATCCATTAAAATTGTGTGTCCAAATTAAATAACCTGTTGTTTTTTTCACAAATTATGTATATTTCTTGTCATGTGTAATAATAAATAAAAAAAATTAAAGTTTATCGTTTTGTAAATATGAAACCGGAATTTACTCATAGATGGTTCTAGTTGTCAATGTAGTGACTATCGAACCGCGTCATTAGCGCCTGAAGTTAAGTGGTTCACAAGGACGAATAAATTTTTTTTTTGTATGAATAAATAGCCAAGTTATTGTTATTTAACGTGTTTCCCGCGGGAAGCACAAACGCCTGTGATCTGACGACAATCCAAGTTTCAAATCACAAATACTTAAAAAAAATGACACAAAACCGGAATAAAAATTGAACTAATATTTAAAATAATCTATATTCTAGCGACATCTCTGAAAACCTTGTCAAATAATATATTAGTTTATGAGATATTGTTGAATAAACAGAGCGCCGAATTTTTTTGGTTTCTCAATATTTCCAGCATTAACGACCTGTCGCGCGGATCGAGTCCTGCGATGAGTCTCTCTTACGTAAATAAACATTACTAAGTCTCTCTTACGTAAATAAACATTACTAGTGCTATATGCATTTGATTGGGTGAGTGTCATGAAGCATTGATTTGATCGTAGCATTCCTTTGTTTATTTTACGTAATGTTTAGTTTATCTCCTTTATTTAATGAGTCTCCTTAAGAGTAATGACTATTATTTATTATCAGAAAATTACTTAAGTGTCATGTTTACTTGGTGTTGTAACCAAATATCAGTGGTTCTAAACAAAATATGTGTTTAAACTTAGAAATTAAAAAACGCTGAAATTGTGCCGCGCACAGGATTCGTGGAATTTGATTTTTAACGCGGTGTACAGGTTAAACTTCTGATGAAAAAATATACATTTTGGAAAGCAAATAGAAGAATAAATAGATTTTTTTTTAATTTTATTTAAATTATTTTGAATACATGGTTTAATGTGGTATATCTGGCAAGTTTATTAACATATAGCAATTTCTTCCAATCAACAATTGACCAATTAAAAAACAACCAACCAACACAGGTATTTTGTACTGTCATCTTTAACTCTTTAGGTACCGGAAGTTATTAGAATGGCCGTACCCAGCAGGCTGTGATTTTTTCAACAAAAATAAAACCTAAAAAAATATATATTTTGTATACACATATAAAGTATATTATGAAAACTTTCTAAATATATACACCGTGGGGCGTTTGAGCTGCCGTTCACTCAGAAAATCACAGTTTAAATATTCACAAAATGTCAGGGTTGTCACAACTTGACACATAAAACACGTTTACTTATAAATATAGTGGAATATAATATACTTTGTAAACTAAAATCAACAAATTATCTGTATGATGTATAAAAAAGCGCAAAAGGTAAATAAACTATAAAATAAAACCGTAAAAAGTCTATATAAACGTCGTATTATGCCACAAAACTACCGCCAATAACCAAAGAATACATGAAAACACACTTTGTAAATAGATACTTTGAAAAATTAACAAAAATAACGCACAAAAGTTAAAAATCAACCATTGAACAAAACTACAAACGAAGTCATTATAAATCATCGCAATTACGACGCAAAAAACTGTAGTCGGTAACCCTGTATCAGGGACGCGTATTGACTGTCAGTGAAAGCTTTTAGAAAGATGACTGTAACTTTGATAATATCGGTAAATTGTAATATTTAAATATTTCTTGACCATCCCAATAGATGTCACTATGTGTTATAATTTATAAATGATTACAATTGGATTTGATATTGGCTTGCGACAAGCTCAAAGGAGAGCGCGTTTACGCGTTCATTTTGTATGGCTGGCTTGGCGAGCACTGAATCGGAGAGCGCGTTAACGCGCTCGTGGCAGTGAACCGGTTAAGTGTGTATGATATCGTCTGTCACGTGCGTTGCAGCGAGAATCTTGCGGGCCGCACCAAAACGCCTCGCGGGCCGCGGGTTGCCGACCGCTGATTTATATCATAGGCGGCAACTCTAGGGAACCCAAATTACATGGCCCCCTCCAAAAAAATTATTGGAACCCGAACTCCATGACCACCTTAAATTTTCTTTAAGTTCCGAATTATATTATCCTCCAGAAAGTCACCGCCTCCTTAAATTTTCATTGGGGCTCGAATTTCATCAAAGATCTAAAAATGAATGCTGCAAACTCTTAAGTAATGGTGATAGAAAAATGTGAAACGAAAAGTAATTGCGATGTATGGCTGACCAATGAAAGATTAGAACACGTTGATGAATTAGCAGTATATTTGGAAAATTTTCTCAGATGACTGAAAAGTTACGAGAGATATCGAACGACGTGTAGTGAAAGGAAATTAAGTCAATGGGGTTCTTAAATATCTATGTATACTTAAACTGGACAGTATCGAAATCTGCTAAGGTCCACAACAATATTTTGGTATCAATTTTGATGTACGAGAGAAAAACGTGGACGTGGAAAAGGACTAAAAATAGTCGAATAAATGCTTGAAATTTGAAAGATACAAAGGGTAACGACAATGTCGTCGCCGTTGCCAGGCCTCGTAGTCGAGATCCCCTCGCCACGCCAACGTCAATCTTGAACCGTTCTTCTACGTCGACCATGTGATCTTGAGTGAGAAAACAGCCCTATCCTAGATGCGCACTCCCTCCCGCAAACGCCACAGACATGTGGACCCTGCTGAGCCGCCTGGCAATGCTGACGCATGTTCGAAACGCGCTGACTGTTTCTAAAACGTTAACCCATTGAGACGCCACCAGTCCGAGAACATACAGCTCTCCACCTCTCACGGTCCCGAACCACCTGCTCGCAGTCCTCAGGCGCCCCGCACAAAGTAAGCAACTCTCGACGACTGTCCTTATAGCGCTTCCTCTGCCCACCAACTCTTCGCTTGCCCACCACTTCCCCGTACAAGACGCGTTTTGGGAGTCTATGATCGCCCATGCGTGTCACATGCCCAGTCCACCGCGATTTCGCCTTTACAACCATATCTTCTATATGTTTACAGTTGGAGCGTTGCAGGACCGAAACATTTGTGACATGATCATTCCAGTGGTTCCGAAGAATTCGGTGACAATGTTTGACAAAACGGAATGAAGTGATTAGAGATGAATGTGAACTTGATGCCGATGTGCCATGTAAGACAACCTCCGTGATTTAGTTAGTAAGGTGTTTGTCGCCCGACCCGGGAGTTGCAATTTACTGTCTTATTAAATTGCAACTTTGCTTCTTCTGTATCGTGTGCTGAATGCTGAATGTCGTGGTTATCTGCTATGCCTGGAACTTGACGCACCACTTGTCTTCATCCCTCCTTAGGCTGGCCTTGGGTCATGTTGAATGCAACGCTTAAAGTGACACCATCCTCTTGTTCATTTTCCTTCAACTAGTTTGTAGTATTCTTAGAAAGATGGTTCGCATATTCTTATCTCGGAAGATAAGAAAAAACTAATACGTTTATCTTCTTTGATTTGAAGTTTTAATATTATACAAGTATATGGCTTAATAAATACTGAATTTACAATGCTTTGGCACCCTGTATATTCCAACTTTGCGTCTTCTTTGTTGGTATCGTCATTGTCATCAGCCTACATTCATCCACTGCAGGATATGCGAGTAGGCCTCTCCAAGTCGTTTCCAAGAAATCCTGTCCTTTGCGCATTGCTGCCACGTAATCGTTGTTTGCTTACGTATTTCCGATTCTGGACTATGCGAACGTATGTTACTTGGATGTTACAGAGGAACAGCTGGACAAATTACAGCGTCTTCAAAATGTGTGCCTAAGATTCATTTTCAACCTACGCAAGTACGATCATATAACTTCATACCAGAATGCATTGAAATGGTTGAATGTTAGAAATAGACGCCAAATTCACATACTGTCTCTATATTGTAATAATATCCTTAACTGTCCCGCCGCCCCCTCTTATCTGGCCGAGAATTTTCAGCGTCTTTCCAATCATGGATTAGCGCTACGCTCAAACAGAGATTGTTTAATGGCCTTTCCAGTTCACCGCTCCTCTTTCTTTACGTCATCCTTTACTGTCCATGCAGTGAGACTCTGGAATCAGTTACAAACCAATATAAGACTCGCTCCGTCGTTGGCATGCTTTAAGAAACGACTGAAAAACCTCTTAATTTCTAATCAGTAAAATAACGTGTTTCATTCCTGATTTTTCCTTTCCTCTTCACCATCCCTTCCTTGATAAATGTTTTTATATCGTTCCTACATTGGAAAAAATGAAATTTTTTCAAACAGTCGCCATTTTACGATTTTTGTTTTTCCATTGGTACCAACTATAACGACATATTTTTCTATTAATAAACTGTGTATGATTTTTATTTCAAATTTACAAAAGGGTTCCAAACATGTCGACAAACTCACCCCCCCCCCGCCTTTTTTTTACGACAAGATATAACAGCTGATAACGTCTTGAATTTTTTAAAAATCAAAAACTCTTTTGTACATTCTCAAATCATCAATAAACAAACTATAAAAAATGTATAGGAAAAATATTTTTTGTTTTTTTTTTTAATTTAGTCTGAAAAAACGCCTTAAATTCACGCCTCTAGAATACAACACCCCCTTAATACGCTTTTTTTGTACTTGTGATGTTTGGTCCTTGTACGAATTAGGGAAAACCTGTAATGTGCAAAGGACCTAAAAAAATAAATTAATAAATAGAGATTGATAGTTTTGTATTATAGCGTCGATCTGTATCGGAATACTTACAAATTCCACCCAGTCCTAGGACCATTTCAAACAAGACATTTAAATGTTGTCTATTTTGTTCTTCTTCCTAGTGTCACGTCAGGTCCCCCCCAACGTTGACTATCATCTGAAAGTAGACATCTTTGTCCCCGGCAGCCCGAAACAGATCCCCAACGCTCCTTATACCAGCCCAATCACGTATATTGCGGAGCCAGGAGATTTGCCTCCTGCCAACACCTCTTCGACCTTATATTTTGTATGTTGTTTATACTTAAAGCATTAACGTTGTGGAGGTTTAAAGACATTGTAATTTATTTTTATCAAACACGGTTTATTCCACTTTTATATGACGGTATAACCCTACGGGTTTCAAGGCTTTCATCTCATCTTCAGGGGAGCACAAACAAGAATAAATGCTGTTCGAACTGGTACCGATATACACGCTTCAACAATTGGGGGCTGAGGGGTGAGGGAAGCATGGGACGATTTCGGCCAAGAGCGGAGAGATTTTTGGGATACCATTCACCAGATGTTCGGATCGATGTACTGATTTAGAAATTGCAAGGGCCTCTAATCTGTCCAATTTCCTTCTATTTTGCCTTGGATGATCAGGTGCAGTAATTTGTACTTTGCTCCTCTAAGTACATGACCCAAATAGGACACCTTTCGGATTTTAATATTAGTCAGCAACTCTCTATCAACTTTGGCTCTTTGAAGAACCCTCGTGTTGCTGACCATATCCGTCCAGAGTATCCGTAGCATTCTCCGGTGTATCCACATTTCGAATGCTTCCAGTCGGTTCATACTACCAACTTTGAGGGTCCATGATTCTACTCCATACAATAATACTGACCAAATGTAGCATTTGACTAACCGTTGTCTATTTTGTTGCTAAATGAATGTGATCTATACTATGTTTTAAAGGTGATGTTGACAATGATAGTGAATAACATTTTCGACACATGAATGCACTTTGATCAAATAAAATCACTTTATGTAAATTGACAGCTATTTTACATTGTAAACGAGTAACTTCTAAACAATGGCATTTTCAATAAACATATGGGTCAAATTATCGGTCAATAATTTAAATACATAACGAAATTCATGAAGCTAACTGAATTGGATTATTGTCAAATTCTTCTTCACGGCGAGCTCAATACTGAGCGTCTGCTGTCTCTGGAACTTGGTGCCCCAGCTGCCTTCGTCCCTCCTTCAGATGGTTCTTGGTCATGTTGAATGCAGTGTTTAACCTTTTCCTTCCTGTGTTAAAAAAATCCGCCCGTTCCGGTGATGTATATTCAATACACGTGTAAGAATGAGCGATTTAAAATACAAAAAAATAAGAATATTCATAGGCAATCGCTTAAATTAATTAAATTTGAAGTCAAAAGTGATAATAATTTAAATTTAATTGCTGAAAACATAAAAAAAACGCCGTCGGCCGTCATTCACAAAATGGACGAAGCGACCACCTCTACCGAAAGCCGCCGACCTACTGAGCGAGAGAAGCGAGAGAACTGAGATTCTTTTTCTTGCGTTCCCATATACCGAAGTAGAGTGAGAGTGAGACGTGAATAGCGTCGCTTCCTCACCCATAGCAGTTTTTTGGAATGAATATACCTACGTCAAACACTGGCGCACGTTTGATTGTATCGGTTTATTTATTCCCAATTTTTACAAAATATCTCTGATGTGGCCGATAAGTGCTAACTATTATTAATATTATTTTTTCATTCAATGCGTAAATCTATTACGGAGGAATACCTAAAATCTGAACCCAGTATTTATTATATTTATAGAGATATTAAAGTGTTTAGAAGCAATGTGTACTAGTTACACATCACAGGGAAGGAAGGGTTAAAAAGGTTCATATTAACACTTTGTGTCTCGATCACGTGTTGGGAATCCGCTTATTTTCCCATTCGACATTTGTATGCCACCAATTGACCTATATAGTTCCTTCACACATGAATATACTCGTATATATATTAACATTGAACAGCCTGGATGACATAACGCATCCTTGCTTTACCCCTCAGTCTTCGCTTACGCTACCACGTCATTAACATACAACAATCCGGACACATTCATATTCGACATTTGTATGCCACCCATTGACCTCTGTACTTGTATATTAATTGTATTGCATATAATTAAATAAAAATGCTATTTGACCTAATTGCTAATACGCATCACGTTTCCGTCGTTTCATGGTCCATGGTCCATGGTCAACCATATGCAGGGATGGTTTTTTATTTAAACTTAATTGTTTTAAGTATGTACAATGTCACATTAAACATAATATCTACAAGAATTCTTGTACCTAGAAATAACAACATAACTGCACACTTGTTTACTTAGGCCAGGGATGGCGAACCTTTTTGAGACTGAGTGCCAAAAAAATTTTTTTTTCAATAAAATAATATGTCGCGTGCCACATGCCATGGAAATAAAAATGCATCAAATGTTTGTGTAACTTCAGATTTTTAATAAAAACAAAAATTAATACACCGAGGAAAATAATTAAGTACTTATTAATGGCGAACTAAGAGAAATAAATAAAAAAATAGACTTGAAAAAAATTGTGAACCTCAAAACTTATTAGTGAGATTTTTGTTGTTGGATGCTAGATGCCAAATATTTTATATCAAATGTATTTCTGGTCTAGAAAGAGCCTCTACAACTGCTTTGCAAACATCTGTGCCTTTAGTAGTTTCTGGTAAAGATACCAAACTTATTAATTCTTCCATTATTTTATTGCCAACAAAATATCGAACAAAAATAGCTAATCGAGCCGAGAGAGTGACATCAGTGCTTTCATCAAGACAAATAGAAATCCAATCACATAATTTTATATCTGTTTTTTGTTGATATGTTACATTTTTACCCATCTTCAAGATTCTGTCTTTTATTGTATTTCGAGCGATAGGCAATTCTTTTATTCGTTCGAATATTTTTTCTTTATTTCCAAAATCCTCAAAAAGAAATGGTGCGCATTCTAAAAATGCATTCTTGATGTAGTCTCCATCGCTGAATGGTTTTCCATTTTTGGCAATTATTTTGGCTATTTCAAAGCTAGCAGCAACATAATTGGAATTACTATTAACAAACTTATTTAAAGCACTCGATTGTAGATTTTTGTTTTTGATTGCTCTTAAAATATATTATTTTTGTTCATCTCTGCTTTTGCCAAGAAGTTCCTTATGAATTGTTTCATAGTGTCTTTTTACAGATGATGTTCTAGATACCACTGACACAGAACATATAACACATATTGCTTTGTCACTTCTTTCAATTACACCGTACATTTCAGTCCACCAATTTTGAATTGTCTGCCAGAATTTTTACTGCTGGCTTCACCAAGTTTTTGTTTCTTATATGGTACAGCCATCTTTGTGGGTGCCAATAAACAGTTTGTTTCTGTATTAATTAGATTGTTTTTATAGCACAAATTGATAACAAAACTGCTCCGATCAGGTAAAGAGTTATTCTGTCACTGAAACATCAAATCGTCGAATTTAAATTGTCGATAAATCATATTCATCCACAAGAGTAGCAATTATACACCTAAACCACAGGAGAGCTGATGATCTAATGCGCATCGAGAGCGCGCAGTGCGACGTATGTCGTGGATAAATCACACACTTCGGAACGGCTCGTGCCGGGAGCGAAGTTCATTACAAAAAAAAAATACATCTCAAGGGACTAGCACCGCGCGGGAAGCATTAAACAATGCGATTTATTTATGCATGAATGTCGTCATATCCTTCGTTTCTGAAATTATTTATGAACGAAGAAAATACACGTCGCTATTTAAATATTTTTTTATTTTTTCTTATACACTTTTATTTTTTCTCCTCATTCGCGTGCCACGCAAAATCGTCTCGCGTGCCACCTGTGGCACGCGTGCCATAGGTTCGCCATCCCTGACTTAGGCTGACTGCACTTATTTTTCTTTGGAAAGCCATGATATTGTAGTAAAGGGTGCATTTTATGTTCCAGGTTGATGTTTTTAAAGTGAAACTTCTATCTATGCAGTAGGGCAAATTGGCCTGAACGTCACGAAAAGTGAAACGGTGTATTATTTTATTATTATTTATTATTATGAAATATTTTATTTATTAATAAATTATTTTTAATTATTTTAATATTAATAAGCATTTATTATTAATAAAAAATAATATTATTAAGTGCATTGTATTATTATTAAAAATAAAAAAAATTGTTTTTGTTTTATATTATTTTTATATTACAAAATATATTGAACATTAATTAATTTTCTTTTATACAAAATTATTTTATTTAATTTAATATTTATTTGAATATTTATTTAATACATAATTTATATTTAATATATAATTATAATAATATTAATAATTAGATTATTATTATTATTATATATATATTATAACTTTTTAATAATATTATTAATAATATAATAAAAATAATATCATAAATAATTAAATAATTATTAAAAATTAATTAATTTATTAATTAATAATAACATAAAAATATTAATATATTTGATATTAAAAAATATTAATGTAATATTATTAGGTGTGTTATATTATTATTAAAATTATTATTTATTATTAAAATTATTATTGTTTATTATTAAAAATAATAAAAATAGTATTTTTTATTTAATTAAGAGGGATTTTCTTGAATTAAATTCCACATAACCATTTCCTAATTCTAAAAAAAAATCGTAAACAAATGGAAAAAAGCAATGCATAAAATCAACTTTTCGTAGGAGCTAAGAAGTTTCACTTCTACCTCGCGAGAGTCTCACGTATCTGTTTTATTTAATAACTTTAAAATGAAACAAAATTTTATGATTTATATTGAATTGATTGATTCTATGGTCTTCACCATTATGTATGGAATATATGTTAATGTCGGTCAAGTGGCCGCCTCTGGCCGTGGCGCAAACGCGAGCTCTTTCAAGCATATTTTTCATTCTCGCAGACTTATGGTGTTATTTCAGCAATTTCTTTTCGAATGTTGTCCTTAAGCATTGGGATCGTGGTTGGTTTGTTGGTGTACACCTGTCCCTTCAAGTACCCACTTAAACTTTTCAATGCTAACATAAAATTAATGACATCCGATCGGTGCTCAATATATTTGAATAATAAAATCTATGAAAAATAATTAAAATGATGCCTTATTTCAAACATGTGTGGGTAGGTACCCATAACTCGACACGTGAAGTCGACGCATCCTCATCATACAGTGGTATCAGTGGCAAGACCATGCTGTAATGGTGGGTTTACACGTGTAAAAAATATTCTCAAATAAATTTTATTTTTGGCCTTTTTCAAATGTGTTTAGTTTAATGTTATTTTTATTTTGTCCATTGAGAATTCGAAATAATGAACGAATATTGTATGCTTATGTAATACACTAACAATATTAACAGTGCTACGATATTATTTATAGAATACGATAATATTTAGGCATGGACACGACGCGCGTGTTCTGAGCATGAATCAGATGGTAATATGGACACGTCAGGTGTGTTCTCAGCATTGGATGATTTAAGAAATAATCGGGGTCGGTTAAATCAGGGGATCGTGGGGGCCAATCGATATCACCACTTTTTGACATTATTCGTCCGGGAGAAGTTTCTCGCAAAATTTGCATTTGTGTAAAGTACTCGTATGTTATCTTTGAGTTTTCGTTGGTCAGTTTCTTCGCTGGGAGGACAGTATTAACGCTTTGAGCACAACAATCGGAAAATTTCAATATATTTTCCGTATAATTGGAAATGTGAAAAACTGTTTTTAAATGTATACATTTCGCTTTAAGTCAGTCGGCACTGTATTTATTTATTTATTTTTTATTTAACACTTTTATTGCAATACAATCTGGTGGGCTTATTGTCATTCGGCAATCTCTTCCAACCAATCAGACAAAAGTAAATGAAGCAAGTTACGTGGTCGCATAAATCATTCAAATGACTATCCATCCCCATGAAATCCATAAACATATACGTGAGCACATGCCCACGAACTCCACAAAGACGGACAATCACCCGAACATTATTTTTCATATGAAGTGAGATATCATCAATCAAAAGGAAAGGAAGGGATGGTAGAGAGGAAAGGAAAAGAAAAATCAGGAATGAAACACGTTATTTTACTGACTAGAAATTAAGAGTTTTTTCAGCCGCTTCTTAAAGCATGCCAAGGACGGAGCGAGTCTTATATTGGTTTGTAACTGATTCCAGAGTCTCACTGCATGGACAGTAAAGGACGACGTAAAGAAAGAGGAGCGGTGAACTGGAAAGGCCATTAGACAATCTCTGTTTGAGGGTAGCGCTAATCCATGATTGGCACTTTCTACGATATATCGATTTGAGGGAGATGCATCTTAACACAGAAGCACATATACCTACTGGAGATTAACCAAAAAATAAACACAAAAAGGCTACGTAAACTCCGTGCCCGGTATCCCATAGTGGAACTTTTCAAAGAGTATCAGGTCCTACTCTAGAAGCGTGAATTTCGGGCGTTTTTTCAGACTAAATAAAAAAAAACTAAAAGCATTTTTCGTATACATGTTTTTAGTTTGTTTATTGATGATTTGAGAATGTACCAAAAAAATTATGGAAAAAAATATTTTAAATTCAAGATGTTAATATCTTGTCGTAAAAAAAGGGGATAAGCTGGTCGACATGATTGAAGCCCTTTCATAAATTTAAAACAAAAAATCATACACAGTTTCTTAATAAGAAATAATTTCGTTATAGTTGGTGCCAAAGAAAAGAAAACAAATCGTAAAATGGCTGCTGTATGAAAAAAATTGTTTTTTTACCCTTTTTTTTCAATTTTTTTTTTAATATTTATTTTTCTAAGGTAGGGACGATATAAAAACATTTATCAACGTTTACTACTAAAGTTGAAAGCAATCGGTTTGATACAATTTAAGGTTTTATGTCGACCAGGTTGAAAAAAGTAGTTTCGAGAAAAACGCGTTTAAAGTTTCGAGATTATTGTCCGAGTCATTCCGGTGCGGCGTTATTGCTGCCTCATTTATAGCTATAACTTCGTAAATATTTACACCTTTTAAATTTCCTTTTGAGAACATATTTTTAAAGGTATAAACATTGAAAATATGCAAAAAAAATTTTTTTTTTTCAAATTTCTCCAGTAAAATACCCCCTTAATATAGCCAGAAAAAGAGAAAATGCAAACGCAGCAAAGACACATGGCAACTGATCAAATGCTGGAAAGAGTTTGAAAGTTCACATATATTTAGAAATATGAACGATAAGAGTATTTATGAAGAAACATAGGAGTGGATAGAAAAGTTAAGAGATCTGTTCTCTCTGCCAATCCCGGAAGGGATATGGTATGATGTATTTATGTACAACTCATACGATTCGATAAACTCTGCCCTCTATAGGTATAACACATGGAATTGAAACTGTTTACATAATATTTATTTGAATCAGACATCGTTTACCACAAACTGGATGACATTGTGACTACGTTTAAACGCGAGTGGCAGGTGACCACCGGATAATTGCCGCAATTGACGAGATTACTGCGCGTATTTGGTTGCAATGTCAACAGCGACGGCCCTTACTGGCCGTGCAAGTTGCCCATGACCTCCGGTCCAACGTCTGCAATACGGAGCAAGGCTCTATGGAAACACCAAAGGGTCTGGAAACAACCATTTTTATATCATATTTATAATGAAACGTATGCTATAACATTGGATACACAAAATTATCGTTTATATCAGGGATACCCAACGAGTTGTTCGCGGCATGTTTTTAAGAAGAATTTTTACTTTTGAAGTAACACTTCGGTAGGGCAAATTGGCCTGAACGTCACGAAAAGTGAAACGCTTCCCCTTCTCCGACTTTAATGGTAATATTTCAAATGATCTTTAATATTTATTTATATTAATATCAATAAATAAATTTAATAAATAATAAAAATTAAATATAGCTTTATAATTATTAAGAATATAAAAAAATATTTGATAAATGAACGATAAGTAAATAAATGCATAAATTTATTTATTTATTAAAAATAATATTAAATATTGTATTATAATAATAAATATTTATATTAAATTTAATTAAATTTAATTTAATTAATAAAATAATATTTTATCAAATTAATAGATAATAATTAATTTATTATAATTAAAAAATATAATATAATTAATAAATAATTTATTTATAATTAATATTAATTCATAATAATAATTAATAATAATTATTAATAATAATAATTATCATTTATAATATTATTAATCATACGAATATTATTATTAATAATAATATTAATATTAATAATAATTAATTAATTATTATTAATAATTAATTAAAATATTAATATTAATTAATAATATAACATTATTATTATAATTATTAATTAATATTAATTAATTATAATCATTATTAACATTAATAATGATGTATTAATTTTTAATAATAATAATTAATTAATTAGTTATTGATTATTAATTTATATAATAATTAATTAATAATTAATTAATTTTAAATAATTATAAATTATTTTTAATTAATTAATAATTAATTAATTAATTATTATATAATTAATACAAATAATATATATTAATTAATTAATATAACCATTTCCTAATCCTAAAAAAAATCTTTAACAAATGGAAAAAAAACAACGCATAAAATCAACTCTTCCTAGGAGCTAAGAAGTTTCACTCTACTGCGCGAGAGTCTCACGCATCTGTTTTTTTCTTCCATTGCATACTGGTATACTAAGAAATGTTATTTAAATTCAATTCAACGGACAATTTTTTTTAGAAATAGTGTTTTATGTCGGAAGACTGAATTAATGGGGTCGAGTAGTGACAGTGACACATTCTCATCACCAGTACGAGAAGATGGAAGAATACTTATAATAAAAATAACAAAAGGACATTGTTATTTGTTTTTATCAAACACTGTTTATTCCATTTTATGTAACGGTATAACCCTACCGGTTTGAAGGTACACACCTCATCATCAAGGAAGCACAAACAAGACTGAATTCTGTTCGAACTGGTACCGATATACATGCTTCTAACGGTAAATATTCGGATTGGGGATTATGGGTGGAGGAAAACAGGAGATAACTTCAGCGAGCAGCAGCGAGATCTTGGGAATATGTGTGTTTGTCTCCTGCCTTCCTCTACCCACAATCTTCAGCCCGAATGTTTACCGTTAGAAGTGTGTATCTCGGTACCAGTTCGAACAGAATTCAGTATTGTTTGTGCTCCCCTGGTGACGACGTGAAAACCTGTAATTTGTTTTTATCAAACACTGTTTATTCCACTTTTTGTAACGTTATAACCCTAACACTTTCAAGGTGCACACCTCATCATCAGTGGAGCACAAACAAGTCTGAACGCTTTTAAACCGGTAGGGTTATACCGTTACATAAAGTGGAATTGACAGAGTTTGATAAAACAAATTACAATGTCTTTAAACCTCTATAATGTTAATGTCGTAACCATACACTATATAATAAAAATACAATTTTTATATAGCGCTGTTTAGAGAACAAACTCTCCTCAGAGACGCTTTCACTCGGGACTCAAACGCACTATACTCAAGAGAATGTAGCATGGTCCCTGTGACGTTTGAAATGTCATGTCTCAAAGGGATGGGGTAAAATCGTTTTTTTTTTACAAATTTTAATCGTTTTTTCATAAATCGAAAAATTGGTTTTCTCTAAACTGATGTTTTAATTAATAATTTTCATTATACTGACTTTCTAATGTATTGTATGATTTGTATATATCTTTAAATAGGCCAAGATCCACTATGAATTAATACTAATTACGAAAATTTAATTTTAGGTATAAAAAATATCGAAATTCCAATTATCGTATACCCCATCCCTAGCCAATGCAGACTAACGTAGTGACTTTTGATTATTTGATTTTAACATACTGTTGACATATTTTTGCTAATTTGTAACAAGATGTATTAATTTGTCATTATTGTTAGTTTTATGTAATGTATTTACCTAAATAACTCGCTATTTATTAGAATCGAGACTTATATTAAAATTGGTAAAATAATTAAAATTACTGCACGTCGTTACAAAGTTGTATTGAGGCAAATTCGTGAAACGTCACAGGGACCATGCTACATTTTCTTTAGTATATTATAAAAAAAAACACGTTTGACAGCTATAGCAAACCTCAAAAAGGTTGGTCAGCTCTGTCCTGTATTTTTAAATGTTGCGCGAACATTCTTGTTGATTTCTGATCAATACTTTTCAATAGGACTGATTCATTTAATTTGATAAGTTTCTCTGATCGGCGAATATTAGCGGACTTGATTGTACTTTTTAAAGTTGTGAATGGAATGATCGATTGTCCGAAACTCTTGGAATTGATTAGCATTCGAGTTCTGACAAGAAATACCAGCCTGCAAGACACATTTATATGTGAAAATCATAGAATAAATTATTTAGCGAATTCTCCCATACCTCGACTACACAGGATCGGAAATGAGTATGCTGTAATCTCGGACATTTTTGTAGTTAGTTTGCTGACCTACTACATTGAACAAAATATTTTAGGACCGGCCACCGTGTGGCGCTGTCAGTCACCCGATTGGAATTCTTTTTTTTATTGTTAGGTTACCACATCTATCATTGACACTTCCCTCTAAATTTCAGCGTCATAGCTTGACATTTGTAAAAGTTACGCTGTACTGAGTACATCTACTTTTGTGCGTGTTTTCGATTTTTTACAAGTTTGAAAATGGCATCAACTGTGCATCAACGAGTTTACATTAAATTTTGTGTGAAAAACGGATTTAACGGTCCGCAGACCTTGGAAATGTTGGAGAAGTGTTTTTCGGTGGCACGAACGCTTCAGAAGTGGTCGTGAGTCGGTCGAGGATGACGAACGCAGTGGCAGTCGAAAACTGATGAAAATTCTGATTGTTTTTGTTGTAATTGTGTAAAATTATTACATTTTTTTTATATATCCCCTCCTACGTAATGTGTTGAGCACTCCCTACTGACACTTTTATTTTTTTATGATTTTTGTTATAAGGTAAATTGTACCGTTTTGTTATTAGGTACATAGTACCATTTTGTTATAAGGTACATAGTACCGTTTAGATACATTATACCGTTTTGTTATAAGGTTCATTGTACCGTTTTGATATAAGGTACATAGTACCGTTTAGATTCATTATACCGTTTGTTATAAGATTCATTGTATCGTTTTGTTATAAGGTACATAGTACCGTTTAGGTACATTATACCGTTTTGTTATAAGGTTCATTGTACCGTTTTGTTATAAGGTACATAGTACCGTTTAGATACATTATACCGTTTTGTTATAAGGTTCATTGTACCGTTTAGATACATTATACCGTTTTGTTATAAGGTTCATTGTACCGTTTTGTTATAAGGTACATAGTACCATTTAGTTACATTATACCGTTTTGTTACAAGATACATTGTATTGTTTTGTCATAAGGTACAGTGTACCGTTTTGTTATAAGGTACATATTAACGTTTTGTTATAAGGTACATTGTAATGTTTTGTTATAAGGTACATTATACCGTTTTGTAATAAGGTAAATAGTACCTTTTAGGTACATTATACCGTTTTGTTATAAGATACATTGTATTGTTTTGTCATAAGGTACAGAGTACCGTTTTGCTATAAGGTACATTGTAAAGTTTTGTTATAAGGTACATAGTACCGTTTAGGTACATTATACCATTTTGTTATAAGGTTCATTGTACCGTTTTGTTATAAGGTACATAGTACCGTTTAGGTACATTGTAACGTTTTGTTATAAGGTACATTTTACCGTTTTGTTATAAGGTAAATTTTACCGTTTTGTTATAAGGTACATTGTACCGTTTAGGTGCATTGTACCGTTTAGGTACATTATACCGTTTTGTTATAAGGTACATTGTGTTGTTTTATTATAAGGTACAGTGTATAGTTTTGTTATAAGGTACATTGTACCGATTAGGTACATTGTACCGTTTTATTATAAGGTACATTGTACCGTTTAGGTGCATTGTACCGTTTAGGTACATTATACCGTTTAGGTACATTATACCGTTTTGTTATAAGGTACATTGTGTTGTTTTATTATAAGGTACAGTGTATAATTTTGTTATAAGGTACAGTGTACCGATTAGGTACATTGTACCGTTTATGTACATTTTGCAGTTTTATTATAAGGTACATTGTACCGTTTAGGTGCATTGTACCGTTTAGGTACATTATACCGTTTTGTTATAAGGTACATTGTGTTGTTTTATTATAAGGTACAGTGTATAGTTTTGTTATAAGGTACAGTGTACCGATTAGGTACATTGTACCGTTTATGTACATTTTGCCGTTTTATTATAAGGTACATTGTTATGAAGTACATTGTACCATTTAGGTACATTGTTATAAAGTACATTGTACGTTTAGGTACATTGTACCGTTTGATTATAAGGTACATTGTCCGTTTTGTTACAAGGTTCATTGCACCATTTATTTATATAAATAAATAACGCCAAGCAAAACGTCAATTGGGAAAAAAAATTACTTTCTTTATAATAAATAATTGATTACTTGTTATATAATATTTAACAATGAATCTTAGAAAACTAATATTTACGTCATTTATAATTAAATTGATAAATACAAAATATCAATTCTATTTCCTTGTTTTTCCGTAAAAGGCGTCCGATTTATATGGTTTCAACTAAAATATGTGCGCATATATATTTGATCAATTCGCAATATTATTTCTTTTTTATATTTCCGCGTTAATTTTAATTATTTTATTTGACAGATTTATTGGCTAAATGTTGATGTTTTATTCATCCATAACAAAATTGAAATATCGACGTCGACCTGAGGAAGCTACGCTATTCACGTCTCACTCTCACTCTACTTAGGTATATAGGAACGCAGGAAATAGAATCTCAGTGCGCTCGCTTCAGTAGTTCGCAGGCGACTTCAAATTTAATTAATTTAAGCGATTGGCTATGAATATTCTTATTTTCCCGATTTTAAATCGCTCATTTTTACATGTGTATTGAATACACAGCACCAGAACGGGCGGATTTTTTTTAGCACAGGAAGGGAAAGGTCAACCAAGTCGTGAACAGATTTAGTATGATACACGAGTATAAACCAATAAATAAATTAAAATAACATAATAAAACCAATTTTTAATTTATCTACATGACAGAATACAAATTATGCAGGAATAAAAATTTGATCTGATAGTTCCGTGTTCGTCTATTGCGGATTTATTCTGATAGATTAATTGTCGCCGCTTTTTTATTTAATTTTGTCGACATGTGTTTTGATTTATTTGCTTGTTCTCAGATTAAGCCGTTTGGTCCAAATCGTTGAAAATTTCAAAATAAAATAATTTTTCGGTTTCTAGTGTTTTTCTTTTATTCATTTTTTATCCCCTTAGCACGGATTTCTCCTGTTATACAAAGTGTTGCAAAGATTCCTACCAACTAAAACCAAAATTTTGCTCGTACAATCTCTGCTCTTTCCAATTCTGGACTATGCAGACGTATGTTACTTGGATGTTACAGAGGAACAGCTGGACAAATTACAGCGTCTTCTAAATGTGTGTCTAAGATTCATTTTCAACCTACGTAAGTACGATCATATAACTTCATACCAGAAGGCATTGAACTGGTTGAATGTTAGAAACAGACGCCAAATTCACATACTGTCTCTATTGTATAACATCCTTAACTGTCCCGCCGCACCCTCTTATTTCGCCGAAAATTTTCAGCTTCTTTCCAATCATGGATTAGCGCTACGCTCAAACAGAGATTGTTTATTGGCCTTTCCAGTTCACCGCTCCTCTTTCTTTACGTCATCCTTTAGTGTCCATGCAGTGAGACTCTGGAATCAGTTACAAACCAATATAAGACTCGATCCGTCCTTGGCATGCTTTAAGAAGCGACAGAAAAAAACTCTTAATTTCTAGTCAGTAAAATAACGTGTTTCATTCCTGAGTTTTCTTTTCCTTTCCTCTCCACCATCTCTTCCTTTCCTTTTGATTGATGATATCTCACTTTATATTGAAAATAATGTTCGGATGATTGTCCGTCTTTGTGGGGTTCATGGGCATGTGCTCACGTATGTGTTTGTGGATTTCGAGGGGATGGATAGTCATTTGAATGATTTATTCGACCATGTAACTTGCTTCGTTTACTTTTGTCTGGTTGGTTGGAAGAGATTGCCGCCTGGAAATAATCCCGCCAGATTGTATTGCAATAAAAGTGTTAAATAAATAAATAAATAAATAAAGAGGGTCTGCTTTTAGAGTTAGCAACTTATTCGTTAGGAAGAATATCAGCCAGGATTCTTCTCATACTGCTAGGCGGTACCGAGACTATATCAACAGTGTCATTCAGTTGGTTCAATATCTCTATACCACGTGTGACTGAGTGTTTAGCCATGATATTCGTCCTGTAAGTTGGTATGTAGAACAGAGGGTGATTCCTTGCACGGGCATATTTATCGGATACATATAAACTTAGTGCTTCTAGAATAGCGGGACAGTTAAAGCCACCTCGGAAAACCTTCAGTAGGAATATGGCAATGGATTCTTACTTTATGTCATTTAGTTGGTTCAATATATCTGTACCTCGCGTGACTGAGTGTTTAGTCATGATATTCCTTCTGTAAGTTGGTATGTAGAACAGAGGGTGATTCCTTGCACGGGCATATTTATTGGGACCATATAAACTTAATGCTTCTAGAATCGCGGGACAGTTAAAGCCACCTCGAAAAACCTTAAGTAGGAATCTCGCAATGGATTCTTGCCTTCTTGTTTCGAGGCTTCTACCGTGAGAAGTTCGACATGGCGAGCATATTATCATCCATTTAAATACATTTTTTCCTTAGATAACGCACCTAATGCGCCTTGTTAAGTCTCTCATCTTCGCAATATTCATGTATAGCGCGGAGACTTGAAAGAAAGGTTTGTCAATTAACAGCCGTCTGATTCCTTATTTCCAACAATGAAGGATGCGATGCTGAGGTGTAAAGATGAACTGTACTTCTCTTTTATATTTCCTTCGTCGGAAATGCGATGTCGAAACTGGAGAAGATATGTAAGAGCAGAAATATCACCATCACAACCAAAATTATACAAGTTAAGTGTCTGAGAGCTCTGAACTTAGAGCAAGCGAGAGACGTAGAATAGATGCATTTGAAATGTGGGGCTGGAGAAGGGTGTTACGAATTCCATGGACAGTAAGGTGAACTAACACCATCATCTATGAATCACTGGCAGATTATCAAAAACGTGCTTTCGACGGGTCCTCCGATTCTTTGGGCACATTGCTCGTGGCCATGAAGATAGTTTGAAGAGGTTTATAATAACTGGAGGCGTGGAAGGATGACGCACAAGAGGAAGAATCCCAATACGTTGGACTGACCAAGTGAGAGACGCAGCTGGACTACCCTTAACAACTGCCCTTCGAGCCGCGGTTCGCAGGGATGGATGAAGAGGAATCGTCGGAGGTTATCATAGGAGTGACGATGATCTACAAAAAAATATGGAATTTGGAGGACGGACTACTGTTCCACAGAAGAGATCCAGCTACGTGAAATATTCTGTCGAAATATTTCTGTTTGTCAACATAGATACTGTCCCGCTATCTCCCTGATGGGGTTGACAGAGGGGGCTTTTCAATGTCTTCTGGTGTGAAGTTATATGATCGTACTTTCGTAGGTTGAAAATAAATCTTAGACAAACATTTTGAAGACATTGTAATTTGTCTAGTTGTTCTATTCTGTAATATCCAAGTAACAGACGTTCGCATAGTCCAGAATCGGAAAGAGTAGAGATTGCTCGAGTAAAATTTTGGTTTTAGTAGACAGGAATCTTATACTACAAAATTTAATCGTCATCTAAATAAATTATTATTAAAGGAAGCGCGTATTTTCTATTAAAACCATAAATTCCCGACTTCTGACATAGCATGAATCAAATTAATGATATTTTGAAATAAGAAAATGTAAAAGGTCGGAGAAATCTTTGGAGTTGTATGAGAAGGTCTCGCGCTCTCTCCTCTCTGCCTACCCGGACAGGGATGTGGCGTAAAACAAGGTTTAACGAAGTAACAAAAACGTTGTTGATTAACTGCTGATAAATGTGGACAATAATGCGGAAAGAATTAGGTAATAAGTCCTACCTATCGGTCAACTGCCTAAAGCCATGTAATCTATAATATGTGTGTCCTCGGCACTGTTAAATCGATTGTCATTACCAAGGTCTGTGGTTCAAATCCACTAAAATATTCTAATTTAAATTTGGTATCAATATGTATGAAGACAAACACAGTGTGTTTATAAATATTTCAAATCAAAAAATGTTTTATATAATATATATAGTTAAGGTATTAACATTGTGGAGGTTTAAATACAATGTATTTTTTTTGTAACGGTATAACCCTACCGGTTTCAAGGCTTTCACCTCATCATCAGGGGAGCAAAAACAAGACTGAATTATGTTCGAACTGATACCGATATACACGCTTCTAACGGTAAACATTCGGGCTGGGGACTGTGGGTAGAGGGAGGGATGGGACAGCCTCGGCGAGCAGCGACGAGATTCTTGGAATATATGTGTTTGCCAGATGTTCGCCTCGATGCCCTGACTTAGAAATTTCTAGGGCCTCTAATCTGTCCAATTTATTTCTGTTACTACTGATATGTAAGAATTTGGCATCGTCGATAGAAAATGTGTGATTTTCACGGTGACAATGATTAGCCATTTCAGAATAAATTAGAGGATTTGTTAAGGCGGATTTGTGTTCACGAAATCTCTTTTCAAAAGATCTTCCTGTCTTTCCTATATAGAAATTATCACAGTCAGAACATAAAAGTTTATACAGACCAAAAATAAAAATATTTTATTGTGATGATTAATATAGCTTTGAGGTCTGAATGTTGTGATACGTGTCTTTAACTCAAAGGTTACGGGTTCTTAAAAGTTTAAACTGGTTTAAGTTTAAAGGAGAGACCCTAGAAATATCCAATTCAGTGCATTGAGATGAACATTTGGCTAAAATAACATAAATATTCCTAAGATCTCACCGCTGCTTCCTAAAGTTGTCTCTTGTCTCCCTCCACCCACAATCGCCAACCCGAATTTTCACAGTTAGATGCATGCGTATGTCGGTACCAGTTCGAACATAATAAAGTCTTGTTTATGCTCTCCTGACGATGAGATGAAAACCTTGATACCGGTAGGGTTATACCGTTATATAAAGTGGAATAAACAGCGTTGGACTAAACAAATAATAATGTCTTTTTAACTCGACAGTGTTAATGCCTTAACCATAAATAATATAATAAAGTATTTTTTATGCTTCCCTGACGATAATATGAAAACCTTGAAACCGGTAGGGTTAAACCGTTATATAAAGTGGAATAAACAGCGTTTGACTAAACAAATTACAATGTATTTAAACCTCCACAGTGTTAATATCTTAACTATAAATAATATAATTCAGTCTTGTGTGTGTTATCCTGACGATGAGGTGAAAGCTTTGAAATTGGTAGGGTCATACCGTTACAGTGTTCGACAAAACAAATAACAATGTATTTAAACCTCCACAGTGTTAATGCCTTAACTATAAATAATGTATTTCAGTCTTGTGTGTATTCTCAAGCAAGGTGAGGGTATATGATACAAGACCTGTGTCCGCCCCATAATTAAATACAGCATAGAGTCCAGAGCCGATACTGTCAGAACCAAAAATCTCCTTCGAACCAGCGAAATGAAGGTACTCAGGAGTATCGCTGGCAAAACCCTTCGTGATAGAGTACGAAACACAGAAATCCGAAGGATGTGCAAAGTTGAAGATATTGTCAGATGGAGACGACAGAGAAGAAGGTCCTGGAACGAACATGTATCCAGAATGGCGGAACCAAAAGCCGTAAGAATGGCCAGGGGTAGTATAACTGTTATGGCCTTTTGCAACGAAAACGCTTTTAGAATTTCAACGTGTAGTTTTATTTGTATAAAAGTTGAATTACATTTGAAGTATAATATTAACAGTATTATATAATAAGGATGATGTTAATATCTTGGCGGCTTTAAGAATAATGATGCTGTCTCAGATATGACGTCTTATTTAAAGCAAAGATAACTATTCCACGACCCTTCAATAGATTAGAGAGGAATGCGTAGGTTATATTATCCTGTCAAATCAATATCAGTGATTTATATCTCGTCGCAGCTTCTCCCATTTAGTGATATTAAATCTTTATTGAATTTGGGGAGATAACCGCCAGCGAGATAGTAAGCTAAAGAATAAAACATCGAGTAGGTCGACACTAAAGTAATAACGCTAAATCTAGTACATGATAATCTTGACAAGGGTATAATATAACTTATAATATTTATTTGAATGTGGATAAGATAACATCGGTTTTGGTGATTATACCGTGTTACAGATAATTCCAAATAGGTTCTTAGATAAGTGGTACATGCATAATATATTGAGGGTGAATGAGATAAGAATATAAGATTAACATGTGCTGGCAGTAGAGAGATACACGACATAACCCAAGCGAGCAAACCTCCAGGACGACCTCCCAAAAGATGGAAAGACAGCTGGCAGTCGACATCACAAGAGGGAAACGATGATGCAAGATCATAACAGACCAACAGGCCTAAAATAAGAGGAAGAAGAAGAAGTGTATTCTCCTGATGATGCAGTGAAAGCTTTGAAACCTGTAGGGTTATACCATTACATAAAGTGGAATAAACAGTGTTTGATAAAACAAATTACAATGTCTTTAAACCTCCACAATGTTAATGCCTTAACTATAATATACTCGTATGTTAGATAAATAATATATTTTACTTGTATCCATAGTAAGACACCCTGTAGGCGGCGTGGTTATAGATTTATGTTTGGATATTTTAAATCAAGGAAAAATTGCGATAATAAATAACTGTTTTTCGCCAGTCATTGATTAAAACTCATTAATTTATTGGGTTTAACACAACATTCAGTCGTAGTCAACCGAAGCGGCAAAACGTCTAAATCCTGTTGAAAATATTGTTAATTAACGATTTTTTTATTAAATTTAATTTTAAGCTATGACACTACTAAAACTGCAAAACTTCTGAGATATCGCCTTTTAACATATTGATTGGGGCACTAATATATTTTTTTTATCAACTGAGGACATATAACATGGAAAAATATTTCTTTCCGATTGTTGATTATACAATACCCCGTTGCATATTCTCATCAACTCGATGTTGATTATACAATACCCCGTTGCATATTCTCATCAACTCGATGTTGATTATACAATACCCCGTTGCATATTCTCATCAACTCGATGTTGATTATACAATACCCCGTTGCATATTCTCATCAACTCGATGAACTGTGACACTCAATTACATATGTGCATATCACGTGAATCAAACCCCTCACACTTCATCACTCCAGACAGACCTGAAAGTCCATCCCATAATGTGCTGCACACAATCACCATACTCAAGAGTTCACACAAATTTTTGCTACAAATCATCCTTCCTGAAAGCTTAAGTATTCAAACTCCTGTCTCAATAACAACCACGCTCTGATCCACTGTCTGAATATTTTGCCCCTTTTTGCCTTTATTGAATTTGGCACCCAATTGTTTGTCATGGTAACCAAATTGGCATACTGCCTTTGGGCAAAATATGTTCTAACTCTAGAGATGGTGAACATTTGATCAGTTGTCATGCGTGTCATGTGTCTCTGCTAAATCTGCATTTCTTTTTTTCTTGATGATAGTGCCAGAGAATGGATTTGAAGTGTAAGTTGGCTACGTTAAGGATCCGATACTCCGATCCCCAACTAAATTTTTTGCTTTGAGTGAGAATAGAATGACGAATAAAATAATTATGGCTGGATGAAGAGAAGCAAAGAAAAGAGAACGTCCGAGAGTTGCATGGAAGAAGTATGTATATTTGTAAGGACCGGACGCGATGTGTGACGCACGATCCTCTCTGCGTATCCCGTTTAAGGCATGGTGTGATGGGATAGAATGTAAGTAGGTGTCACAATCAACAAGTATTCATTGATAGTTTCCGTACATTCTTTGATGGGCTCTTCAAATGGTTGAAGAAGGAAATGTTATCAGTAAAGGTCATCAACTAAAAAACTATAATCACTTTCTTACTACAAGATTATAATTTATTTGATATCACAGGATTTACAAGGTTTGCACAGTGCCTTAATGATATCTCAACTGGTAAAGCCACATCGTTTATTTATTTCTCTAACAAAAAAAAAACATCGACGTGTGTTGGTACATCTTCTAAGACAGCGGTCGGCATACATCTTTTGTAAACGGTCAAATAGCAAATATTTTGGACTCGAAGTTATTTACCATATTGGTCCGACTATAGGGCGATCCTGATTATAAGGCGACACATATTTTTAATCGGCTTTTTGGAGAAAAAAACATTTCCCTCACCATTATAATATTAGAAATAGACGCCAAATTCACATACTGTCGTCTTTTGTATAATATCCTTAACTGTCCCGCCATACTCTCTTATCTCGCCGAAAATTTTCATCGTCTTTCCAATCATGGATTAGCGCTACGCTCAAACAGAGATTGTTTATTGGCCTTTCCAGTTCACTTTACGTCGTCCTTTACTGTCCATGCAGTGAGACTCTGGAATCAGTTACAAACCAATATAAGACTCGCTCCGTCCTTGGCATGCTTTAAGAAGCGACTGAAAAAACTCTTAATTTATAGTCGTTAAAATAACGTGTTTCATTCTTGATTTTTCTTTTCCTTTCCTCTCCACCATCCCTTCCTTTCCTTTTGATTGAAGATATCTCACTTTATATGAAAAATAATGTTTGGGTGATTGTCCGTCTTTGTGGGGTTCGTGGGCATATGCTCACGTATATGTTTATGGATTTCGTGGGGATGGATAGTTATTTGAATGATTTATGCGACCACGTAACATGCTTCATTTACTTTTGTCTGGTTGGTTGGAAGAGATTGCCGCCTGGCAATAAGCCCGCCAGAGTGTATTGCAATAAAATTGTTAAATAAATAAATAAAAAATATATAATATTATGAAAAATAAAATGCAAAATGTTTAACGAAAAATATTTCATAAAACAAAGTACCCAGACAACAGTAATGTGAATGTTTAAACATGAAAAGAAGAAATAAAAAAGTCCAACCACAGTAGCTAATCAGTTCAGTCAGATTCACATATGGCTATGGCGTCCTCAGCATCAGTCTCGCCAAGCCTACGTCTAACATTATTTTCCATGGTGATACCAAATTGTCTGGCAGCCACACAGTTGTCGGTTGTTTCTGCAGCACGCACCACCATAACCTTCAAATTGGAATCATAGCTTCTGCGTATTCTTTGATTCACTTGACTATTTGAGCTCCTCGTCTTTCAATATGGTCAGCCATAATATTTTTTTAGGTAGCAAAGATGCAAAACGAAACACAGTACAAAAAAAAAACAGCTCAAAAACTGTCAGAAATGACTACGCACAGGCAATGTGTAAACAATGACGCCATTTGAAGGCTCTCATTACAATGTTACCATTTCGCTAATCGGGAGTAGTGAATTTATTGTTACCCACAATGTTTGTGACTCGAATATAAGGCGACCCCCCTATTTACGTGTCGCCTTTATAAATGCAAACCTCGCCTTATAGTCGGGCTAATACGGTATATATATAGATCTACTCAAATACCAAGAAAACGTATCATAAAACGGGAAATACTGTACTTATACAGTGCCTGAAGGATTTTTTAAAATTAGTTACTGTAACGTCGTGGAAAGAAAATTTTACAAGAATATTAAACAACCAATAACTCTCTTATTTCACTAATTATATTAACTAGTTGCAACCCGTGAAATATTCACGTAAGTAAAACAAATTCTACATTTATGAAAATATATATTCATAAATGTAAAATTTGTTTATATATATATATATATATATATATATATATATATATATATATATATATATATATATATATATATATATATATATATATATATATATATATATATATATATATATATATATATATATATATATATATATATATATATATATATATATATATATATATATATATATATATATATATATATATATACATCATTTATACATCGTCCCCTTTTACACCGGTTCAAAAATTGTTAGCTAGGTATTTAAAATTCGTTCAGTTATCACGGACCCACCGAGATTCAAATTACTTTCGGAGAGAATCCAAGTATTCCTCTCTCGCTCTTCTTGTATTCAAAATTCAATTGTCGTATTCTTTCTTTGGCGACAACCATCGTATGGGTTTTGGCCTATTTATATTATGATCCCCACTACACGTGTTTCTACCTTCTATTCCGAGGCTCTCTTCCGATAACTTTTGATAAAATTTCATGTTTTAAGATAAATGTGCAGGCATTATTATGGCCATCTTTAATGAAGCTTATCCGGTCATATATGAGTCACGAACCTCGCGGCAATGTATATTTGCACAGCTGTTAAGGTCTCGAGTGCGATTTACCTGTTATTTGCTAGTTTCTTGGACGTCATACAATCAAAACTAGTTATTTTCCTATATAAATTTCAAAGGAAAAATGTTAACGATTTGTAATTACCATGTTTTCTCGCGGACGTGGAAAATTTATGAAAGGAACAATGTAAATGCGTGTACACAGAAGAATATATGGTGTGTCAATGTATTCGAACGTGGAACGATGGCCTTTAGTATATTTAGACGCATAAATGTAAAAAAATAATTCAAACGACATTATTTTTGTTTATTTTTTATATCGATAATACTTAACCAATTACAGCGTCTTCAAAATGTGTGTCTAAGGTTCATTTTCAACCTACGTAAGTACGATCATATAACTTCATACCAGAAGGCATTGAATTGGTTGAATGTTAGAAATAGACGCCAAATTCATATACTGTATATATTGTATAATATCCTTAACTGTCTCGCTGCACCCTCTTATCTCGTCGAAAATTTTCAGGTGATTTGGAGGAGGGCAGGAAACACTCACGTACATTGATAGCGTGACATTAAGACACTCCTGATACGAGTATCATGTCAATTTAGATGACTTCTATAATCTACTTGGTAAGATGCATGTCTTTCGAGCCAGTGATTGCAAGTTCAAGTATTGTTGATACCTTGATTTAAAAAAAAAGGTGTTTCTGTTTGTTTTCCTGTTGGACCATGATCATTGATTTAACTTGTTGATTCCAGTTATTAAGTTGTCCCTGGAAACTTAAAAGACATGGTACTTAAAGGTGGAAACTTAAAAGACACTTTGCCCAAAGGCAATATGCTTATTTGGCTCCCATTACATACAATGGCGTGCCGACTTCAATAAGGGTAAAGGTAGGAAAACCATTTAGACAGTCGATCGGAGCGTGGTTGTTATTGCGACAGGATTTTGAGTACTTGGGCTTTCAGGATGAATGACGAGTGGAATGGATTTATGTGAGATTTGTGATTGTGTGCGGTATAGTGTGGGATGAATATTTTTGGTCTTTCTGGAGTGATGATGTGTGAGGAGTTGAATTTCGCAAGATGTTTCCAGTTGTAGTTGAGTGTCACTGTTTGTCAGGTTGATGAGAACGTGCAACGGGGTTTCGTTTTTGTGTAATCAAAAATCGGAAAGAAGTAACGATTTTTTTTTTTCATGCTAAATAACCTCAGTGAGATACAGGCAAAAGCCTAGTTTACTGGGGATACGACAAATGAAAGGCAACAAACCCAGATCCATTAAAATTG
The DNA here is from genome assembly GCA_949825065.1 of Odontocerum albicorne. Taxonomy (NCBI): domain Eukaryota; kingdom Metazoa; phylum Arthropoda; class Insecta; order Trichoptera; family Odontoceridae; genus Odontocerum; species Odontocerum albicorne. The sequence goes on from OX463866.1 coordinate 1,268,374, forward strand.
TATGTCCAAATCAAATTATCTGTTGTTTTTCTCAAATTGTGTATATTTCTTGTCATGTGTAATAATAAATAAATAAATAAATAAAATAAATGGTCGCATTGAGACTATAACCTGGCAATTGTGGTGTCGATGTCTGAACTATGAATATGAGTTAATGTAATTATTTCTAGATTATTTTAATTGCTCTACTGACACATTTACACTTCACCATACCACTGTGATATACTCGTACGTCATTATATTCCGTGCACTTCAATGAAGGCCAGGGAAAAATCAAGGGTTCTTGCGAGGCTAGAGATGATTGGGCACTGGGTGTTTCAAGGACGAAACGAAAACAATAGGCTTTATAAAAAAAAGAACTAAAAATCTTAGTCAATGACACTCATAGCCGTTGGACGTATGCCTTAGAAACTTGGGACAATGAATGTCAGATAAATATCAAATATAGACTCTTTCGAGATGTGGTGCTGGAAACGATCGTTGGGTGTTTCATGAACGGAACGAAGACCAATGTCTTTATTAACTTTTCCCTTCCTGTGTTAAAAAAATCTTCGCATTCCGGTGCTGTGTATTCAATACAAAAGTAAAAATGGGCGATTTAAAATCGAAAAAATAAGAATATTCATAGCCAATCGATTACGAGTAAATTTGAAGTCAAAAGTGATAATATTTAAAATTACGTCAACATGGCCAGACGGCTCAGCAGGGTTCATTTGTTCTTTCTAGCTACTTGCCCAAAGCACGTTTTATTTATTTTTCTGCTTGTTGTCGAATACCATCTCAATCGCCTCTCCTCCATCTTACTGTTGATGTCTGTAACACCTAGGCTTCTACGAATGCGACAAATTAGATAACGTAGATAAATAATAGATAATTAATCATAATCAAAGATTTTTGAGACCAAAGACAAAATATATAAAGAACAAAAAAGTGTCGTGTATAAAAAAATTATTTGCTTGTGAAAGTACATCTATAAGAATGGCAGAAGAAAATGAACATCAAGGTATATGAACATATCGTCGTTGTTCTGCGAAAAGCATTTAAGGCCAAATATTGAGTTTTGAGATAAATGCAATTAAAGTTTCGGAAGGTGGTGTAAAATCAAGTTTTTAATAAAATGAAATACAAACAGGTGTTATTAAAAGGCAGTTTATTTATTTATAAGAATTACTACAAAAAAATTAGCACATATTATTTTATGTATATTCAATGTCAACCTAACAAAACTCGCAAACCATATTAGAGGGGCACTTTATGATTTCCAATAAAACAATATTTCAATTCTACACTCATCGCTTAAAGTATATAAGACCATAAATTAGGGAAAATAACCTTAACTTAAAGTGTTAACAAAATAACAGAAATAAAAAACCAAATAATTGTGTATTTTATAGATTTTATAAATAAATAAATAAAAACGTATTCTTATACACTCAAATACTATGTTTAAAAATGCCTGCGTTATTAGGGAGTAGCATGGCGTGGAATTTGAACCGTTGACCTCCCGCATAAGTCCAATGCGTTACCACGTGGCAATGCACCTCATTTATAAGTACACGCATTTATTCAGGTGCTTTCAATCCTTTTCATCGTTCACGTTTCGCTTTCATACGCTCTATGGCTCCGAATGCTGGACGATGTATAACTCTTACTCTAGACAACTAAAAACTGCTGAAATGCGCATGCTAAGATGGTCAGCTGGTGTGTCCCTAAGAGACAAAATAAAAAGCTCACGCATTCGTGGAAGCCTAGGTGTTACAGACATCAACAGCAAGATGGAGAAGAGGGGATTGAGATGGTATGGGCACGTTGGACGCAGAGCACCCGATCACATTATGAACCAGGCAATCTCCATGGATCTTCCTCGAATAACAACCAGAGGAAGACCAAATAATTCATGGGTGGTGCAAAAAGATAACCTGATGCAGAGGCACGGCCTGGGGGACGTAGTCCGGGACAGAAGAGCATACAACCTGAGGACGAGGAGAGCTGACCCCAACAGTCTTCGCAGACAGTGAGTTGGGATGGAGCCAGGGAGAAGACGTTTCGCTTTCATACATCAAAGGTTGTACTAGAATACTGTTATATACAGTTTGCTAGAAGTGATTGACTTTATGGCAATAAACTAGTTCTATCAAAAATGTTATGAGATTAATCAATAATTTGTTTGAATTTTAACATATTTTTTGTTAAATCCATTATTTATTTTACACATGACAAGAGATATACATAATTTGTCAAAAAACAGCAGATAATTTGATTTGGATATACATTTTTAATTTCATTTGTCCTGTACCCAGTAAACTAGGCTTATGCCTGTATCTTACTTAGGACATATAGCATGAAAAAATAAATCGATACTTTTTTCCGATTTTTGATTATATAAAAAAAAACCCCGTTGCACATTCTCATCAACCTGACAAATAATGACACTCAATTATTGTATATATGTATACATCACGCGAAATCAAACTCCTCACACTTCATCACTCCAGACAGACCAAAACGTTCATCCCACAATATTCCGCACATAATCATAAAAAATAGAAAACAATAAAAAAACACCACATTCAAGAGCTCACACACACCGTTTCCACAAGTCATTCCTCTTGCAAGGCCAAGTACTCAAACTCCTGTCGCAATAACAACCACGCTCCGATCGACTGCCGAAACTGTTTTCCTCCCTTTGCCTATACTAAATTCGTCACCCCATTATTTGTCATGAGAGCCAAATAGGCATACTATATTTCCTTTGAGCAAAAGATGTTTTAACTCTAGGGATGGTGAACATTTGATCAGTTGCCATGCGTGTCATGTGTCTCTACTGAGTCTGCATCTTCCCTTCCTCTCGATGATAGTGTCAGAGAATGGATTTGAGATGGATTAAAACAACTTAACGTATCGAAGATGAGATGGTTGGTTGAAAGAAATTAATTGCAAAATAGTATTTATTCGTTAATTTAACACTTCATTGTAAAAAAATCTGGCAGAAAAAGTTGTTTTTCTAATATAAACATGGTTATTTCAATTTGTTATATTTATTCTTTTAGCACTAACAGTGAAATTAAATACTTGCCCCATACATCATGTCTACTTGAATGAGTTATGGGTCGTGCCTGGTTGTTTTTGAGTTGGTTTTTATATTTTGAGGAATCGAGTGGATCCGCTTTTTACTTATTTACATTTTATTTGGGATGAAGTAAAAAGAAATGCAATTTTAAATTTAAAAAAAAAAAGATTTTTTTTTAATATTCATCTTTATTGGTATCAACGTAATAAGTGTATAGTACCCGGCGGTAAGTAATGCACATCGGGCTTCAAAAAGAGACTGTCGCTTTGTAGAGCGCCGTCTCTGTCGCACGATGCGCGAACTGTCCGTACGAGTCGCCTCTCCTCCATCTTCCTGTTGATGTCTGTAACACCTAGGCTTCCACGAATGCGTGAGGTTTTTATTTTGTCTCTTAGGGACACACCAGCTGACCATCTTAGCATGTGCATTTCAGCAGTTTCTAGTTGCCTAGAGTAAGAGTTATACATCGTCCAGCATTCGGAGCCATAGAGTGTATGAAAGCGAAACGTGAACGAGGAAATGTATTTATTTATAAAATCTATAAAATATACAACATGCGATTTTTAATAATTTGAATACACAATTTGAATGGATCTGGGTTTGTTGTCTTTCATTTATCGTGTCCCAGTAAATTAGGCTTTTGCCTGTATGGGAATTATGTGTGGAAAACGATATCGGCCAAATGGCCACCTCGGCTCCTGTTACAGGTGACGACTCTCTGAGCAAAATTTTCAATAACGGATTCACATAAATGGATACGTATATCTGCAACGACACGAGTGATGTTGGATTTAAGGGCATCGATGGGTTTTATTTTCTTGGCGTACACTTCAGATTTAACATAACTTCAGAGAAAAAAATCTAAAGAGGTTAAATCACACGACCGTGGCAGCCAATTCACATTTCCACGAGGAGAAATGACACGGTCGGAGAACTTTTCCTGAAATAAAGCCATTGTTTCATCAGCAGTATGACAAGTAGCCCCATCGTGCTGGAGTCACATGTTTTCCAAGTCCAAATCGTTCAATTGATGTACAAAAAAATGTTGAATCATGTCACGATATCGATTTCTATTGACCGAAGGTATTATTTAATGGGATTGCGCAATAAGAACTGCAATTTTAAATTTGTCGTAATTTTTCGGCTGTTAAACGTTTATACCAATATCATTTTTCACTCATAATATAACCAATCAAAGAATAAAAAATATAGGAATGGAGGAGAGGAAAGGAATGAATCAGGTTATATTATTGACTTGAATTATAGAGTTTTTTTTTAACAAAAATGAAAGTAAGATATCATGAATGAAAGGAAAAGATGGTGGAGAGGAAGAACATATTACATTACTGTCATGTAATTATGAGTTTTTAAGTCGCTTTTTTAAATATGCCAATGACGAAGCGAGTCTAACATTATAGTTCGGAAATTCTAGGATGAGTCCTGTGACAGCTCACAAATTTGCCCCAATACAACCTAATGTAATGTATTTACCTAAATAACTTGCTATTTATTAGAATTAAGGCTTATATTAAAGTTGATAAAATAATTAAAATTACTGTACATCATTACAAGGTTGTATTGGGGCAAATTTGTGAGTTGTCACAGGACTCATCCTAGAATTTCCGAACTATAGTTGGTAACTGGTTTCAAAGTCTCACTGCATGGACAATAAAAGATGACGTTAAAAAATTAAAATAGTAAAAAAGACCATTATATGTATCGTATATAAACACATAGCCAGAATGTTTGACTCCCAATGGACATCCGAAATAATCCTATGGTACCTAAGATACATAAAGAGGTCCAGAAGAAGACCGAAGGTACGCTGGATAGATGAAATCAGGAAGCATGGCAGCATCACATGGCACTTACGAGCAAAAAACCGAGCTATTTGGAGTCAACTTGAGGAGACCTTCATCCAACAGTGGATCGACCCTGGTTGACAATGATGATGATGATGATATAAACAAATACGTGTAAACAATAAATACATAAATAACTAAATAAATTATTAATTTTAAAAAAACTCACCTTTAATATTACTGCAACACGTAAATGTATCAATGTTAATTAGCACAACACTAAAAAAGACAAAAATCACTCAACAAAAACTAAAAAAAAAACACAAAGCGAACACAAAAATATATTTAAAAAAAAATATATTTTGATATATTATCAGCGATGTAAATCGTACTTTATGTGGACTGCATATAAAAAGGGAACGTTATTTTTTTAATGTTTTTTTTTAAGTTGCCCAGTTAATAAATCAGTGGTACACTATTTATAAAAGTAAAGGTGCAGTCAAAGTGTTTGTATCGTATTTATTAAGGTAAACAAACAAACGATAGAAGCGACTGACTCTATTGACCATAATGTATCGACTAACTTTGTTTGCGGAATAAGCACTGTCCAGTTGTATTGATATAGTTGTAAGGAGGCTTAACGTGAATGTGTAAATGTGGTTCGCGCTTTTATACATATGGAGCGATTGAACCCAGTTTCACCCGGGTATATTACAAACTCCATTAATTTTTTTAAGCCCTTTGCTTGTTACACGTTTCCCTAATTCGTACAAGTAAAAATATTAAGACAAATTTGAGAAAAAAACATTATTAAACAGTGGCTACAAGTTTCACTGGCTTAGATGTTAAATTCTTTAAACCTTCCTTCCCTGTGATGTGTAACTAGTACACATTGCTTCTAAACACTTTAATATCTCTATAAATATAATAAATACTGACTTCAGATTTTAGGTATTCCTCCGTAATACATTTACGCATTGAATGAAAATAATAATATTAATAATAATTAGCACTTATCGGCCACATCAGAGATATTTTGTAAAAATCGGGAATAAATTCACCAATATAATCAAACGTGTGTGACGTAGGTATATTTATTCTAAACAACCGCTATGGGTGAGGAAGTGACGCTATTCACGTCTCACTCTCACTCTACTTCGGTATATGGGAACGCAAGAAATAGAATCTCAGTTCACTCGCTTCTCTCGCTCAGTAGCTCGCGGGCTTTCATTAGAGGTGGTCGCTTCACCCATTTTGTGAACGTCGACCGATTATTTTTTCATTAATGGAATTTAAATTATTATCACTTTTGACTTCAAATTTAATTAATTTAAACGATTGGCTATGTATATTTTTAATTTTCCGATTTAGAATCGCTGATTTTTACGTGTGTATTGAATACACACCACCGGAACGCGCTGATTTTTCTAGCACAGGAAATGAAAGGTTAAAGATTTATATGTTACTTTAAAACATTTTGACAAACTATAGCTAGATAAATAATATAAAAAAAAAATATTGTTTCAAGTACTACACTAAATTCAAAAGAGTTTTCCTAAAGGAGCTGAGCGACACATGAAACTCGTCTATATGAGGACACACACGGTTCAACAGTGTGATTGCTCTACCTACCATCGGCATCTCCAAAGACAGGCTGGTTCGACATATGGTTGGTTGATAAAACAATCTATGGGTGCGTTGTCTCAGATAATTATGCAGAACACACAAACCAAGACTCTTCAGGATGGATGGATTAAATAGATTACTCCTGAGCAAATAAAAAAGTGGACATCCAATCGAAGAGATCTTCCACTATCTCTAATGATCTGTAACTCAGCATCCCCAGTAAGGAGACACTTGGATAAAGCCAGGGATAATATCCATACTCTCTCATGTAGAGACAACGGAGAAATCCTTTCTTAGCGCTTCCTAGCATGAGTGAATACGCAATACGCAAGTCTGGCGTGGATACGCAAATAATCTTCTGCGTGTAGTCCTTACACGCAATGTACCCTCTCTAGTAGGTCACAGGGTCTGTTCTCAGATTGCGCAACTCCAAGAAATGCACACAGTGGACAACTGTAAATATTGTGGCCCATGATACTTCTCCACACCCTCATGGAAAGACAATTCTGTTAGTGAGGGATCCCTTATATGTATGTAGCCCCTCAAGTGTTGATCTTCCTGCTGATGTGTCCGTGTTGTGTGCAACCAGAGTAAGTATTCGTAAATGGTAGTTACTTGTCTTAACAACGTCTACTCCAGAGTGGACTCATGAATCTGCTTCTTCTGCGTGAGGTCCTCACACGCATTATATTTCTTCCAGCTAGATCACAGCATTTGATGTCAGTCTGCTTTTTATGATTATTGCTTGTTTTATGATTATCTGCGTCTCCTGGTATACGTTGTCAAACTCGTTCGTGAAGTTGTGAGTTGTCCAGCATTACTACAAAGATTAGCGTTAAATGTTCCTAACAATTACACTAGACTGCGTCGGCAAGAACTGTTCTCAATAACATACGCATGAAGGGTCTTCCAGCCGCTATGCCTGTTGGAAGGGCCTTAACTCTTCTGAACGGGACTGCTTTGGATATTGACATATTTCATATCACATTACCAAAAGCAAAAGTAAATTTTCTTCTAAGATTGAGCGCGTTAGAAAGCACTCATCAACGTACTTAAGTGACTTTGAATGTATGTGTATGTTTGTGTGTATATATGTATGCATATACATTATTTTCTTATTTTATATAAATTTTTTTAATTCTATATATTTTTTCTTTATTTTTAATGTTAACATTTCTTGTATTTTTCAAAGTAATTGGGCTAAGCCTGTTTTGAGAATATAAATGAATGAATTATTATTTGTTATATTGATAAAAACTTTTATACAGACAAACAGACATAGCCGGACAAAATTATATAAAAGTGCAGTAAAAATATGGACTTAAGTCAAGGAGAATCATTTTAATTCTTTATTTGTTATTAATCAAAAGCCCAATGATTTATTAAGTTATTATTTTTTTAATTAATTGTCACAGAAAAGCGAGCAACCATTTGTTGCAAGGTTAATTAAAAAAATGGCAATTTGTTTATCTGTTATTTAAAGTGACAGAAGCATTAGTTCAAATAATTAATGTCACATTAAGATTATTTGCAAGTTATACGCATTCTTTTTTAAAGATCAGCTTGCAACAGGAAACAAGGTCACTTTATTTAGATCGCACCACCACCGATGGACAAAATAATTCACCGTCTAGCTCAGTGTTCCCCAACCGGTGGTCCGCGGCCCGGTACCGGGCCGCAGAGACTTTCCACCGGGCCGCAAACAGTATGTCAAATTTCAAGAAATTCGCCATGCAAAAATATTAAATATAAGATTTTTTCGCTTGTACGTTGACTTGTATTTTTAGTAATTGTTAAATAAATATAATTGGTATGATAATGCGACACCGATGGTCGCTGGTTTTCTCAGAATGGACAGTCATAAATCTTCTCAGATACACTTAGGGAGAACGGAAATATTTGCTCTTGGATAGTGAACTCGGATGCAAAACCCTACCTTAATATATTTTCAAGAATTTCATAATATATAATTGTTTTCATTTTGGAATGGGCCGGTGAGAGTAACAGTACATACAAGTAAAATAATGTCAGAGACAGCACTGCAGCCAAGAATATCCAATATATTAGCAAAGGTGCAACAGCAGGTTTCGCATTAGTTTGTTGAAAAAACCCCATTGTTTGTGTTAAATTTTAATTGTATCAGACAATGTTACAATTAAAATTGTAACTGTTATATGTATATTTGTTAATTATATTGTAGTTACATACGAGCATGTCCATCTGTCACAATATAAGATTAAACAAATTCTAAATAAAAAAAACATTTTTATTTCAGTATTAGTGGTCTGCGAAATTTTTTTCCTTTTTTTACCGGTCCACAGGTCTAAAAAGGTTGGGGAACACTGGTCTAGCTCGTTCTACACCAGAAATACGAATTATTATATATTTTTCATGAGGGAGATATCATGTTGTGACGAAGAGGGTACTGCCCAAAGGGACTCCTCTCCGGTGGCGACACACTTGAGTGTGAAAATAATAATAGCGACGACGGATAAAAGTCTGATTTCAGGAGATAAGAAAATTGACTAGCTACGTAGTAAATATACTTATAAAGTGGTTTAAGGCTAGGAATTCAAATAAATTAGCTAATAGTCAGTAGTTGCACAGAAATTAGCAAATACTATAGTCAGTACTTTCACAGAAATTAGCAAAAAGTCAGTACTTTCACATAAATCAGCAAACAGTCAGTACTTTCACAGAAATTAGCAAGTAGTCAGTACTTTCACAGAAAACTTCGAATGCAACATTAGAAGCTACTAGATCGGAGTAGCCAATTGGTCCAAAGATAAACCGATATAAGGCTGAGTGAGTGTAAAGCGAAGATAAACCGATATAAGGCTGAGTGTAAAGCGTGAGAGTTGAGTGAGTGTAAAGCGAAGATGAACTGATGTAAGTTGACTCGATTACCATCACAGTTCCACAGAACGTGGTCTGTGGATTGATCCAGATGGCCGCAATAAATACAACAAGGCGAAGGAATTAGATTGAAGCAAAAAAGTTTGACCAGAGATAAATTAAGAAGTTCGATAGCTTGAATACATCCACGAGACCCGAGGAAATAGGGTTAAAACAGTCAAATTTAAAACATCCACGAGAGCCGAGGAAATAAGGTTAAGACAGTCATATTGAATACATCCACGAGAGCCGAGGTAACAAGGTTGAAACAGTCATATTGACTTCATCCACGAGAGCCGTGGTAACAAGGTTGATACAGTCACATTGACTTCATCCACAAGAGCCGAGGTAACAAGGTTGAAACAGTCATATCGACTTCATCCACGAGAGCCGAGGTAACAAGGTTGAAATAGTCATATTGACTTCATCCACGAGAGCCGAGGTAACAAGGTTGAAACAGTCATATTGACTTCATCCACGAGAGCCGTGGTAACAAGGTTGAAACAGTCATATTGACTTCATCCACGAGAGCCGTGGTAACAAGGTTGATACAGTCACATTGACTTCATCCACGAGAGCCGAGGTAACAAGGTTGAAATAGTCATATTGACTTCATCCACGAGAGCCGAGGTAACAAGGTTGAAACAGTCATATTGACTTCATCCACGAGAGCCGTGGTAACAAGGTTGAAACAGTCATACTGATTTCATCCACGAGAGCCGAGGTAACAAGGTTGAAACAGTCATATTGACTTCATCCACGAAAGCCGAGGTAACAAGGTTGAAACAGTCATATTGACTTCATCCACGAGAGCCGTGGTAACAAGGTTGAAACAGTCATATCGACTTCATACACGAGAGCCGCCGAGGTAACAAGGTTGAAACAGTCATATTGACTTCATCCACGAAAGCCGAGGTAACAAGGTTGAAATAGTCATATTGACTTCATCCACGAGAGCCGAGGTAACAAGGTTGAAACAGTCATATTGACTTCATCCACGAGAGCCGTGGTAACAAGGTTGAAACAGTCATACTGATTTCATCCACGAGAGCCGAGGTAACAAGGTTGAAACAGTCATATTGACTTCATCCACGAAAGCCGAGGTAACAAGGTTGAAACAGTCATATTGACTTCATCCACGAGAGCCGTGGTAACAAGGTTGAAACAGTCATATCGACTTCATACACGAGAGCCGAGGTAACAAGGTTGAAACAGTCATATTGACTTCATCCACGAAAGCCGAGGTAACAAGGTTGAAACAGTCATATTGACTTCATCCACGAGAGCCGAGGTAACAAGGTTGAAATAGTCATATTGACTACATCCACGAGAGCCGTGGTAACAAGGTTGAAACAGTCATACTGACTTCATCCACGAGAGCCGAGGTAATAAGGTTGAAACAGTCATATTTACTTCATCCACAAGAGCCGAGGTAATAAGGTTGAAACAGGCATATCGACTTCATCCACGAAAGCCGAGGTAACAAGGTTGAAACAGTCATACTGACTTCATCCACGAGAGCCGAGGTAATAAGGTTGAAACAGTCATATTGACTTCATCCACGAGAGCCGTGGTAACAAGGTTGAAACAGTCATATCGACTTCATCCACGAGAGCCGAGGTAACAAGGTTGAAATAGTCATATTGACTACATCCACGAGAGCCGTGGTAACAAGGTTGAAACAGTCATACTGACTTCATCCACGAGAGCCGAGGTAATAAGGTTGAAACAGTCATATTGACTTCATCCACAAGAGCCGAGGTAATAAGGTTGAAACAGGCATATCGACTTCATACACGAGAGCCGAGGTAACAAGGTTGAAACAGTCATATTGACTTCATCCACGAAAGCCGAGGTAACAAGGTTGAAACAGTCATATTGACTTCATCCACGAGAGCCGTGGTAACAAGGTTGAAACAGTCATATCGACTTCATACACGAGAGCCGAGGTAACAAGGTTGAAACAGTCATATTGACTTCATCCACGAAAGCCGAGGTAACAAGGTTGAAACAGTCATATTGACTTCATCCACGAGAGTCGTGGTAACAAGGTTGAAACAGTCATATTGACTTCATCCACGAGAGCCGAGGTAATAAGGTTGAAACAGTCATATTGAATACTCGTACATCCACGAGAGCCGAAGTAACAAGGTAAGAAAAAAAAATTTCGACATAATTTAGTTCAACTTCACCTAAAAATGAAGATGGAGGTCTTGGAAACCGGTAATACACTCAAATGAAACAGTGGTGAATACAAAATAAAGAATAAGTGTTTTATTTTTAAAAAATCTCACATTTTCATAGTCTTCTTCTCTACGTCGTTGCTGGGCATCATAGTCGAGGATCCCCTCGCCATTTCAACATCAATCAAGCTGGAAAGCGAAACTGTGCCGTGGAGTTTGTTTAAAGTAAGTGAGTCGTTGTACACCAGAGAACTCACCGCTGTAGTGCATCCGATGGGACACTGAAGTGAGATGATCAGAGTACACTAGCATGTTTTTTTTTAAAATAGATTTCACCGAAGTCATAAGTATCCTTATACCGTCAAATACTAGGCAGAAAAACATGCCTGTGTTATTTGAGAGTCGCATATAATATTTTCCAAGTTCACCACTCCTCTTTTTTTACGTCGTCCTTTACTATCTATGTAGTGAGACTCTGGAATCAGTTACAAACCAATATAAGACTCGCTCCGTCCTTGGCATGCTTTAAGAAGCGACTGAAAAAATTCTTAATTTTTAGTCAGTAAAATAACGTGTTTCATTCCTGATTTTTCTTTTCCTTTCCTCTCCACCATCCCTTCCTTTCCTTTTGATTGATGATATCTCACTTTGTATGAAAAATAATGTTCGGGTGATTGTCCGTCTTTATGGGGTTCGTGGGCATATGCTCACGTATATGTTTATTGATTTCGTGGGGATGGATAGTCATTTGAATGATTTAATGGACCACGTAACTTGCTTCATTTACTTTTGTCTGGTTGGTTGGAAGAGATTGCCGCCTGGTAATAAGCCCGCCAGATTGTATTTGCAATAAAAGTGTTAAATAAATGAATATGGACATTTATTAATACATTCCGAAATCACTCATATATCTCAAGATAAATAGCAAAAATACATTTAAGAGAGACGCTATCAAAATGTTTAAGCTATCCTGATAACATCCCCTCGGTCGATATACACCCCATCAATATAAGGCGAGCCCGGCCGCGAGGACATCAGATGTTTTTCAGCCCACACCCCATCGTGGGTTTCGAACTAATTTGGAGCACAGAAGCTCACCGCGTTACCGCGTGACTATGCACCTCTTCGGCCGAGGCCACACCAAAATGCTTCGTTAGGTGCTAAGCTAGATTTTACGTGACTCATATACTAGGTGACTTCATGCCTGACCACACCAAAGTGCTGAGCACAAATTCATTTGACATTTGGGAGCGGTTGAGTCAACAAACGATGCCACTCTCAAAACTAACCAATTTCATTACAACTTACCTTATCTTTATTTACTTCCTGTGCCACTTCATTCCCAAGTGATTTTATTACAAGTACATTTTTGTATAATTTGCTCGATGGGTTCCATAAAGGCTCCCTTTTATACACAGCTGTCATTAAAACTTCCGCCATCTTGTAAATTAACCTACACGTCTGTTCGCTAGGAGATTCACTCGATGACTAATCGTCATGCAACATGGCTGCGATAGTATGCGGTACGTTGGTTCGCTAGGATATGTCGCCTAGCTCGCAGCATAGCTCTAAGCATCAAGCGAGGCTCCTTCCTGTGTGGCCGAGGCCTTCGCGTGCATAGTTACTCGATAACGCACTGCACTTCTTCGCAGTCTTTCTCTACCACATCTTTCAACTCATATTTTCACTGTATATGTGTAAGCACCTTAATCCATTCGTTCCACATGACCGATAAATTAATCGTTATGGATACTTGAGCGAGGGAAAACATAAAAAATATATTAATATAAATAGGCCAAAACCCGTACGGTGTTGCCAAAGAAAGAATACGGGAATTGAATTTTGATTACAAGAGAGCGAGAGAGGAATTCATTAAATAATTCATTTATTTCCTATTATATTGAACCTTATAATTACTTGTGTTTACTACTTCGAAACAGATTGAAATTATAGTGAACGAACCGGTGTAAAAGAGGACTATGCCAATTTATTTGGAATTGTAATTCATTAAATAATTCATTTATTTCCTATTATATTGAACCTTATAATTACTTGTATTTACTACTTCGAGGCATATTGAAATTATATTGAACGAACCGGTGTAAAAGGGGATGATGCCAATTTATTTTGAATTGTAATTCATTTATTTCCTATTAAATTGAACCTTATAATTACTTGTGTTTATTTATCTTACGCTCTTTTTTTTAATGCAGACAATTATATGTGGCTTTTTCAAGATGTCGGAAACGCGAAAACATTACAGTAAATATATCTGAAACAAGTCTTGAAGGAAAACTTTATCAACGATTTAAATTGAACAACAGTAATGTTTATACACAAAACATCACATCGTGTATAAAGAGATTTTTGAGAATTAAATAATTCATCAATCATGATGCAACTTTTTTATTTTAAACTATAAACATTGATGAATCCAAAAACATTTAAGCTGATCTTGCTCCATTCGTTATTTTATTTAAAAAATGTAGAATTTGTTTTACTTCCGTGAATATTTCACGGGTTGCAACTAGTCAACTATAATATACATAAATAACATCCAAATTATGACGCGATCTTTACACCAATTTATGGATAAATGGAAATATGATGACACTAGACGACTTTGAAAAAACCCAATATTTTTTCTTAGAGATAAACTCGAGGATATTTATTGAAGACTTACTTAAAAAAACTAGTTAATTAAAAATACTTCACAAATTTATTAAATAAAATGGTTCTTAATATCATAATAATAAATAGACTTTAAAAAGACTATAATAGTTTGAAATACTAGTCTACTAATAATAATAATGAAATTAAATTGGGGTTCAAAATTATTACTCCCTATCATCAAAATTGATTTCAAATGTTCATCTGTTAATGCTGACCTGTATTGATATTTTATGAACCTTTAAAAAAGAACAGCGATACACGTAGCACTAAAAACGCTGCCGAATTATAACTGCGTGGCGTCACAGCAAAGGCCACCGAATTCGAAGCTATAGGAGCGCCACACAGATCTTATCTAACGACTCCTCGTTCGGCGGTTGGCCGTTCTGTTATAGCGCGCACTATGAAAAGAATTTGATATTGTAAAATCGATTCTTAGCTCGTCATTAGGAAACTGTCGTTTAAAGGTTGGATTGTGTACAAAAATATTTGCTAGATGTCAGAAATACGTCTTTTTTTGGAAGAGGAGTCGATCACGTTAAAACACGGGACAGTGATTCAACGCAAACCTAGTTTATCACGTTAAAACACGGTACCGGGACTTAACACAAATCTAGTTTATCACGTTAAAACACGGGATCGGGACTCAACACAAATCGAATTTACCACGTTGAAACGTGAGACCGGGACTTAACGCAAATCTAGTTTATCACGTTAAAACACGGTACCGGGACTCAACACAAATCTAGTTTATTACGTTAAAACACGGGACCGGGACTCGAGGCAAATCTAAATTATCACGATAAAACACGGGACCAGAACTCAACACAAATCGAATTTACCACGTTGAAACACGAGACCGGGACTCAACACAAATCTAGTTTATTACGTTAAAACACGGGACCGGGACTCTAGGCAAATCTAATTTATCACGATAAAACACGGGACCAGAACTCAACACAAATCGAATTTACCACGTTGAAACACGAGACCGAGACTAAACGCAAATCTAGTTTATCACGTTAAAACACGAAATCGGGACTTAACGCAAATCTAGTTTATCACGTTAAAACACGGGACCGGGACTCAACGCAAATCTAGTTTATTACGTTAAAACACGGGACCGGGACTCAACGCAAATCTAGTGTATCACGTTAAAACACGGGACCGGTTCTCAACGCAAATCTAGTGTATCACGTTAAAACACGAAACCGGGACTCAACGCAAATCGAATTTACCACGTTGAAACACGAGACTGGGACTCAACGCAAATCTAGTTTATCACGTTAAATTACGAGATCGGGACTTAAAGCAAATCTAGTTTATTACGTTAAAACACAGGACCGGATCTCAACGCAAATCTAGTGTATCACGTTAAAACACGAAACTGGGACTCAACGCAAATTTAGTGTATCACGTTAAACCACGGGACCGGAACTCAACGCAAGTCTAGTTTATCACGTTAAAACACGGGACCGGAACTCAACGCAAGTCTAGTTTATCACGTTAAAACACGGGAACGGGACTCAACGCAAATCTAGTTTATCACATTAAAATACGAGATAAGGACTCGATGCAAATCTATAATAGTTTATCACGTTAAAACACGGGACCGGACTCAACGCAAATCTAGTTTATCACGATAAAACACGGGACCGAGACTCAACGCAAATCGATTTTATCACGTTAAAACACGGGACCGGGACTTAACGCAAATCTAATGTATCACGTTAAAACATCGAATCAGCTACAAAGTGTTAAACATTAATCACTGGTCGAAGAACTATCAAACGATTTCGTTTTTGTGTACAACAACTCATCAATCCGTCAAGGAGTTGTTGAACAGTGTGGCCTTCGAGAGGTATGAACAGCATCTCATCTTTTGCGTACATTATTTTTGTTTACACACAGAAAGATTCTAATTTAAAATATACCATAGATGTTTTTTTATAGGATGAGTTTGGCAGGTGAAAGGTTATAATGAATTGGTTATTTTTGGACGTCATTAGATGGACGTAATTACGCAAAAGGAATTTAAACCACAATTAACCTATTGAGAAAATATCTCACCGCTTTGGATGTTTTTTTTTTTATCAATGACATATGTGGTTTAAACGCTTGATTTCCGCCCAGAGTGTTCGGATTCGATTCTCGATGGTATAATGAAAATTATAGAAAAAACAACATTCAAAAGAAAACAGTAAATACATCATTCTTGTACAAAAAAAAACAACATAAAGACAGACCAAAAATTCAACACAATCCAAACGTAAAAATTCAACACAGTCCAAACGTAAAAATATTTGAACCCAAAACATAAAAAATATACTTAAGTAGATATAATGTGTTAACATAAGTTGTGTCCGGTTTTTTTTTCAATTTAAAAATGAGCACCAAAAGTAAAACAAAATAGTAAAGGTTATACGCCATTCGAAAGAAAATTTTCTGCTCTACAAGATATTGTGTTTGCTTTTACGTTACATATATTATTTTATTTGATTACAAGCCTTCAAAATGGAATGTCAAGTAGACGAAAGTGAGCATTTCGACACCTTCTTCTGTTCGCGTTCAATCGAGGGAATAAAGTTGCCAAAGCTGCTCGCGATATTTGCGAAGTGTACGGTGAAGATGCTATGAATGAAAGAACAGCTTGTCGATGGTTTTTTGCGTTTCAAAGACGGTAATTTCGACCTGAAAGACATGGAGCGTTCCGGACGACCAGTGGACTTCGATGAAGACCGCTTAAACCGTATTATTCATGAAGATCCCATTCAAACATTTCTCATCACTTTTTTTTTTCACCGTTTTCAAACCATTTTTCATAACCAGTAATGATGCGGTAAAGGAACCTTTGATTGTGGCCATGCGTAGCTCGATGACGCGCGAGTAAACCAGCAGAAATGGTCGAAGGTTGACTTTTGTTGTTTTCACTCAAAACATGCGGAACCCAAGCGCCGAACTTCTGGACTTTTCCCATTGATTTAAGATGGCGGTATACAGTCATGTGACTAGAATTCATCTGCTCAGCCAATTATACGGTGGTTTGAAGGGGATCTTCATGAATAATATGGACAGCAGAAGGCGCTTCTGGAGGGATCATGTAGACCGCATGGAGGATACGAGATTTGCGAAAGTTGCTAAGACTGAAAACCCTAGCAGCACGAGATTACCAGGAAGGCCGCCGAAAAGGTGGAAGGACAGCTGGACGTCATCATCACAGGACAGCCCACCGTCACAAACAGGTCATACGACCTAGACCAAGAGGAAGAAGAAGACATTGGGAATTGAATCCTTAACTACCGGGATAGGAGTCAAGCATTATGCCAACTAAGCTACGGGTACCACAGTCACACTGGTTAAGAAGCGTTGGCTTATAATATTTTCATGTCGCGTTGATTCATATGCATTTACTCGAATAAACACATATCACGTGTTATCGGGCAACAATGTTTAATTCCATTTCATGTTACCCAAAAACTTGCATACGATTAATTAAATTGTAAAACATATATACATGCCATTACACCATGTCCCTGTCGAGGTAGGTAGAGAAAACAGAGCGTCATACTTTCCTATCTTGACGTACATCCTTAGCCTCTTCCACATCTACAAGTATACACACGTTCTCAAACAATTCCTACAGTTTCTCTGACCCTTTTGCGATACGTCTAACACACATGTCCAAACTATCTCATAGTAACCATCCCCAGTAATCGAGTTTTCAGGTTTAGAACCTCAGGAGAAGGCACGGAATTCGCGGTTCGTAACTTAACGTGTTGGCAACATTATCGTAAGGCGCGTGTGAGTCAATAACAATTTATCAGACAGATTTTTTTTTACCAGACTTGGCACCTTTATTTTTTAAGTACTTTAAAAATGTTTGTCTAAGATTTATTTTCAACCTACGAAAGTACGATCATATAACTTCATACCAGAAGGAATTGAACTGGTTGAATGTCAGAAATAGACGCCAAATTCACATACTGTCGTCTCTATTGTATAATATCCTTGACTGTCCCGCCGCACCCTCTTATCTCGCTGAAAATTTCCAGCGTCTTTCCAATCATGGATTAGCGCTACGTTCAAACAGAGATTGTCTATTGACCTTTCCAGTTCACCGCTCCTTTTTTTTTACATCGTCTTTTACTGTCCATGCAGTGAGACTCTGGAATCAGTTACAAACCAATATAAGACTCGCTCCGTCCTTGGTACGCTTTAAGAAGCGACTGAAAAAACTCTTAATTTCTAGTCAGTAAAATAACGTGTTTCATTCCTGATTTTTCTTTTCCTCTCCTCTCCATCATCCCTTCCTTTCCTTTTGATTGATGCTATCTCACTTTATATGAAAAATAATGTTCGGGTGATTGTCCGTCTTTGTGGGGTTCATGGGCATTCCTGATTTTTCTTTTCCTTTCCTCTCCACCATCCCTTCCTTTCCTTTTGATTGATGATATCTCACTTTATATAAAAAAGAATGTTAGGGTGATTGTCTGTCTTTTTGAGGTCCGTGGGCATATGCTCACGTATGTTTTGACGGATTTCGTGTGGATGGATAGTCATTTGAATGATTTATGCGACTACGTAACTTGCTTCATTTACTTTTGTCTGGTAGGTTGGAAAAGATTGCCGTCTAGCAATAAACCCGCCAAATTGTATTTGCAATAAGTGTAAAATAAAAATAAGAATATATTTAGTAACAATATATGGCACAAGACATAATGAAATGATAGGAAACAAAGTCAATGGGGAACTAAAATGTATTGAATTCGAACCGAATAGTATCAAATTTTGTTTTAATGGTCCACAACAAAACTTTAGTACCAACTAACTTGTTGATGTATGGAAATGAAACGTATACACAAAAAAAAAGCTGAATAAATGCTGTAGAATATATGGGGAGATAATGATAGTACTCGTATATAATTGAATAAGGGATGAAGTCATTAGAGATGAACGTGAACTGAAAGCTGATGGGTTGAGTACACTGCAGAAGAACACTCAGTTTTTATGGAGAACTTTTGAGGAGCATATCTTTTCAGTAAAGGCCCGTTCTCAAGGTTCAAGTTTAGTTGACTGATTGAAGTTGATCAACAAAAGTTGAAAACGACTTGAATCAGTTTTTGTTCACACGTTTCAATATAAACTGATTCAAGGCCCGTTCTCACGGTTCAAGTTTAGTTGACCGATTAAAGTTGATCAACAAAACTTGAATGAAATCTGTAGTGAGAACCTTTGTTTCAATAGAGTTGATCAAGAAAAGATTGACCCATTCAAATTTTATCGTTCAAGTGATGAGTCATCCGCCATTTGCTTTCAAGTTGAAACCTGTCTTGAAACGTGTGAACATGTTAAATTAAGTTGATTGTCAAGTTGTTCGCTTTCAACTCGATAAATATAAAAATAAAGGATGCAAGAAAAAATGCTTTCGACGCCATTTTTACCTGAATTAAATTGAAACTGTTTATTGAATCAGTTTCTATTGAAACGTGTGAACAAAAACTGATTCAAGTCGTATTCAACTTTTGTTGATCAACTTTAATCGGTCAACTAAACTTGAACCGTGAGAACGGGCCTGTATTCAACTTTTGTTGATCAACTTTAATCGGTCAATTAAACTTGAATCGTGAGAACGCGCCTTCACTACAGATGTCATTCAACTTTTTTTGATCAACTTTAATCGGTCAACTAAACTTGAATCGTGAGAACGGGTCTGTATTCAACTTTTGTTGATCAACTATAATCGGTCAATTAAACTTGAACCGTGAGAACGCGCCTTCACTACAGATTTCATTCAACTTTTGTTGATCAACTTTAATCGGTCAATTAAACTTGAACCGTGAGAACGCGCCTTAAAGCGATAAGCAAGTGTACGCGAAGCAACTAATCGTGTAAATTGAGGGTTACATGTATTTTAATTTTGATTTCATGTTATCGGGTTAAAATTTCATCATGTAAAATGTTACAAAATTAATATATTCTGGAATATATAATAGATTTGTCGGTATTATTGTCACAAGGCAATGACGGCAGGCAGCAGGGTTCACCTATATACGCGCACATGGACCCGCCACACTAATTCAAACAATAAGAGTCACAGGGGTCAGGCGAGCGCATGAACTGAGCTGGCTACTGACCGTTACTTGGCACATTTTATGCTATACATTATTAATTCATTCATAACTATACAGGTTGACCCATAAATCGCACTCCAGTTTGAAACGTTTATATTGATTTTAAATAAATTATGTATTTTTAATAATGAACAATGAAATATTTGAAAACATTGTTGAATTCTGCTATTTGGGTCGTGGTCGTTGCTGGGCCTGGTATTTATTTATTCATTAAATATAAAATTAAATATTATATTATAATAATAAATATTTATATTTAATTTAATAATATTTAATCAAATTAATTTATTAATAATAATAAATAAATCATAATTAATAAATATAATATTGTATAATTAATCGATAATTAATTTTTAATTAATATTAATTCATAATGATAATTAATAATAATTATTATTAATAAAAATGATTGATAATATTAATATTTTTTATATTAATAATACAATATTAATTATTGTAATAATACTCATTAATATTAATAATTAATATTAATATTAACATTACTATTAATATTAATTATTATTAATAAATTAATGTTAATGATTAATTAATTAATAATAATTAATTATAAATTTATGAATTTATTTATAATTAATTAATTAATTATGAATGATGAATTTATTTCTAATTAATTAATCAATTATTTATTCATGAATTTATTTCTAATTAATTAATTGATTATTAATTGATGAATTTATTTATAATTAAATAATTAATTAATTATTGATGAATTTATTAAATTTATTTGTATTAATTAATTAATATTGTATAACCATTTCCTAATCCTAAAAAAATAAATAATAAAAATCGTTAACAAATGGAAAAAAAGCGATGTATAAAATCATCTTTTCCTAGGAGCTAAGAAGTTTCACTTCTACCGCGAGAGAGTCTCACGCATATTTTTTTTTTAAATACGTGAGTCGTTGCACACCAGCAAACTCACTGGCCACACCGTTGTATTGGATTCGATGGCGCAGCGAAGTGAGACGATGGGAGAACACCGGCACATGTTTTCTCTTTTTTGAAAAAATAGATATGACTAAAGTCATAAGTATCTTTATACCCTTGAATACTAGGCGGAAAAATTGTCTGTGTCATTCGAGAGGAGTAGATCATTCAGTTTGAAGAGTCATTTTGCAATAGTGTGAGTAGCAATCTCTGTATTACACAATTTATGTAGTGCTATTTATTTTAGAATGCCACACGATTGGTTCGCGCAGAGCGCACGTTTGTATTGTTGTTAAAATACTCGGTGATTAGAAAAACACTACCATGTCGGAATTAGGAGTGTGATTTTTGTGTACTGTAATGAATAATACAAAATGTTTCGAAGGCTTAGAATGTACTTTGTTATAACTTAAAGTTTCCTAGAATTTAGTATCACTCCATCCACTATTATTTTAAAACTTTATTATTTGGCATTGTAATTATGTTATTATGATATATTAATATGTTAAATAATCTTACATACAATAATAATTGTATTTTTATGCGCTATAATCTAATTAAAGCTGACGAACATTTTTACTTTATAATACTTGTACTTATATTTTTTTTTCAATCTTGAAAAATTCCATTACTGTTATTTAATGTTTCCTAGAATCTGCCATGCCTAAACAATTAATATGTTAAATAAACTTACTTTCATTTTATTTTTATGTACATTACAATTTAAGCTGACAGCATTTTTAATTTACAAAACGTGTGTGTTCATTTCAATGTTTGAAAATAAAATATTATTTTAATATTTTTTTGCTTTTTAACTTCATTAAAAAAATAAAGTGACAAGTTTTTGTAAACGCACTGTTACTCACACTATTGCAAAATGTCACTTCAAACTGAATGATCTATAGCACAGCGTGGGGCTCGAACTAAAGACTTTCCGCACGGTAGTCCATTGCGTTACCGCGCAGCCATGCACCTCTAAGATTTGGATAGTTTTTCACAGATGATAGAAGAGTTAAAAGATACATCAGACGGCGTGTTGCGATAGAAAATAAAGTCAATGGAGACTAAAATAATAAAAATAAATAGAGGTTTATTGATTGCAACATACTCGTAGTATGTAGATTTTAACCCTTCCTCTCCTGTGATGTGTAACTATTACACATTGCTTCTAAACACTTTAATATCTCTATAAATATAATAAATACTGGGTTCAGATTGTAGGTATTCCTCCGTAATACATTTACGCATTGAATGAAAATGATATTAATATATTATATAATTAGCACTTATCGGCCACATCAGATATGTTTTGTGAAAATCGGGAATAAATTCACCAATACAAACAAACGCGTGCCAGTGTGTGACGTGGGTATACTCATTCTAAAAAACCGCTATGGGTGAGGAAGTAACGCTATTCACGTCTCACTCTCCCTCTACTTTGGTATATGGGAACGCAAGAAATAGAATCTTAGTTCGTTCGCTTCTCTCGCTTCAGTAGCTCGCGAGCATCCATTTGAGGTGGTCTCTTCGCCCGTTTATAAACGTCGGCCGATGTTTTTTTCATGTTTTCAGCAATAATATTTCAATTATTATCACTTTTGACTTCAAATTAAATTAATTTAAGCGATTGGCTATGAATATTCTTATTTTTCCGATTTTAAATCGCTCATTTTTACACGTGTATTGATGTGTATTGAATACACAGCACCGGAACGCACGAGTTTTTTTAGTACAGGAAGGGAAAGGTTAAATATATTTCAAAACCACATAAATTACTTGACTAAGGATGGAGAATTCTGGGAACAAATAAAGCCATGGGTTATGGAAATGTACCAAAAGATACACGATTATTGTGAAAGGTATTTCAATAATAACAAGCGATAAAACAATTAATATTGTTATTTGTTTAACCCTTCCCTTATGGTGATAAAAATGAAATGCGTGTTCCGGTGTTAGTAGTTAGTACGCGATAAAAAATTAGCGATTTTAAATCGGAAAAATAAGAACATTCATAGATAATCCCCTTAATTAATTATAATTGAAGTTAAAAATTATAATAATTGAGATTTATTTGCTGAAAACATTAAAAAACCATCTGGCAACGCTCACGAAATGGGCGTAGGTCTAGTCTCGTTGCCAGCTCAACAGCTACTGCGGCGCGGCAGGGTTGGTGGCTAACTCGGGCATGGCTTACCCTTGCGAGGTTGAGACAATTGCGCTCCTCGCTATTCAGAGACGTATGCAAAAGTGAGATGCGAATATAGTGTCGCGCTTCCCGCATACTTTTCACCTATCGTCAAGACCCAAGATCGAGGCACTCACAGCGTTTAAATGCGAATTTGTTTCCGATATTCAGAAAATACTTGCAATGTAGTCGATAAATTCTGATTATTATTAATATTATTTTTTAAATCAATGCGTAAATATATTATGGAGGAATACCTACAATCTTAACCTTGTATTTATTATATTTATAGAGATATTGATGGTTATTTGAAGCAACGTGTAGAAGATACTCAACACCGGGAAGGAAAGGTTAATAAAACACAATTTTTAAAAATAAATAATAATTAATATTATTTATTTTTTTTTTTTTTATTATTACACATGACAATAAATATACACAATTTGAGAAAAAACAACAGGTAATTTGATTTGGACATATAATTTTAATGGATCTGGGTTTGTTGCCTTTCATTTGTCGTATCCCCAGTAAACTAGGCTTTTGCCTGTATCTCACTGAGGATATTTAGCATGAAAAAATAAATCGATACTTCTTTCCGATTTTTGATAACACAAAAAACCCCGTTGCACGCTCTCATCAACCTGACAAACAGTGACACTCAACTACAACTGGAAACATCCTGCGAAACTCAACTCCTCACACATTATCGCTCCAGAAAGACCAAAAATATTCATCCCACAATATACTGCACACAATCATAAGAATAAAAATCAAAACAAATTCAAAACAAAAAAAAGAAAAACACACAGAAACACAAATACAATAACAGCCAAAATTAAAACAATAATAAGAGACCCACACTCACGAGCTCACATAAATCCTATACTCGTAGGTTTATTGATAGCAACATCGTGTGTACAACCCAGCGGTATTTAATACACACCGGGCTTAAGAAAGAGACAAACGGCCATAATCGGCTTTGTTGATCGTCGTATCTGTCGCACGATGCGCTAACAGCCCGGTATCTAGAAAGAGCTAAACGACTGACAAATCGCGACGGAACACGTGTATGAATGATCGAGACGACGATTTACAAAGCCGAAGTTAGCTGATTATGGCCGACAGTGTCTTTGTTAAGCCCGATGTGTATTACTTACTGTACTGTACTATATTTACGTTACAAGTAAGTAATATACGTCGGGCTTAAGAAAGAGACGGTTGGCCATAATCGGCTAACTTCGGCTTTGTAGAGCGTCGTCTCTGTCATTCATACGCGTGTTCCGCCGTGATTTGTCAGTCGTTATCGGACAGGACTATTAGCACATCGTACGACAGGGACGACGCTCTACAAAGCCGAAGTTAGCCGATTATGGCCGACAGTATCTTTCTTAAGCCCGATGTGTATTACTTACCGCCGGGTTCTGTTCATATATAAATACGTTCAAAAATCACACATATATCTCAAGATAAATAGCAGAAAATAAATTTAAGAGAGAAGCTATCAAAAGACCATGGCTCATCTCACAACATCCCCCTGGCCGAAATACACCTCACCAATATAGGGCGGACCTGGCCGCGAGGATAACAGATGCTTTCAAGCCCACACTCTCAAATACACATACTCAAACATGATAACAAGACTGCGTGGATTAGGCATTGTATGAACTTTCATGTGAATTTGAATACTGATATGCGTAAAATGAAGAATCTATTCTTGTCGAGATGACAAGGTTAACAAGGTTGTAGGCCTCATTTATTTCAACAAAATATCAACAACCTTTACTATCTATGCAGTGAGACTCTGGAATCAGTTACAAACCAATATAAGACTCGCTCCGTCCCTGGCATGCTTTAAGAAGCGACTGAAAAAACTCTTAATTTGTAGTCAGTAAAATAACGTGTTTTATTCTCGATTTTTCTTTTCCTTTCCTCTCCACCATCCCTTCCTTTTATTTTGATTGATGATATCTCACTTTATATGACAAAGAATGTTCGGGTAATTGTCCGTCTTTGTGGGGTTCGTGGGCATATGTTCACGTATGTGTTTATGGATTTAGTGGGGATGGATAGTCATTTGAATGATTTATGCAACCATGTATTGGTTATAAAACTGTTACATGTGAATGTTAAATTTTCTTTGTTGTTATATTTTGTTGTAAAAAGGTCATTTGAACGTTGAAATAAAACAAATTAGAAATGCCTTGAACAGAAATGGTGCATGACTTATGGGTCAACCTATATTTACCGACAACACACCATTTCATTACGTGATTTTTTATTTCAGGAAATAATAAATTAAGGTGTTTGAAGAGATATGAGCTGGTGCAGTGACGGTGTTTAAGTCCAGAAATAACTGATCATAGCAACTGGTCTTCCTCAAGGTTCAGTATTAGGTCTATTCCTCTTCGTTGTTATCATGGACACATCAGGAGTGCGTCAGCGGCTGTTGCTAGATTGAATGACAGTGTTCTACAGCAGAGACATCTCCCAGTCCACAAATATATCAGTCTACAAGGCTGTTGTCCTCCCCACGCTACTCTATGGGTCTGAGACTTGGGTTAGTTATAGAACGCACACTCAAAGCCTCGAAATGTTCGACCAGCGTTTCCTTCACCGAATTCTTCGCATCCACTGGAGTTATCGTGGCACAAATGTTTCGGTCCTGCAACGCTCCAGCTGTAAACCTATAGAGGATATGGTTGTAAAGGCGAAATTGCGGTGGACTGGGCATGTGATACGCATGGATGATCACAGACTCTCAAAACGCATCTTGTACGGAGAAGTGGGGGGCAAGCGAAGAGTTGGTGGGCAGAGTAAACGCTATAATGACAGTCTGCGAGAGTCGCTTACTCTCTGCGGGGCGCCTGAGGACTGGGAGCAGGTGGCTAGGGACCGTGAGGGGTGGAGAGCCGTATGTTCTCGGGCTGATGGCGTCTCAGCGGCTAGACGTGTGAGAAATAATCTGCGCGCTGCGAACATGCGTCAACAAAGCCAGGTGACTTAGCAGGGTCCATATGTCTGTGGCATTTGCGGGAGGGAGTGCACATCCAGGATCGGGCTGTACTCTCATAGAAGATCACACGATTGACGTGGAAGAACGGTTCAGGACTGAAGTTGGAGTGGCGAGGGGATCCTCGACTGCGAGGCCCAGCAATGATGAAAAATGAGTGATTTAAAATCGGAAAAATAAGAATATTCATAACCAATCGCTTAAATTAATTAAATTTGAAGTCAAAAGTGATAATAATTGAAATTTTAATGCTGAAAACATAAAAAAACCTCGGCCGACGTTCATAAAACGGGCGCAGAGACCACGTGGTATGGATGCCTGCGAGCTACTGAGACGGGACTCGGAACACTAACACTGTATGTTACACCTCGAAGGAAGAACCAACTGCGAACTGACATTCTATTTCTTGCATTCCCATATAGAGTGAGACGTGAATAGCGTCGCTTCCTCACCCGTAGCGGTTTTTTTGAATGGATATACCTACGTCACACACTGGCACACGTTTGATTGTATTGGTGAATTTATTCCCAATTTTCACAAAATATCTCTGATGTGGCCAATAAGTGCTAATTATTATTAATATTATTTTTTCATTCAATGAGTAAATGTATTACGGAGGAATACCTAAAATCTGAACACAGTATTTATTATATTTATAGAGATATTAAAGTGTTTAGAAGCGATGTGTACTAGTAACACATCACAGGACAGGAAGAGTTAATGGGTTCGAGTCTCAAGTTGGTGCGCCCTTGAGAAGATTTTGTTCTCTAAATGGCGCTGTATAAATCGTACTTTTATCATTATCGTTCGATCGTTGCTGGGTCACGTAGTCTAGGATCCTCTCACCATTCTAATGCTAATTAAATTTGAAAGCGAAGTTATGCCGTGAAGTTTGCTTTTTGAAGTTCTATACAAGGCAACAGAACCACAGCAATCCTCTAATCGCTGCCCGAAGAGCTTACGACAGTTAAGTCCGACCTACCTTTCCGTTATAAGCACAGGCTTCCGAAGCATCATCTGTTGCCAGACTAGTCCACCTACAGTATTAACAGGGAGGACCAAGGTCTGAGTGAATGTGATGGAATACAAGTAGCCTGAACGAGTGGATATGTACTAACTAAATAATTAGTTGTAAGAATTGTTATCTAGTTACAAGTTAGTATGTAGGTGTTAACTATTTCTAAGAAATTATATTTTATTTTTATTTATTTAACACATGACAAGAAATATATAATTTGCGAAAAAACAACAAGTAATTTAATCTGTACACACATTTTTTATGGATCTGGGTTTGTTGCCCTTCATTTGTCGTGTCCCCAATAAACTAACCTTTTGCATGTATCTCACTGAGGACATATAGCATAGTCCATCTACAGTATATGCAAGGAGCACCAAGGTCCGAGTGAATGTGATGGAAACACACAAGGCTTGTTTACGCTCCCCTGAAGATGAGGTAAAAACCTTGAAACCGGTAGGGTTATACCGGTATATAAAGTGGAATAAACAATGTTTGACTAAACTAATAACAATGGCTTTAAATCTCCACAGTGATAGTTAATGCCTTAACTATCACTAATATAAATAAAACCTATATTATGTTATTTTATCCAGATATAGAAGTTGTTATTTTTAAAAGTGACTCACAGCATAATTTAAACAATTTTAATAAAGTTTGACCAAAAATTGGGCCGAAGAGTGTATGTAACCCCATTGACCCGGTCGGTTTTGTTCATATCAATGAAATTATTCCATTTTTTATGAATATACTTTAGCGGTCAAAAATCCTTTAGGGCCCGATCATACATAACTTAGAGGAATGCTTTGTTTCGTGTCATCAAATTATTATTGTCAACAGCCGCTATCATCTGCCCCACAGTACGTTCGTTGCTGGCCCTCGTGGTTGAGGATCCCCTCGCCATTCCAACGTCAATTCAGTTGGAAAGCAAAGCTGCGCCGTGGAATTTTTGAAGTGAAACTTCTACAATATAGGCGCGGTAGGGCAAATTGTCCAGAACGTCATGAAAAATGAAACGCTCCCCCTTCTCCGACTTTAATAGTAATATTTCAAATGATCTTTAATATTTATTTATATTAATATCAATAAATAAATTTATAAATAATAAAAAATAAATATTAAATATCTTCTCCCTGGCTCAATCCCAACTCACTGTCTGCGAAGACTGTTGGGGTCAGCTCTCCTAGTCCTCAGGTTGTATGCTCTTCTGTCCCGGACTACGTCTCCCAGGCCGTGCCTCTGCATCAGGTTATCTTTTTGCACCACCCATGAATTCTTTGGTCTTCCTCTGGTTGTTATTCGAGGAAGATCCATGGAGATTGCCTGGTTCACAATGTGATCGGGTGCTCTGCGTCCAACGTGCCCATACCATCTCAATCGCCTCTCCTCCTTCTTGCTGTTGGTGTCTGTAACACCTAGGCTTCCTTACTCTTAGGGACACACCAGCTGACCATCTTAGCATGCGCATTTCAGCAGTTTCTCGTTGTCTAGAGTAAGAGTTATACATCGTCCAGCATTCGGAGCCATAGAGGAGTGCGGGTCTGACAATCGTTTGGTATACTTTTCCTTTTAACTTTACTGGCAATTTCGGATCACATAGAACTCCCGTCATTGATCTAAACTTCATCCATCCCACACTAATTCTATGTGTTACATCTGCTGCACATCCTCCATCGCTATGGATGAGTGACCCAAGATACTTAAAGGAGTCACAATTTGGTAATGTTTCTCCATCCATTTGCATTACGGGAGTGACAGCATTTGTGTTCTCGAATGGTAGGTACAGATACTCTGTTTTCTTTCTGCTCAGTCTCAATCCATTGTCCTCCAAGATTCTTCTCCACCTTTCCAGACTATTTTGCAGGTCTTCCTGTTTTTCACTTATAAATATTGAATGTAAATTTATAATAAATATTAAATATAAATTTATAATTATTAATAATATAAATAAATAATTTAATAATTTGATAAATGAGCGATAAATAAATCAATTTATTTATTAATTAAATATAAAATTAAATATTATGTTACAATATAATTATAAATATTTAACTTAATTAAATTTAATAAATTAAATTAAATTAATCAATTATTAATTAAATAATATTGAATTACATTAATTAATTAAAAAAAATTATAAATTATAGCCAATAAATATAATATAATTAATAATAATTATTATTAATAATATTTATTAATATTAATCTATGATAATATTATCCTAATTATTAATTAATATTAATTAATTATAATTATTATTTTTATGAATAATTAAATATAAAAATTAATTAATAATTAATTAATATAATTATTTATTCATTTTTAATTTACGTTATAATTTATTATTAATAATGATAAATAATTATAAATTATTTTTAATTATTAATTGATTAATTAACAATTAATTAATTAATGAAATTTATTTATATTAATCAATTAATATAACCATTTTCTAATCCTAAAAAAAAATTGAAAAATCGTACTAATGGAAAAAAAGCAATGCATAAAATCAACTTTTCCTAGGAGCTAAGAAGTTTCAGTTCTACCGCGCGAGAGTCTCACGCATCTATTTTTTTCAAGTGAGTGAGCCGTTGCACACCAGCAAACTCATCGACTGCTGCTGTACTGGGTCCAATGGCACAGGAGCACATCGAAAGGTTTTTTTTTTTTACTATTTGAAAGAATAGATATGAATGAAATCATATTGTAGGTATCCTTATATCCTCGAATACTAGGCGGAAGAACTGCCTGTCTCATTCGAGTAGAGCAGCACAGCGCGGGATTCGAACCAACGACATTCTGCACTGAAAGCCAATACGTTAACGCGCGGCTACGCATTTCTTACTTGCACAGGACTCGCCACTAATTTCTGCCCGCACGCGTTTAATCTAACGCAGTGTTTCCCAAAGTGAAGTGCCCCTTAGGAGGCACTGGAACGATCTAAGGAGGCTGTTGTACCCTCAGGTACAACTGAGGGGCGTTGAATAAAAATAAAGAGGTGTGGGCGAGTGGAAGCATTCTGCTCTCCATTCTGACTTCAATTAACGATTTCTGAATATTGTAATTAGTTTAATCAAATAACATACTAATTATTCCACTTTATAAAATGCTATAACCCTACCGGTTTCAAGGTGATTACCTCGTCATCAGAGAGCATAAATAAGACTAAGAAGATAAGTACAAATACAGAAGAATCTCCAAAAGTACAAGAAGAACTGATAGAAGTAACAACAAATGGTGGCTACCAACAGTTCTGGCTGCAAAAGCAGATGATACCTAAACTATATCGATTATGGAATTTTAATTTAATGATAACTATCAGCAGTTCTAGCTGCAAAAGCAGATACCTAAACTCTATCCTGGATTATGGGCTACAGTACAAACGTTTTAAATTGTACTTTCTTCGTCGTATTTAGTGGAACGTGGGTTGAGGAATTTTATGATGGCTACTAACAGTTCTGGCTTCAAAAGCAGATACCTAAACTCAATCCTGGATTATGGGCTACAGTACAAACGTTTTAAATTGTATTTTCTTCGTCATATTTAGTGGAACGTGGTTTGAGGAATTTAAACTTAAATTTAATTATGGCTACCAACAGTTCTGGTTGCAAAAGCAGATACTTAAACTCTATCCTGGATTATGGGCTACAGTACAAACGTTTTAAATTGTATTTTCTTCGTCATATTTAGTGGAACGTGGTTTGAGGAATTTAAACTTAAATTTAATTATGGCTACCAACAGTTCTGGTTGCAAAAGCAGATACCTAAACTCTATCCTGGATTATGGGCTACAGTACAAAGTTTTAAATTGTATTTTCTTCGTCGTATTTAGTGGAACGTGGGTTGAGGAATTTTATGATGGCTACTAACAGTTCTGGCTTCAAAAGCAGATACCTAAACTCTATCCTGGATTATGGGCTACAGTACAAACGTTTTAAATTGTATTTTCTTCGTCATATTTAGTGGAACGTGGTTTGAGGAATTTAAACTTAAATTTAATTATGGCTACCAACAGTTCTGGTTGCAAAAGCAGATACCTAAACTCTATCCTGGATTATGGG
This sequence comes from Odontocerum albicorne, assembly GCA_949825065.1. Lineage (NCBI taxonomy): Eukaryota > Metazoa > Arthropoda > Insecta > Trichoptera > Odontoceridae > Odontocerum > Odontocerum albicorne. Next base: position 1,299,970 of record OX463866.1, read on the forward strand.
CTACAGTACAAAGTTTTAAATTGTATTTTCTTCGTCATATTTAGTGGAACGTGGTTTGAGGAATTTAAACTTAAATTTAATTATGGCTACCAACAGTTCTGGTTGCAAAAGCAGATACCTAAACTCTATCCTGGATTATGGGCTACAGTACAAAGTTTTAAATTGTATTTTCTTCGTCATATTTAGTGGAACGTGGTTTGAGGAATTTAAACTTAAATTTAATTATGGCTACCAACAGTTCTGGTTGCAAAAGCAGATACCTAAACTCTATCCTGGATTATGGGCTACAGTACAAAGTTTTAAATTGTATTTTCTTCGTCATATTTAGTGGAACGTGGTTTGAGGAATTTAAACTTAAATTTAATTATGGCTACCAACAGTTCTGGTTGCAAAAGCAGATACCTAAACTCTATCCTGGATTATGGGCTACAGTACAAAGTTTTAAATTGTATTTTCTTCGTCATATTTAGTGGAACGTGGTTTGAGGAATTTAAACTTAAATTTAATTATGGCTACCAACAGTTCTGGTTGCAAAAGCAGATACCTAAACTCTATCCTGGATTATGGGCTACAGTACAAACGTTTTAAATTGTACTTTCTTCGTCGTATTTAGTGGAACGTGGGTTGAGGAATTTTATGATGGCTACTAACAGTTCTGGCTTCAAAAGCAGATACCTAAACTCTATCCTGGATTATGAGCTACAGTACAAACATTTATAATTGTATTTATTCGTCATATTTAGTGGTCAATTTATTTCCCATTTTGTAACCCAGGCCCAAAGAAGTCACTCTTAGAGATCGGATCAGAAATGAGACGACAAGGTCTGTTTGTGGTGTTGAAGACATAGTGAGGTGGGGAAGAAGCAGAAGGCGCTTCTGGAGGGATTATGTGGACCGCATTAAGGATATGAGACTGGCAAGAACCGCTAACACTGAAAACCCTAACAGCAGGAGATTACCAGGAAAGCCGCCGAAAAGGTGGAAGGACAGCTGGACATCATCATCCCAGGACAACCCACCATCACAAACAGGTCATACGACCTAAACCAAGAGGAAGAAGACGAAGAATATTTAGTGGAACGTGGTTTGAGGAATTTAAATTTAAAAATGGCTACCAACAGTTCTGGCTGCAAAAGCAGATACCTAAACTCTATCCTGGAGTATGGGCTACAGTACAAACGTTTTAAATTGTATTTTCTTCGTCATATTTAGTGGAACGTGGGTTGAGGAATTTAAATTTAAATTCAATGATGGCTACCAACAGTTTTGGCTGCAAAAGTAGATACCTAAACTCAATCCTGGATTATGGGCTACAGTACAAACGTTTTAAATTGTATTTTCTTCGTCATATTTAGTGGAACGTGGTTTGAGGAATTTAAACTTAAATTTAATTATGGCTACCAACAGTTCTGGTTGCAAAAGCAGATACCTAAACTCTATCCTGGATTATGGGCTACAGTACAAACGTTTTTAATTGTACTTTCTTCGTCGTATTTAGTGGAACGTGGGCTGAGGAATTTAATGATGGCTACTAATAGTTCTGGCTTCAAAAGCAGATACCTAAACTCTATCCTAGATTATGGGATACAGTACAATAATTTTAAATTGTATTTATTCGTCATATTTAGTGGTCAATTTATTTCCCATTTTGTAACCCAGGCCCAAAGAAATCACTCTTAGAGATCGGATCAGAAATGAGACGACAAGGTCTGTCTGTGGTGTTTAAGACATAGTGAGGTGGGGAAGAAGCAGAAGGCGCTTCTGGAAGGATCATGTGGACCGCATGGAGGATATAAGACTGGCAAGATTCGCTAAGACTGAAAACCCTAACAGCATGATATTACCAGGAAGGCCACCGAAAAGGTGGAAGGACCGCTGGACATCATCATCCCAGGACAGCCCACCGTCGCAAACAGGTCATACGACCTAAACCAAGAAGAAGAATATTTAGCGGAACGTGGTTTGAGGAATTTAAATTTAATGTAATAATGGCTACCAACAGTTCTGGCTGCAAAAGCAGATACCTAAACTATATCCTGGATTATGGGCTACAGTACAAACGTTTTATGTTGTTAATAGTTAAGGCAGTAACGTTGTGGAGGTTTAAAGACATTGTAATTTATTTTTATCAGACACTGTTTATTCCACTTTTTTGTGACGGTATAACCTTACCGGTTTCAAGGCTTTCACCTCATCTTCAGGGGAGCGCAAACCGTCACAAAAAAGTGGAATAAACAGTGTTTGATAAAAATAAATTACAAACGTTTTAAAATTGTATTTTCTTCGTTGTATTTAGTGGAACGTGGTTTGAGGAATTTAAATTTAAATTTAATAATGGCTACCAACAGTTCTGGCTGCAAAATCAGATACCTAAACTCTATCATGGGATTATGGGCTACAGTGCAAACGTTTTTAATTGCATTTCCTTCTTCATATTTAGTGGAACGTGGGTTGAGGAATTCCCAAACAATATTTGATAGCGGTAGACAATTTATATACCAGCTTATTTTTATAGCGGTAGACGATTTATATACCAGCTTATTTTTAATCGTGAGATTAGAAACATTAATAAAATAAAACGAGTTCTGAAAACGACTTCATGAATTATCGACTTCCATATTGCTGTTCAATATTTAAATGAAGCCTCTTTTAACAAAATGAGACCCGAGCCTGAAATTGAGAAAGCGAGAGATTGAATAAAATTGATAGAACTGTAACATATTCTGCTTGTTATAATTGTTATGGCCTTTTGCAACGAAAACACTTTTAGAATTTCAACGTGTAGTTTTATTTGTATAAGAGTTGAATAACATTTAAAGTATAATATTAACAGTATTACATAATAAGGATGATGTTAATATCTTGGCGGTTTTAAGAATAATGATGCTGCCTCAGATATGACGTCTTATTTAAAGCAAAGATAACTATTCCACGACCCTTCAATAGATTAGAGAGGAATGCGTAGGGTATGTTATCCTGTCAAATCGATATCAGTGATTTATATCTCATCGCAGCTTCTCCCATTTAGTGATATTAAATCATTATTGAATTTGGGGAGATAACCGCCAGCGAGATAGTAAACTAAAAAATAAAACATCGAATAGGTCGACACTAAAGTAATAACGCTAAATCTAGTACATGATAAGCTTGACAAGGGTATAATATAACTTATAATATTTATTTGAATGTGGATAAGATAACATCGGTTTTGGTGATTAAACCGTGTTACAGATAATTCCAAATAGGTTCTTAGATAAGTGGTACATGCATAATATATTGAGGGTGAATGAGATAAGAATATAAGATTAACATGTGCTGGCAGTAGAGAGATACATGACATAATGCTTCATAGCACGAAACACTAACCTGTAACTTTTACTTTACCACACTTGTTATAATGCTTCATAGCATGAAACACTAACCTGTGATTTTTACTTTACCACACTTGTTATAATGCTTCATAGCACGAAACACTAGCCTGTAACTTTTACTTTACCACACTTGTTATAATGCTTCATAGCACGACACGCTAACCTGTGACTTTTACTTTACCACACTTGTTATTATGCTTTATAGCACGAAACACTAACCTGTGACTTTTACTTTACCACACTTGTTATAATGCTTCATAGCACGAAACGCTAAACTGTGACTTTTACTTTACCGCACTTGTTATATTTTATAGCACGAAACACTAACCCGTGACTTTCACTTTACCACACTTGTTATAATGTTTTATAGCACGAAACACTAACCTGTGACTATTACTTTACCACTCTTGTAATAATGCTTCATAGCACGAAACGCTAACCTGTGACTTTTGCTTTACCACACTTGTTATAATGCTTTATAGCACGAAACACTAACCTGTGACTTTTGCTTTACCACACTTGTTATAATGCTTTATAGCACGAAACACTAACCTGTGACAAATAGTCGAGGGATTTGTAATATTACAAAATTCACTTGCACTTTTGCCAACTTTAGTTATTTATTTATTAACACTTCATTGGAAAACCAATCTGGCTAGCTTATTGGCAATCTCTTCCAAGCAATTTGACAAAAGTAAACAAAGCAAGTTACATGGTCGCAAAAAAACATTTAAATGACTATTCATCCCCACGAAATCCATGAACACAAACGTGAGCATATGCTCACAAATCCCACAGAGACGGACAATCACCCGAACATACCCTTTCATAAAAAGTGAGACATCATCAATCAAAAGAAAAGGAAGGGATGGTGGAGAGGAAAGGAAAAGCAATCAGGAATGATACACGTTATATTACTGACTAGAACTTAAGAGTTTTCAATCGCTTCTCAAAGCATGCCAAGGACGGAGCGAGTCTAACATTGGTTTGTAACTGGTTCCAGAGTCTCGCTGCATGGACAGTAAAGGACGACGTAAACAAAGAGGAGCGGTGAACTGGAAAGGCTAATAAACACTATCTGTTTGAGCGTAGCGCTAATACATGATTGGAAAGACGCGGAATTTTTTTGGCGAGATAAGAGGGGGCTACGGGACAGTTAAGAATATTATACAATAGGCAGTATGTGAATTTGGCGTCTATTTCTAACATTCAACCAGATCTAGTGGCGTCAAATAATAGTTCTGTTGCATTCGAAGTACTGACAACTTGCTGTGCTGTTTGGAATCCAGGCCTTAAACCTCTTTATAAGTGTATTTATTATCTTGTTTGTGCTCACTTGATGATGAGGTGAAAACCTTGAAACCGGTAGGTTTATACCGTTACAAAAAGTGTAATAAACAGTGTTTGATAAAACAAATTACAATGTCTTTAAACCTCCACAATGTTATTGCCTTAACTATAAATAATATGTTTACTGCATTGCGAGTCACTTTCCATATTCTGTGATTTCGAGCCTTTAGTCCGTCGTCGCTACTATTATTTACACACTCAGGTGTCTCACCACCGGAAGAGTCCCTTTGGGCAGGTCATTCTTCGTCACTACGTGATATCGCGCTCATAAGTCAAATAAAGAAGATTGCAATTTTCTTGTATAGATCGCGCTGATTTGGAATTTATTTTCCCCCATAAAAGGGATTGAATTAAGCTGTTTTCGTTTGGCATTTTATTAAATATAGTATATAGTGTTACGAAACAATGTCAATGGAGCACTAAAACATGTATTTATTTATTTATTATTTAACACGTTTATTGCAAATACAATCTGGCGGGCGTATTGCTAGTCGGCAATCTCTTCCAACCAACCAGACAAAATTAAAATATGCAAGTTACGTGGTCGCATAAATCATTCAAATGACTATCCATAAACACATAACATACGTGAGCATATGCCCACGAACCCCACAAAGACGGATAATCACGCGAACATTCTTTTTGATATAAAGTGAGATATCATCAATCGAAAGGAAAGGAAAGGATGGTGGAGAGGAAAGGAAAAGAAAAATCAGGAATGAAACACGTTATTTTACTGACTAGAAATTAAGAGTTTTTTCAGTCGCTTCTTAAAGCATGCCAAGGACGGATCACTTATATTCATATACACTCTCGAACTAGACAGTATTTAAATCTGCTAAGATGACAATCCATAATAGTATTGTGGTGCCAACTGTGATGTATGTGAATGAAACGTGGGCGTGGAAATATACTAGTAGGAGCCGTTTAATGCTGTAGAAATATGAGCAGAGAGAAGAATATATGAACTAACAATGTATGACAGAATACTGAATGAAGTTATAAGGGACGAGTGAGAACTTAAGGCTAGTCTAAGATGAAGCAACAACACGCTGATATGGTTTGGACACGTGGAACGAATGAATGAAGAAAGACTAACAAAACAGATATATAGTGAAAATGTGAATGGAAGGTGTAAGAGGAAGACCACGGAAAGTATGGTTGGATCAAGTGAATGATATTCAGAAAGAAGGGAACGAAGAAAGTCATAGAAATCGTAAAAGTTGTATGGATGTGGAAGCAGCGAAGACTGTGTATCGAGATAGGAAAGTTTGACCCTCCATCCTATCGGCCTACCCCGACAGTGAAATGGTGCGAAGATATGAATATATGTTATGTATTGTACTAAGAAATACATGAATAGATATTAGGTTGATCCGAAAATAGTGACCCAATTAATATTACATAATTTCCAACCCTTAAATTCGAAGGCTTTATACTGGGGCCTTATTCAATGTTGTCTTCCGGATATGCTTTTAAAATGCCCCCATAAAACCCAACTGAGAGCAATATTGGGCATCTTAAGTTTAATCACTGAAGTTCTTTAAAAAAAATTTACTTAACACTTGCCACCCTGTGATGGATAGCGAATGACCAGGACTTATATTTTATTTGATTATTCGACGTTTTAATACATAATAAAATTATTTTTATAGCTAATTACAAAAAATAACTTGGCAGACTTTGCATAATTTTAATTTAAAACATGCATTTTCAATGGACGCTTAGCGTCCTGTCAATGGACGCTTAGAGGCTGGTGGAATTTTTTAGCACAGTAAAGCAAGTGTTAATTACGTTTTGTTTTTTTTTTTAAATATAAACCTCGCCTTATAATCGTTTCAATACGATACTACCTTCATCAAAAAGTTTCAGGACCGGCCACCGTGTGGCGCTGTCATGTCACCCGATTGGAATTCTTCGCAAGACGTGTCGCTGCAAAACTGGTGCCAAAAGACCTCAATTTCATGCAAAAAAAAAGGACCGCGTTGAAATCGCGAAAGACATGATTTCCATGAGTTTTTGACCAAAAACAACACGAATACTATCCAGCAGCCTTCGAATTCACCTGATCTGGCTCCCTGCGACTTTTTCCTGTTCAACCGACTTAAAAAACCGCTTCGCAGAACGCGTTACAGCACCCGAAAAGATATCATGAAAAAATCGAAGACGGCTCTGATGGACATACCGAAAATTGAATACCAGCGGTGTTTCAAGGATTGGATCAAGCGCTGGCGTAAGTGCGTTGCAGTCGATGGGGAGTACTTTGAAGTGGAACCATATCGATTTTGATAAATAAACTTGTATTTTCGATTTTATGAATAAAGTCCTAAAACTTTTTGATCAAGGTAGTATACTTGTATATTGGATGAAAGTTTTCGTATAAGCTCGAAAATAAGGCGAGGTATTTGACTTTGTGAATGGTGTTTATTTAAGAAATTATATGTTAATTTATACAAGTGATGACATTATTTTTAACCCTTCACTTGTGTGCACGTGAATTGTTTATTTATAAGCAAATAAACTGAACAATATATACTCTATAACAAAAATTAAAAATAAAAGTCAGTGGTGAGTGATTAACATATTAAGATCGACATAATAAAGAATGTAAAAAAATTAACATAATTGTACATAATTAAAGGGTCTTCAAATTGAGCGGTGTTTTTAATTCAAAATTTTTTAATTTTTAAATAAAACCCACAATTTGTTTTGATTTCAAAAAACTGTTAATTGGTCATTGAAGTATAATGTATGACATTTAAACACAAAAAAAAACAATATCCTCCAAATGTCCACCTGTTGCACCTCCACAGATGTCCACTCTTTTGTCGAAATTTTCGATGACATTTTGGCATAATTGCGGTTCTAACTCACACAATGACGCGAATAATTTCGTCCTTCAGCTCAGGAATTGATCGGGGGTCATTCTTATAGACCTGGCTTTTCATTTAACCCCAGAGAAAATAGTCCAACGGTGTCAGATCACATGATCTTGGTGGGCAATTAACATCACCGTTTACGGAAATTACAATACATAAAATAATTCAACAATTTGAACGCGTTGTTGTATTGTATACGACTCCATTTTTATAAATGTTATACATTACACTTCTCAAATGTCACAAAATCCAGACAAATTCGCGACGCCATCTGTGTTCATTACCAGTGATACCAATATGCGAAGCAATCCAAGCTAGAGAAATATCTATATTTTTTGACATCAATTGGAATAACTTGGCCGTTCAGAGAGCAAATTCTCTTCAAAGGTGCTGCAACTTGGGTCTCAAACCCACAATCAACAAACAAATCAAGTCTGACAGCTATAGCAGAACCCGAGCGAATCACGTATACCATTTCCTTTGTATACAGTACAACTTTGTGGGAGTATTGCCATGTGGCAATATTTTCCAATCAATCAGAAAAATGTTAATGAGGCCTAAAAATGTAAAAGCTAGACTAAAAAAAACTTTTTTTTAAATCTGTGTCCCAGTGGGAATCGAACCCGCAACCTCCGAGTCAGAAGACAGGTGTCTTACCAACTAGGTCACAGAGGTCGTCAAACGATTTTACTTTCCAGACAACCCAAAAAAAATAAAACAGTATCGACATTAATATTTCGTCTATTTACCATTTTTTATTTATTTTGCTTTTTAAATTACATTTTAATTCAAAGATAAAAAAATATATAAAATGAAGACACACCAAATATAAAAAAATAAACGCCAAACATTGTATAAGTTAAGGGAAGAAAGCATTGCAACTTGATTGTTGAATGTTACGGACTCTTGGTTGTGACGTACACCTTGTACAGCTTGACTTCCACTGTGCATTGTTTCATCTCCTTAAGCATTGTCAAGTAACTGAAAAAAAATAGGAATAGTTAATATACATACATACATACATACGACCTCCGTGGCCTAGTTGGTAAGACGCCTGTCTCTCAGCCCGGAGGTTGTGAGTTCAAATCCCGCTGGAGCCCAGATTATTTAATTTTTTTATTTAACGCTTATACCAAATACAATCTGGCTGGATTATTGCCAGGCGGCAATATCTTCCAACCAACCAGATGATCGTAATTTCGTAGGTTGAAAATAAATCTTAGACACACATTTTGAAAACGCTGTAATTAATCCAGCTGTTCCTGTGTAACAAATTTCATCAAGATGAATAAGTATTTGATTTTTTGCGACCATGTGATATGCTTTATTTACTTTTGCCTGGTCGGTTGGAAGAGATTTCCGCCTGGCAATAAGCCCACCAGATTGTTTATGCAATGAAGTGTTAAATAAATAAAACTTTGAGGTCGATACTTCTTCGTGTAATAAATTGATTGTTTCAAATCAATCAAATAGGACGAGATATTATGAAAGTGCTTTTGTCATTGCTGGTCCTCTGGCGTGGAATGGTTTACTTTCTAGTGTGCAGAGATATCGGTGGCGTGCGCAGCTTTAGGAAGCACCTATAGACAATCATTTTTTGAAGGTTTTATCAACATTTATGAGTTGGTTCGAATTTTAAGTTCCCTTGAGCAGAGTTTGTTCTATAATTGCGCTATATAAATTGTTATTTTACTATATAATTTATAGTTAAGGCATTAACGTTGTGGAGGTTTAAAGACATTGTAATTTGTTTTATAAAACACTGTTTATTCAACTTTTTGTAACGGTATAACCCTACCGGTTACAAGGCTTTCACCTCATCATCAGGAGAGCACAAACAAGACTGAATTCTGTTCCAACTGGTACCGAGATACACGCTTCTAACGGTTGAGGACTGGGGGCTGAGGGAGTCATGGGACGACCTTGTCGAGCAGCGGAGAGATTCTTGGTATATATGTGTTTGCAAGATGTTCTCCTCGATGTGACCTGATACATATCAGTAGTAACGGAAATAAATTGGACAGATTAGAGGCCCTAGAAATTTCTAAGTCAGTGCATCGAGGCATTGAACATCTGGCAAACACATATATACCAAGAATCTCTCCGCTGCTCGTCAAGATTATCCCATCCCTCCCTCCACCCTCAGTCCCCAACCCGAATGTCCCTAACCGTTAGAAGCGTGTATCTCGGTACCAGTTCGAACGGAATTCAGTCTTGTTTGTGCTCCCCTGATGATGAGGTGAAAGCCTTCAAACCGGTAGGGTTATACCGTTACAAAAAGTGGAATAAACAGTGTTTGATAAAACAAATTCTGTTTATTCAGCACCGATGTTTCCAGCCCATATGCTAGCACAGGAAGGACACAGGAGTTGAATACAGACTCTTTAAGGCGTCCCGTGCATTCCGGAGACTCTAGAATAAAGGACAGCCCCCCAAATGCAGCCCAGGCTTGGCCTCATCCTCTCTCAACTCTGGGACATGCAGCGGGACTGGGTGGGGAGAGTCAGCACCCCACCCAGTCCCGCTGCATGTCCCAGACATGCACAAGCTCATGGTAACGCAGAGGTCCATGAAGAGAGGAGTGTTAAGTGTCTCTCTGAGGGATGGGAGAACCAATGAATGGATGGGGCAGCGGACCAAAGTAACTGATGTCACCGAAAGAGTCGCCATTCAGAAGTGGAACTGGGCGGGACACATTGCCAGATGCACAGATGATAGATGGACCCGGAGAGTGCTGGAGTAGCACCCAAGACAGGGGAGAAGAAGTGTGGGCTGTTTTCAGACACGGTGGTCAGACTGCATTAGAAGAGTGGCCGGGAGCAACTGGAAACGATGTGCCCAGGAAAGAGAGGAATGGAGAAGTAGAGGGGAGGCCTGTGTTCAACTTTGTACGGAGACGGCCTGATGATGGTGATGATAAAACAAATTACAATGTTATTTTACTATTATTAAGAATATTATAAGGCTGGGGCACATGTGATAGAACATTAATGCGCCTTTACCGGAATACAAAGCGACAAGTATAAGAATCGAAGTATGGCGTGGTCATTTGATTTATGTCGACTGGTAATGTAAATTCGTTAAAATGTTGCCATTCTTCATGGATGATGACCGTCAACAATACGTACGTAAGCGGTATAGTATTAGCGCACACATTCATTATGAACTGACATATATTATATGTTAATATCAGCGGTTGAGAGTACAACTGGCACAAGACACAAAGTACACTAAAAATATATATAAAATTACAACAGATTTGAACAGGATTGTAGAGTTGGAAACATGAGTAGGTTTTTGTGGATTCGGGAAATACATTTTTTAAAACTTATTGGCTACAATCAAATTGCTGTGTCGTTCGAGAGTGGTACCACAGCACGGGCTTCGAACTGGTTAACTTACGCACGGGAGTTCAGTGCGGTACTGCGCGGCTATTTATCTCACATTATGAAATGATACTCGTATGTAGAGTGGGTTTCACTAGAGTTTGCTCTGCTGGTCTAGGGTGACCATATTTTTATTTATTTTGTAATATATTATTATATATTTTTAAATACTGTCTATCTAATATTTTATATTCCAATAAAATACTTACTACAATAATAACATAATATCAGATTATGGTATGTACCTAAAGAAAATTATGAAACCAATGGTCAATATAAAATCTAATTATTTGTTCAATAGGCAAAGAAAACACAATTAACACTAATAAATTGTAAGACCAATTAAACATGACTTATAACTAGGTATGTATGTATTGTAAAAATAAATAAATGACACTAACACTGATTCAAAATAATTATTATTATTATATTCTTCCTCACTAAGTGTTTACATAGATATGCAATGCAAAAGTGGATAGCTTACCACTTATTTAGTTTGTCCACACAATGCTCTTCCTTTTCCTAACTTCGTAACTTCAGACATTATGGTCACCGTATTTTTCGTCAAATAAATGGATCACATAAACCAATCACGGCAAAGTTGAATACTAACGGATCACATCAACCAATCACGGCATAGATACTTACTAATCATTACATTTTGTGTATTACGCACTAAGCTTCTCAATGTATTAACAAGTGCAAGCTCTCATGAAACCCACTCTACCATCTAGTACATGTAGCGTGTGCTATAATGAGAAATTTCCGTAGATGTTATTTCGCATAAATCTATATTTAAGTAGTTACGTCACGTAATTAAGTATAACATAATATGGTTAGCAATATGTGTACTATAATTTGAGTCAGAGTCTAACATATAAAATTTCTGGAGTTGGAGTCGGTACAAAACATTCAAAATTTCTGAAGTCGGAGTCGATGCAAAACATTCTAAATTTATGAAATTGGAGTTGATGCAAAACGTTCATTATTTCTCGAGTTGGAGTTGATGCAAAACATTCAACATTTTTGGAGTCAGTGCAAAACATTCAGCATTTCGAAGTTGGAGTCGGTGCAAAACATTCAATATTTCTGAAGTAGGAATCGGTGCTAAGCCTTCAAAAATTTCTGGAGCTGCAGTCGGTGCAAAACATTAATAAATTATGAAGCTGGAGTTGATGCAAAACATTAAAAATTTCTGCAGTCGATGCAAAATATTCTTATTTTTTGGAGTCGGAGTCAATGCAAAACATTCAAATTTTCTGGAGTCAGAGTCGATGCAAAACATTCACAAATTTCTGGAGCTGGAGTCGGCGCAAAACATTAAAAAAATCTGAAGTTGGAGTCGATGCAAAACATTAAAAAAATCTGGAGTCGGAGTTGATGCAAAACATTCAACATTTCTGGAGTCGGTGCAAAACTTTCAAAATTTCTAGAGTCGGAGTCGATACAAAATATTCAAAATTTCTGAAGTTGGAGTCGGTGCAAAACATTCAAAATTTTGTGGAACTGGAGTCGGTGCAACACATTAAAAATGTCTGGAGTCGGAGTTGATGCAAAACATTCAAAATTTCTGAAGTTGGAGTCGGTGCAAAACATTCGTCGGTGTATTATTGTGTCCAAGTGAGAAACTGTGGCCTGTCTCGATGAATTTATATATCATCCCGCCGTATCCTTTGCACGGTAGGTAGAGAAAACAGATCTCTAAACTTATCTACACAGGTTCACAATTATAACCTCCTCGACATTTTTTTAACCTGGCGAGTTTATTGCCATGTGGCAATCTCTTCCAACCAACCAGAAAGATGTTTTTATAGGCCCTAAGTGTTAACCAGACTGGAATCCTATTTTAAAAAATCTGGGTTCCAGCGGGGATCGAACCCACAACCTCCGGATCGGCAGACAAGTGTCTTACCACCAGATATACGAAATAATCCAGTGGTACCCTAGAGGCATAAAGTGATCAGAAAAAGACCCAAAGTACGCCGGAGAGAAAAAATCTATATTTTAAAGTGGCCTTAAGTGAAAACCAAACATGAACTCTTTTTTTTTTAACGGGTTCCAGCGAGATTTGAACCAGCAACCCCCGGGCTGGGAGACAGACGTCTTATCAACTAGCTCACGGAGGTCGTCTGATATACTCGTACCTGAGTAACACGAAACTACTTTCCGGACAGTTTATTTCAAAAAATATTCCGAATGAAAAAAAAAAACTTGTTATTTATGTTATTGTATAGGTATAGCTTCAAGATCAGAAATATTAATGATTTGCCAGGGATATTCGTATATACGAGTATATTAAAAATACAAACAAACGTTCTGTGATGATATGAAATAAATTAGTTATTCTTGGGGAACTCTTAGCATATAATATATGTTACAAAGACCCGAGACCATTTAAGCAGTCGCTAACATTAGTGTTTTAACTTATTTACACCCATCATAATCAATCCCTTCTTCTTCTTCTTCCCAGTATCATGTCAGGTCCCCCCAACGTTGACTATCACCTGAGAGTAGGCATCTTTGTCACCGGCAGCCCTAAAAAGATCCCCAACGCTCCTTATACCAGTCCAATCACGTATATTGCGGTGCCAGGAAATTTGCCTCCTGCCAACATCTCTTCGACCCTCTATTTTGCCTTGGATGATCAGGTGCAGTAATTGGTACTTTGCTCCTCTAAGTAAATTACCCAAATAGGACACATTTCGGATTTTATTATTAGTCAGCAACTCTCTATCAACTTTGGCTCTTTGAAGAACCCTCGTGTTGCTGACCATAACGTCAGCAGGGTATCCGTAGCATTCTCCGGTGTATCCACATTTCGAATGCTTCCAGTCGGTTCATACTACCAACTTTGAGGGTTCATGATTCCACTCCATGCAATAAACTGACCAAACCTAGCATTTGACTAACCGTTGTCGAAGTTTCAAGTTTATCTTAGACTATCATCGCAGAATACGCTTCTCGTTTTATTAAAAGCCAATCACTATTTGAATTAATCTTCAATACTGATTTTACTCGTGCAATCTCTGCTCAATCCTATTTTGGACTATGCGGACGTCTGTTATTTGATTTATTCCAACAATTTGCAAAAAAACAGCTTTATTTTTTTAACCTTAGAAAGTACGATAATATCACTTCAAGCCAAAAGGCACTGAACTGGTTGAACATGCGAAATTCACAAACTATTTATATTGTATAATATCCTTAACTGTCCACCCCCCTCTTATTTCGCCGAAAATTTTCAGCATCTTTCCAATCATGGATTAGCGCTACGCTCAAACAGAGATTGTTTATTGGCCTTTCCAGTTCACCGCTCCTCTTTCTTTACGTCGTCCTTTACTGTCCATGCAGTGAGACTCTGGAACCAGTTACAAACCAATATAAGACTCGCTCCGTCCTTGCACGCTTTAAGAAGTGACTGAAAAACTCCTAATTTCAAGTCAGTAAAATAACGTGTTTCATTCCTGATTTTTCTTTTCCTTTCCTCTCCACCTTCCCTTCCTTTTCCTTTGATTGATGATATCTCACTTTACATGAAAAGAAATTTTCGGGTGATTGCCCGTCTTTGTGGGATTTATGTGCGTATGCTCACATATGTGTATGTTCGTGAGGATAGATAGTCATTTAAATGTTTTTTGTGACCATTTAAATTGCTTTATTTACTTTTGTCAAATTGGCTGGAAGAGATTGCCAATAAGCTAGCCAGATTGGTTTTGCAATGAAGTGTTAATAAATAAATAAATAAAGTTGGCGAAAGTGCAAGTGAATTTTGTAATATTACAAATCCCTCGGCTATTAGTCACAGGTTAGTGTTTCGTGCTATGAAGCATTATAACAAGTGTGGTAAAGTAAAAGTCACAGGTTAGTGTTTCGTGCTATGAAGCATTATAACAAGTGTGGTAGAGTAAAAGTCACAGGTTAGTGTTTCGTGCTATGAAGCATTATAACAAGTGTGGTAGAGTAAAAGTCACAGGTTAGTGTTTCGTGCTATGAAGCATTATAACAAGTGTGGTAAAGTAAAAGTCACAGGTTAGTGTTTCGTGCTATGAAGCATTATAACAAGTGTGGTAAAGTAAAAGTCACAGGTTAGTGTTTCGTGCTATGAAGCATTATAACAAGTGTGGTAAAGTAAAAGTCACAGGTTAGTGTTTCGTGCTATGAAGCATTATAACAAGTGTGGTTAAGTAAAAGTCACAGGTTAGTGTTTCGTGCTATGAAGCATTATAACAAGTGTGGTAAAGTAAAAGTCACATGTTAGTGTTTCGTGCTATGAAGCATTATAACAAGTGTGGTAAAGTAAAAGTCACAGGTTAGTGTTTCGTGCTATGAAGCATTATAACAAGTGTGGTAGAGTAAAAGTCACAGGTTAGTGTTTCGTGCTATGAAGCATTATAACAAGTGTGGTAGAGTAAAAGTCACAGGTTAGTGTTTCGTGCTATGAAGCATTATAACAAGTGTGGTAAAGTAAAAGTCACAGGTTAGTGTTTCGTGCTATGAAGCATTATAACAAGTGTGGTAAAGTAAAAGTCACAGGTTAGTGTTTCGTGCTATGAAGCATTATAACAAGTGTGGTAAAGTAAAAGTCACAGGTTAGTGTTTCGTGCTATGAAGCATTATAACAAGTATGGTAGAGTAAAAGTCACAGGTTAGTGTTTCGTGCTATGAAGCATTATAACAAGTGTGGTAAAGTAAAAGTCACATGTTAGTGTTTCGTGCTATGAAGCATTATAACAAGTGTGGTAAAGTAAAAGTCACAGGTTAGTGTTTCGTGCTATGAAGCATTATAACAAGTGTGGTTAAGTAAAAGTCACAGGTTAGTGTTTCGTGCTATGAAGCATTATAACAAGTGTGGTAAAGTAAAGTCACAGGTTAGTGTTTCGTGCTATGAAGCATTATAACAAGTGTGGTAAAGTAAAAGTCACAGGTTAGTGTTTCGTGCTATGAAGCATTATAACAAGTGTGGTAAAGTAAAAGTCACAGGTTAGTGGTTCGTGTTATGAAGCATTATTACAAGAGTGGAATCATTTGAATGTTTTTTTTTGCGACCATGTAACTTGCTTCATTTACTTAATCTGGTAGGTTTGAAGAGATTGCCGACTGGCAATAAGTCAACCAGGTAGTAGTATTTGCAATAAAGCGTTAAATAAACAAGTAAAATAAATGTCCGCAAATAATAAAAATAAATAAAAATCGTCTGTGTCACTTAATCCACTTGTTATCTAAGCCATACGATTATTTATGGATATTTTTTGCAAAAAAAATTTTTTTCATTTGACACCTTGCAAGAAAACAGTGGATTTGTTTATTGAAAACGTTCATATGACTTCGAGACCCACTTAAAAGAATCTATTAAAATATATTTATGATTATAGCATAGAATAACCAACGAATAAAGAAATCAAAAGTGGGTTTACCATATTTATTGTGGAAAAAAAATATTTAAAAAATGTTAGAAGTGTGCTTAGCGAAATTAAGAATGCCCTAGTAAAATGACATACATACCATTGAGCCGTCTCCCTGTCCGGGTAGGCAGAAAGGAAAGAGCTTTAGACTTTCATATCGCGACATATATCTTCCGTCTCTTCTACATTCATTCACCTTTACATACAACTTTTTACCGTTATGTTTGCACATAATACCATAAAAGATATCATCATTATTGTCAACCAGGGTCGATCCACTGCTGGATGAAGGTCTCCCAAGTTGACTCCAAATAGTTCGGTTTTTTGCTCGTTGATGCCATGTGATGCTGCCATGCTTCCTGATTTCATCTATCCAGCGTACATTCGGTCTTCTTCTGGGCCTCTTTATGCCTCTTGGGTACCATTGGATTATTTGGGATGCCCATCGGGAGTCTGACATTCTAGTTACGTGTCCTGCCCATTGCCACTTCATTCTTTTGCAAATCTTTATAACGTCTTCTATATTTGTTATATTGCGAATCCAGGTGTTTCGTTTACGGTCTCTTTTAGTATATCCCAACATGCATCTCTCCATGCCCCTTTGTGCGGTCTGGAGCTTTTGTGTGTTCTTTACTGTGAGCGTACATGTCTCGCAGCCATACGTAAGTACTGTAAGAATGCATTGGTTGTAAACCATTCGCTTCAAGGATATTGGGAGATTACTTTTGAAGCTGTGGTTCAAACGTCCAAATGAGCTCCACGCTAGTTTTGTCCTTCATGCTATTTCCTCTGATATGCCACCGACAAAGGAAATAAGTTGGCCAAGATACACATATTCCTGTACAAGTTCTAGCGGCTTTCCATTTACGTTTATTGGTTTTGGGGTAGCAAAGCCGTTCATCATATATTTGGTTTTTGAAATATTCATTTTTAAACCAACTTCCCTGCTGACCTCTGCCAATTCTTGCAGTTGGTGCTGAAGATCATTCGGGTTTTGTGAGAATATAACGATATCGTCCGCAAATCTCAGATGGCTCAGGTATTTTCCATCAATCACCACCAGGCCTTTATTGTCCCATTCTAGTTTATTAAAGACATATTCAAGTGAAGCTGTGAATAATTTTGTAGAAATAGTATCTCCTTGACGAACTCCCTTACCAATTTAGAAGGTTTCCGAGGATTTGTGGAGATGTATTTTTGCTGTTGCATCCTTATAGATGTTATTGAACAACTGAATGTTTGCTCTATCAATGCCTTGTGTCTTTAGAGCTTCTATAAAGGATATATAAGATATTATATGACATATTGGACAGACTATAAAACGAGGTTTTTATTTAAAAAACTAACATGAAAGTAGGTAAATTTTTTAATTGATAAGGCGTGTAAACAGCAATAAGATTATCGGACGTTGCTTGTCATACACTTATATGTAAAGTGACTAAGTTATATCTCAAAAGTTTATTAAGGAGTTTAATCCTCAATTTATCTACCGAGATGTGGAAGATATATCAATATCGGAAAATTTATTCAACAAGGTCATTCCGTGTGCGAACGATAATGCTCTTAAGTTCTCAGTTTGTAAATACAGCACCGAAAAGAATCTTAAACCACGATGGCGTTAATAACTGTCCAGTACATTGAACAAAATGTTGTCAATCAACAAAGGGCTAGCAGTTTTTATATGTATAAACATGTACAGTACCCGGCGGTAAGTAATACACATCGGACTTAAGAAAGAGGCTGTCGGCCATAATCGGCTAACTTCGGCTTTATAGAGCATCGTCTCTGTCATTCATACACGTGTTCCGTCGCGATTTGTCAGTCGCATCGTGCGACAGAGATGACGCTCTACAAAGTCGAAGTTAGCCGA
Source organism: Odontocerum albicorne (assembly GCA_949825065.1). Classification (NCBI taxonomy): domain Eukaryota; kingdom Metazoa; phylum Arthropoda; class Insecta; order Trichoptera; family Odontoceridae; genus Odontocerum; species Odontocerum albicorne. Next base: position 1,318,228 of record OX463866.1, read on the forward strand.
TTATGGCCGACAGTCTCTTTCTTAAGCCCGATGTGTATTACTTACCGCCAGGTACTTTTTGTTATCAACGTGTCGCAGAAATCTCTTTTGAACACACTCGACTATCAAGGAATTTAAGATTCCTTTCTGGTACCGAATGATTGAGCCGCGCTTTAATCTACTGCGAACCAGATCTCATAACAGCGCTACCGTCAAATGCCCTAGGGACTATTATCATAGATCCCAGAACAGATTTTAGGGTACCATGCTGCACCAAGGTGGATTCCATCTGGTTGATAGATTATGGGGTACCATTTATTGACTTATTATAGGGTACCATTAATTAACAGATTATAGGGTGCCATGCTGATTTAAGGTGGATTCCATCTTGTTGACAGCTTATGTGGTACCATTTATTGGTAGATTATGAAGGAGCATGCTGAATTCTACCTGGTTGACAGATAATGGGGTACCATTTATTGACAGGTTATAGGGTACCATGCTGATTCAAGGTGGATTTTATCTTATTGGCCAATTATGTGGTACCATTTATTAGTAGAGTATCGGGTACCATGCTGATTCAAGGTGGATTCTATCTGGTTAACAGATTATGGGGTACCATACTGATTCAAGGTGGATTCTATCAAGTTGACAGATTATGGGGTACCATTATGGTAATTGGCAGGTTATAGGGTACCATGTTGATTCAAGATGGATTCCATCTTATTGACAGATTATGTGGTACTATTTACTGACAGGTTATAGGTTACCGTGCTGATTCAAGGTAGATTCTATCTAGTTGACAGATTATGGGGTACCATTTATTGGCAAATTATGAGGTATCATGCTGATTCAAAGTGGATTCCATCTGGTTGACACATTATGGGGTACCATGCTGATTCAAGGTGAATTCCATCTGGTTGACAGATTATGGGGTACAATTTATCGGCAAATTATGGGGTACCACGTTGATTCAAGGTGCATTCCATCTGGTTGACAGATTATGTGGTACCATTTATTGGCAGATTATGGGGTACCATGCTGATTCAAAGTGGATTCCATCTGGTTGACAGATTATGGGACACCATTTATTGACATACTATAGGGTACCATGCTTATTCAAAATGGACTTCATCTGGTTAGAAGAAATCGCCCACCAGATTGTCATTAGATGAAGTGTTAATAATTAAATGGGCTTGCATCCTCACCCCACGGCCAGGTTCTCCGGGTTGCTGTACATGATGATGTGCTCCCTGGGCCAGCAGACGGCGAGGAACTGCTTGCTGGAGGTGCTGGATTTCCACACTGCCGCAGCCCCATGGGCTGCAGTATATAGGATTCCGAGGGGATCCCGACCAGTAAAGAAGTTCTCCAGGGCCAACCTTAACAAACAAACAATGTATTCGTTTAATTTTATCCTCTTATACAAGATAGCAGAGTTTCCAAAATTCACTGATACTAAGATACACATATACATACCATCACGCCACTTCCCTGTCGGTGTAAGAAGAGAGAACAGAGCGCCAAACTTTCCTATCTCGACACATATATTTCGCCTCTTTTCATATTACACCTATTTTTTTTTTTTTTTTTTATCCACTTTGCACGGATTTCTCCTGTTACACAAAGAGGGTCTGCTTCTAGCGTTAGCTTATTCGTTAGGAAGAATATCAGCCAGGATTCTTCTCATACTGCTAGACGGTACCGAGACTATATCAACAGTGTCATTCAGTTGGTTCAATATCTCTATACCACGCGTGACTGAGTGTTTAGCCATGATATTCGTCCTGTAAGTTGATATGTAGAACAGAGGGTGATTCCTTGCACGGATATATTTATTGGGTACATATAAACTTAGTGCTTCTAGAATCGCGGGACAGTTAAAGGAACCTTGGAAAACCTTTATTAGGAATATCGCAATGGATTCTTGCCTTCTTGTTTCAAGGCTTCTATAGTTGCACACCGTGAGAAGTTCGGCATGGTGAGCATATTTTGGGTAATCGCCCTTTGTCCTGTACCATAGATATCTGAGGAATTTTTTTTGTATTTGTTCTATATTGTTTTTATATTTGAGCTGGTGAGGAGCCCAAACCGTAAATGCATATTCTAATTTGGTTCTAATTAGATAATTATATAAGTTTCGGAGGATATCGGTGCTGTTAAATTCTCTTGATATTCTCATTACAAAACCGAGTAGTTTGTAACAGTCCGATATCAAACGTGAGACATGGTTAACGAACGTGAGTCCGACATCGAAGGTTACGCCCAAATCCTTGAATTCAGAAACTCTGTTTAGTGCCACTCCCTGTATAGTATACTGATGGTGGATTGGTGAAAACGATCGACTATAAGATACACAGACACATTTGTTAATGTTGAACAGAAGATGATTTTGCTCACTCCAGGAGACTAGGGAGTCTAGGTCCTGTTGTAACTGTGCACAGTCGTGAGGTGAATTGATCTTTTTGAATATTTTCAAGTCGTCAGCGAACAATAAACATGTCGAGTGACTTATGGAATTTTGAATGTCGTCTATTAATATGAGGAATAGTAGGGGACCTAAATTGGATCCTTGTGGTATACCAGATCTTGCGATAAATTCCACAGAAGACTTGTTACGGATTGTTACGTATTGAGATCTTTCTTTTAGGTAAGATGCAAATAATCCAATTAGATTATCGCTGAAGCCAAGTTTGTGCATTTTCTTAAGTAATACAACGTGATCAACTATGATTTACATTACTTCCTACTTTTCTTCTTCCAAAATATAATTTCACTTGATCCAACCAAACTTTCGACGGTCTTCCTCTACCACGCATTCTTCTCGCATTTGGACAGTATATTTGTTTTTTAGTCTAGTCCACCCTCATTCGTTCGTTCCACAATCAATTCACCCTTCTTTTAAAGCTCCACAAGGGAGCTAAGGGAGGCCACCAGCCTTCTCCATTCAGAGAAGTCTTGGGCAGTGTTGTTAATCTCCCTCCACGACATTCCTAACGCTCTGACTTCCTTGTCATATGAACGGTACACCGTGAGAGAGGGTCTTCCAGGCCGTCGGGACCCCAATGGACAGAAAAACAGCGCTCTCCTCGACCAACTATCATCGGGCATTCTCAGAACATGTCCCTGCCAGGACCATCGCCTCTCCCGAATTACAGAGACGACAGACCCCTGCCGGGTGCGCAGGCGTGCAGCGACGTTTGTTATGTGGTCATACCACCTGATTCCCAATATCCTCCTGAGACAACTGTTATCAAAACTTCCACATTAGGGACACCATAATCAGTCAACCAGATGGGATCCACCTTAAATCAGCATGATACCTCATTATTTGCCCATAAATGGTACCCCATAATCTGTTTAATTTAGTCCATACTCATTCGTTCTTCCACATTAGTGTTATTTTATCTTACTAAACACATCAGCCTTAAGTTCACATTCATTACATATCACTCCATTCCGTAATTTATCATACATTGTCACCCCCTACATTCATCTAAGTGTACATATTTCTACAGCATTCGTTTAGCTAATTTCAATATTTTTCCACGTCCATGTTTCACTCCCATAGATAAAAGCAAATCTTAGCAGGATTTGATGCTTACGGCTTCGAGTACGGGCATTTTAGTGCCTTTGTTTTCGTTTTCGTTTTCGTTTTCGTTTTCGTTTTCGTTTTCGTTTTCGCTTTCGCTTTCGCTTTCGTTTTCGTTTTCGTTTTCGTTTTCGTTTTCGTTTTCGTTTTCGTTTTCGTTTTCGTTTTCGTTTTCGTTTTCGTTTTCGTTTTCGTTTTCGTTTTCGTTTTCGTTTTCGTTTTCGTTTTCGTTTTCGTTTTCGTTTTCGTTTTCGTTTTCGTTTTCGTTTTCGTTTTCGTTTTCGTTTTCGTTTTCGTTTTCGTTTTCGTTTTCGTTTTCGTTTTCGTTTTCGTTTTCGTTTTCGTTTTCGTTTTCGTTTTCGTTTTCGTTTTCGTTTTCGTTTTCGTTTTCGTTTTCGTTTTCGTTTTCGTTTTCGTTTTCGTTTTCGTTTTCGTTTTCGTTTTCGTTTTCGTTTTCGTTTTCGGTTTTGTTTTTGTTTTTGTTTTTGTTTTTGTTTTTGTTTTTGTTTTTGTTTTTGTTTTTGTTTTTGTTTTTGTTTTTGTTTTTGTTTTTGTTTTTGTTTTTGTTTTTGTTTTTGTTTTTGTTTTTGTTTTTGTTTTTGTTTTTGTTTTTGTTTTTGTTTTTGTTTTTGTTTTTGTTTTTGTTTTTGTTTTTGTTTTTGTTTTTGTTTTTGTTTTTGTTTTTGTTTTTGTTTTTGTTTTTGTTTTTGTTTTTGTTTTTGTTTTTGTTTTTTGTTTATGTTTTTTTTTGTATGTTTGTTTGCTTGTTTCATATCGCTCCACGCCGTTCGATATCCCTGTTAACTCTTCCATCATCTGAAGAAATACTGCCCAAATGGCATAAGCCAAAAACTGACCTCCATGGCCTAGTCGGTATGACGCTTGTCTCCCAGCCCGGAGGTTGCAGGATCAAATGCAGCAGGGACCCAGATTTAAAAAAAAGGATGTGGATGAGAATGTGCAACGGGGGTTTATGTAATCAAAAATCGGAAAGAAGTATTGATTTATTTTTTCATGCTATGTGCCCTCAGTGAGATACAGGCAAAATCCTAGTTTACCGGGGACACGACAAATGAAAGACAACAAACCCAGATCCATTAAAATTGTGTGTCCAAATTAAATTACCTGTTGTTTTTTTGCAAATTATGTATATGTAATGTGTAAAATAAAAAATATATAAAAAGTCTTGTTTTTACTTAAGACCTCTTTAACCCTTCCTTCCCTGTGATGTGTAACTAGTACACATTGCTTCTAAACACTTTAATATCTCTATAAATATAATAAATACTGGGTTCAGATTTTAGGTATTCCTCCGTAATACATTTACGCATTGAATGAAAAAAATAATATTAATAATAATTAGCACTTATCGGCCACATCAGAGATATTTTGTGAAAATCGGGAATAAATTCACCAATACAATCAAACGTGTGCCGATGTGTGACGTAGGTATATTCATGCTAAAAACCGCTATGGGTGAGGAAGCGACGCTATTCACGTCACACTCTCACTCTACTTCGGTATATGGAAGTGCAAGAAATAGAATCTCAGTTCGCTCACTTCAGTAGCTCGCGGGCTTTCGTTTGAGGTGGTCGCTTCGCCCATTTTGTGAACGTCGGCCGATGTATTTTTTTTTTTTCATGTTTTCAGCAATTAAATTTCAACCATTAACACTTTTGACTTCAAATTTAATTAATTTAAGTGATTGGCTATGAATATTCTTATTTTTCCGATTTTAAATCGCTCATTTTTACATGTGTATTGAATACACAACACCGAAACGCGCGGATTATTTTAGCACAGGAAGGGAAAGGTTAATCTCTTTCTGGTTGGCTAGAAGTGATTGCAACATGGCAATAAGTCCGCCAGGTTGTACTGTATACAACGAAAGTGTTTTACAATACAGTATTCATCGACTTGCTCAAATCTTTCATTGTTCACCCATATAAACTATTTACTAATCTTTCATTGTTCACCCATATAAACTATTTACTAATCTTTCATTGTTCACCCATATAAACTATTTACTAATCTTTCATTGTTCACCCATATAAACTATTTACTAATCTTTCATTGTTCACCCATATAAACTATTTACTTTTCAATCGCCATAATTTTACATTTTGCAACATTTTATTATAATAAAGAAACTCTATAATTGAATAAACCAACAAACATCAGCGACACATGGTCACAAAGAGATCAACATTGCACAAAATAAGTATTTTCCCTATGTCCAAAAGTTTTCATCAATTCAGTACCTGAGCTTGTCCAAGACGTCCTCGCAGGCGTCCAGGTTTTGGCTGAACATCTCTTCGATCTCAAAGTGCACGTGTTTCTTCTCCAGCAAGAAGTCCTTGATGACCTGGGGAGAAAACGAACATATTTACACTTCCATACGACGAATCGTGGCTACGAATCATGGTGACGAATTAGGGTGATTTTCAGTGTGTGATCGATGCGCCTCACTTACTCGCGAGCATTTCATTTCGTATTCCCACTAGATCCACAAGACAGCTCAATCCCTTTTATACCAATTGCTTCAACATGCAAAGACTTTTCAAATAGTTTTGTAACAATTTAGATATTTTCAATATCAGCATATACGAGGTTGGTCCCAGAAGTACCCGACCTGACGTATAGATGGCGGTTGTTGCTTTAAAAAATTACTATGGCAGAAAGTACTTAACTTATAAAGCTCAAGTTTCAAGTTTTAACACATTGTATGCGGGAAACGATAAAACTCGTTCTATCCCGTCTTATGGTAGAGAGCGGGAGACGAGTTTACTCGTTTTGGTTTGCCAAGTGGTGGTATGCGGGAAACTTGTAAAAACGGTCGCCAAATGAGGTGGAAACTGCGCGTTATCTATTATAAGATTCTTATAAGATCTTATAAGATCTTATAAGATTCTTATAAGATCTATTGAAAATTTCGTAATTATATTGTAATTTTATGTGAATAAAATAATTTTGATGGTAAAGGGTATTTTTTTCTATGTTTACCTAGAATGTAGTAATTTTGTGTGAGTAAAAAATAGAGCAACCCATATTTTGCATAATAAAGATATAGATAGTTCTATTCAAAATTTCGTAATTATATTGTAATTTTATGTGAATAAAATAATTTTGATGGTGAGAGTATTTTTTTCTATGTTTACCTAGAATGTAGTAATTTTGTGTGAGTAAAAAATAGAGCAACCCATATTTTGCATAATAAAGATATAGATAGTTCTATTCTTAGTAAGATACAAAAAGTTTTTCGAAAAAATACTAATTAGTTTGAGAGATATGGTTTTTTTACGAAAGTCTAATTTTTTCGCAAAAAAGTCTAAAAGTACCCGCATTGCGTCATCAGTTGTCGCGAAAAGTACCCGCAAACAATGTGTTAAGACGCTACGTTGTTTAATATTTGTTTGGCAGCCATCAATAGTGAACGCTGTCATTGAATTTGTATACATGGAAAAAATTGGTCATCGTTAAGTGATACAATACTTTCATTTGAAAGGTCTAAGTCCAACCAATATCAAAGCCGCGCTAGATTCTACTCTGGGGGAGTCTCCTTCGTTTACAACAGTAAAATATCGAGTGGCAGAGTTTAAACGAGGCGGTACGAGCTGCCAAGACGAACATCGCAGTGGTCGACCAAATGAGGTGACCACGCCAGAAATGGTAAAGAAAATCCACAAAATGGTATTGGATGGCCGTCGATTGAAAGTGCGCGAGCTAGCAGATATGGTAGGCATTTCAAAAAGTGCTGTACATCGCATATTGACTGAAAATTTGGACATGAGAAAGCTGTTAACTCGACGGTTCTCACTATAAACAGGGTATCGAAGCTATTGAATATCGCTGGGAAAAGTGTGTCGAGCTGAAAGGAGACTATGTTGGGAAATAAAAATATTTTTTCCCAAATTTTTTGTGTTTTCTTTATTAGGTCGGGTACTTTTGGGACTCCCCTCGTATATAATAGTATTCGCCAGAATATCAAAATGTTTAGAAATAGTTACCGACGTTGTGCTTTCCTTTATGTATCGGACGTATGCATCACCTAAAACATATGATGTATTTGTTTTCCTGTTTGTTTATATTTTGATGTTATTTGGTATTTTTTATGTGTAATTTTATGTTTGTTGAGGTCCGTGCCGTGTCACGACTGTAACTGAAATATTCCTTATGTGCGGCCATCGCACGAGATAGTATCAAAAATCGGCCGGCCCATGCATGTGAAAACTTGCGAGAATTGTTATGTCTCGCAAGTCATGACGCGATGAGCGATTGGCTGGACATGGGAAGCGCCAAAAGATAAAATATATTCTCAGTTAATTCCAGTGTACTGCCTTTAACTTGCGACAATCTACTACCTGCTAAAGAGGAATCTCTTCACCCTGCTACTTTTCACCGTGAGCGGAACTCTCAGAGCATTAAGCAGCAGCCATCCACCTATTTCTACAGTCCTTTGTACCGATGCCGTACACTTTATCAATATAAATAACTCAGTATAAACATAACATATAATGACAATACTTTGCCTATGCACTGTGCGTGTAGGAGACGTCTGGACAAGTTCCTACACGCAAACCCAGGAGTGCTGTTTTAGTAGTGTTCTGTTCCCTTGCTGTCTCTCCATGAACATATGACAGGTAAACTTGATATAGATATTAACAGCATCCATGCTACCTGGCTATAATGATAATACTGCCCAATAGTGCAGTGAGTGCTGTGACATTGAACCAGTGTATGAGACGTCTGGACAAGTTCCTACACACAAACTTAGGAGAGCTGTTTTAGTGGTGTTCTGTTCCTTTGCTGTCTCTCCATGAACATACGACAGGTAAACTTGATATAGATATTAACAGCATTCATGCTGTCTAGCTATAATAATAATACTGCCCAATAGTGTAGTGAGTGCTGTGACATTGAACCAGTATATGAGACGTCTGGACAAGTTCCTACACAAAAACCCAGGAGTGCTGTTTTAGTGGTGTTCTGTTCCCTTTGCTTTTCCCTTGATGTCTCTCCATGAACATATGACAGTTAAACTTGATATTAATAGATATTAACAGCATCCATGCTGACTGGCTTATAATGATAATACTGCCCCATAGTGTAGTGAGTGCTGTGACATTGAACCAGTGTATGAGACGTCTGGACAAGTTCCTACACACAAACCCAGGAGTGCTGTTTTAGTGGTGTTCTGTGCCCCTTGCTGTCTCTCCATGAACATTTGACAGGTAAACATGAAGAATACATCAACAACATCCATGCTGCCCAACAATGTTATGATAATTACCTGCGACGGATGCAGCACGCCCTTCTTCTGCACGAACTCGCAGCCCATCTTGTTCTCGGAGGCTATCCTCAGCTCCGTGCTGACGGCTGCGATGTCATCCAGCGTGAGGCTGCTCCACAGGGACATGTCCAGCAGGTGGCGCATCACTACGGCAGTCAGCGACCAGCACACACTGACCCTGATCGCTTGCTGCTTGGTTCTGGAGATGTGGAAGGAGAAAATTAAAAAAAATTATTTATTCATTTAAAAAAACAGTACAATGTACCTCAGGGGAGGCCAACCTTTTGCATACCATGCGTCAATTTTTTCACAGACGAGTTCAGAGCTCAAGCACTTTTTTACCTTCTTACGTTCACGTTTGGGGTTGTAAAATAGGGATAATGGTAGGATCTGCTTCGCTTAGGGGAGGAAAAGGAATAACTCAATCACGCAATTCAATGAATTAATTTACGCCATTTCAAAGGGCACACGTTTATTGGAGCACCAATCTACAATAGTCCAATACATACAATCCATACATATGACACAAAATTTTGTCAGACTTAACAGTGAATATGTATAGGGTGGCGCAACAAGAACTGCAATTTTAAATTTACCGCCATTTTTCAGCTGTCAAACGTATGATAATATTTACAATAGACATACGTTATTTACATAACCTATAAATTAATCGTGCAGTGGTACACGATTGTAGAACTTAATTTAAATTTAAATTGCAGTTATTGTTGCGGAGCTCGAGAAATTACACGGTTGGAGAACTTTTCCTGCGATAAAGCCATTGTTTCATCAGCAGTATGACAAGTAGTCTCATCCTGCTGGAACCGCATGTTTTCGAAGTCTAAATCGTTCAATTGATGCCATAAAAAGGTTGAATCATGTCACGATATCGATTTCCATTGACCGAATGTATTATTTCATAGGGTGGCGCAACAAGAACTACAATTTTAAATTTACCGCCATTTTTCTGCTGTTCTGCTGAGTTGCGCCACCCTATACTTGCGGAGAAAAAAGCAAGACGCAAACTGCAGTGGTTTGTTGCGTGGCGCGAAACACAGCATTATCCGAAGTCATCATGCGAAACGGAAAGGGTAAGCATTCGTTTAGTTACATATTGCTGAAGAGGGTAAAATATGGACGACAGTTTCAAACTGCCAAGGAGCGCCATTTTTGCAAATGCAGCTCTTAACATTGCATCATAGAGTCTCAAGATATTAAAACCAGCTTTACCTTTTTTGTTTGTCACCACCAATAAGGAAGGTTCTTCCCCCTCCGTTGTGGATGTAGGCTGTCGGAGCACCCTCCACGCGGCGGCAGCCCTCGGGAGTGGAGCCCGGACGGGGTGGACAGCGCGGGGAAGCAGCTCTCTCCTCGGGGGTTTTGCGGCGGTGCGTGCACTGGACCGCGGTCAGGGTGTATCTGTAAGGAGAGAGGGGGAGAAGGAGCAAGGTTAGAGGTGGAAGGAGAGCAGGATGGGTACGAGTTAGAGGAGAGGATGGAGGAGAATAAGAATGGGTAAATAAGGTAAGAATGGAAAAAAGGAAGATAATGGATTAAGGAGAGGAAGGTAGAGGACAAATATAAGGAATTGATAGAGATAACATAATGGATTTAAGTGAGAAACTGGAGGATACAGGTAAGATAATAGAGTAAAGGGACAAAGATGGAAAGGGACAAAGATGGAAAACGGACAAAATTAAGATAGTGGATCAAAGAGAGAGAAACAGAGGACAAATATAAGAAATTGACAGAGGGAAGAAAATTAATTAAATGGAGAATATTAGAGAATAAATATTAAAAATGTATAATACAAAGGTAAGATAATGGATTAGAGGGAAAAAGTAGACAAATATAGGAAACGGACAGATTGTAGATAATGGATTAAAGACAAAGAAGTAGATGACAAAGGGAAAATGAATTCAAAGGAGAGAAGTAGGGGATAAAGATAGAAAATGGATAAAGATAAGAAACTGGCTTAGGTAGAGGAAGTGTGAACTACATTGTGAATAGGTAATTTGATATATCTCTTAACATTTCCATTTTCTGAGATAATACTACCCAAATTGAAAATATACGACACAGACTAGGAGTAAAGGAATAAGATAGGATAGGAAAAAAGCAGGATTAGAAATGGAACAGAAAGGAAAGGAAGACGGGAAGGAGTGGAAGAAAGAATGGGGAAGAGGTGCTGGGATAGACCAAAGGACGTGGGAGAAAAAGAATTGGTAAATAATTTGAAATCACAACACAAAAATAATGACCGACTAAATTCAATTAGATAAATGTCATTTGTAAAACACGTGTTAGCCAAGAGGTCTGTGAGGTCCAAGATGTGGTCAGATGGGGACGACAGCGTCGAAGATACTGGTACCAACATGTACAGAGAATGAATTCCACAAGAATTCCATACATAGCTCTGCATGGGGTGCCGGATGGACGGCGTCCACCAGGGAGACCCCCGAAACGATGGAGAGATAGCTGGAGCTCAGCATCACAGGGCAATCCTGCAGTAACAGACTCTTGAGAGTTTACAGAAAGTTTAAGAAGAAGAAGTGTTAGCCGGAAAGTCAAAAGATTTTTGATCCCTTGAAGATCAGAAAAGGTAATACTCAAATTCTAGATCGTGGTACGCAAACACTTCAACAAACAGTCAATTAGTACAGTAGCAATGTAGTGGACAGACATTAGAAGCAGTGCAGAGAGATCCAACGAACTGGATGGCCCCAGACATCATTCGCATGACCACCAGCCCCCAGCCCTTAAGTTAAAATCTAAATACAGCTTCATTAAGGTCACCGAGCCTCTGAGACGACTACCTAGTGTTGTTAGGACGAACGAATGGAAAAGAACATTAGGCTTAAAGGAGTGGATTTTGCCTGTAGATATTACCACCTAGAAGATAAAATTAAGAGCTGGAAGATAAAATTAAGAGCTCACGCATTCGTGGCAGCCTGGGAGTCACTGACATAAATATTAAGCTGGAAGAGCGACAGCTGAGATGGTACGGGTACATAAGACGGAGACCACCAGACCATACTGTAAATCAGGCAATGTCTGTGGATCTTCCTCGACAGCCATCTAGAGGAAGACCTAAGAACTCCTGGATGACTCGATGCTCCAAAATCCTGCAGAGAAACGGCCTAGATGAAAGCGACACCCAGAACCGAACAATATACAGCCTGAGAACGAGAAAAACCGACCCCAACAGCCTACCTAGGCAATGAGTTGGGACAGTGACAGGAAGAAGATAGGAATTGAAAGAACCAAAGACATGTCAAAATGGGGAATGCTGCATGATGTATGTATCTCTGATGAGAAGCAGTCCATGCGACACTTGCTGCAGTGTCCAAGATGTCCAGTTGTCTTCGCTTTCTGACTGAATTGACGTTGGAATGGCAAGGGGATCCTCGACTACGAGGCCCAGCAACGACGACACTCCACCTTAAGTCAAATGTATTACTATCACAGATCAGAAGAACTACAAAGGTTTTTTTGTAGTTCGTCTTCCTGCAGTTAGTTTTGTTATGAAATATGGTTTTTCAAACATATGTAGATGCGATGAAGAATCTAATCCAATGGCCGCACCCACTACCTTCCTATCCTTACTCAACTTGAAAATATTTGTTTTGTGATATTTTTAATCAATTATGACGGGTTCGAATACTGAGTCGGCGCATCTTTGAGAAGAGTCTATTCCCTAAACAGCACTATATAAATTGAATAATTTATATTTTTTTATGTTGAAATGCCAAATTCAGTATTGACAAATTGAGAATTATCAAAACGGATGGCGATACAATGACAGGCAGGGTAAAATTTACTGTCAAAACTCACTACACTGAAGAAAATGTAGCATGGTCCCTGTGACGTTTCACAAATTTGCCCCAATACAACGTTGTAACGTCGTTCAGTAATTTTAATTATTTAGTCAACTTTAATATAAGCCTCGATTCTAATAAATAGCAAGTTATTTAGGTAAATATATTACATAAAACTAACAATAATGACAAATTTATACATCTTGTTACAAATTAGCAAAAATATGTCAGTTTGTTAAATCAAATAATATTTGGTGACGTTTGTCAAAAGTCACTACGTTAGTTTGCATTGGCTAGGGATGGGGTATACTATAATTGGTTTTTCGATTTTTTTTATACCTACATAAAATTAAATGTTCGTAATTAGTATTAATTCATAGTGGATCTTGGCCTATTTAAAGATAGATACAAATCATACAATACATTAGAAAGTCAATATAATGAAAATTAGGAATTAAAACGTCAGTTTAGAGAAAAACAATTTTTCGATTCATAAAAAAACGATTCGATTTGTGAAAAAAAAAAACGATTTTACCCCATCCCTTTGAGACATGACATTTCAAACGTCACAGGGATCATGCTACATTTTCTTGAGTATGATACAATAAAATAACATTATTTTTCGAATGACCTAATTATATCTTAATTTCATCGATGCCAACATGAGTATTAAGACACGTATCCATCACCTGTTAGGACCTTGTCCAGAAGCGCACGCGTTCGTAACGAAGAAATCAGAAAGCCAACATGAGTATTAAGACACTTATCCATCACCTGTTAGGACCTTGTCCAGAAGCGCACGCGTTCGTAACGAAGAAATCAGCCAGATCTTTGGTACTCGAGAACCCAACAACAGTCGGTTTTCCATATCCAACACGAAGCTTCTCAGAGCACAGACCCTGAGGGTCCCACAAGAACACGACACACTTATTACCGCTGAAAATGTACTCCGAAACAGTTGGATCTACCAGTTCTTTTTCCTCAGCTAGTATTTTCTCCTCCACGTCTGTTAGTAGATGATCCACTATAGAGCGTATCGAACTATGTATTGAAAGTATTTCAAATTTTGATTCCACAACTTCTTCTGGTTCTACTGCTTCAACTGGTTCTCCCTCGACAACCGCTACCGTTTCTTCAACTCCCTCTTCTTTAGGTTCAACTTTTCCTTCTTCCACTGGTGTCGAAACGGTTTCAGCTTCTGGTTTGATCTCCTCCACTTTAACTTCATCCTCTTTTATAATTACAGAACTTTCTTTTTTCATCTCATCATAATCTACTTTACTCGACACTGTTGACATAACACTTTTAGTTGACATCGTTCTCGACGGTGGTTGTAATAATTTCTTGTCCTCCTGTTTGACTTGTTCGACAACTGGTTGTGGCTGTGTTACCTTTATTGGTGAAGGTTGCTTTGAGGGTGCAGTTTCCTTCGTATCTTCAACTTCATCTGACTTCTTTCCCCCCTTACCTTTCTTCCCATCTTTACCTTTCTTTTTTTTATCCCCTTTACCACCACGTTTACCTTTTGGAGGTGGAGGTGGTGGGGGTGGTTTATTAACGATCTCTGCTATCTTTACAACGTCCACCATAACTCCGGCTTCTTGTATTTCGTCACTAAAAAGCACATCTTTAGACAAAATCTGTTCCGGTCCACTTTCTACATATTGTTCTACATTAATTTCAACCTCATTTTCACTCTTAATAGACGCGTTTCTCATTTTTGAAGAGGCATCAGTTTTAAGTGTTGCGATTGATTCTTTGTTAGTAGTCACCGCCGGATCTGCTTCCCCCGGAGGTTCTCCTTCTACATTGACAGCGCTCCCTGCTTCTGCACCATCTCCTGCACCGCCTGCGTCTTCTTCTTTGGGTTCTTCAGGCGGAGGAGGATGGTGTATATCATATAGTTTCATATGCTTCCTGTACTTGTAATGTTCATCTGGATCCATCGTCCAAACAGCCACAATGTAATTCCTCGCCATCAAAACGCCGTGCGTATTGTCAAGCTGTCAAGAAAAGAAAACAAATGATAACAGTGGATAACAAAACAAAACTGAAGTATCACGAAGTTTGCAATATCAAGACTATAACACCTAAGTAACATGTATCTCTGAGAAGTAAAATAAATCTTAGTATATGTTTGATTTTCTCAATATTCCTTAATGCCTTTAACAAATATGCTCTAAAGCGAGGAATTGCCTGTGTTTATGTAGCACTGCGCAGGTGTTGATATGCCTCCTGGAGTGTGCTTGCTGCAGTGCTAGAGCAATATACGCACAGGCGTCATCCATCCACAGGATGGACTGACAATCTTACTCTATAGCGAGGGATTGCCTGTATGTATGTAGCACTGCTCAGGTGTTGATCTGCCTGCTGGTGTGTGCTTGCTGTAGTGCTGTGTGCATGCATACAATAGAGCAATACACGCACAGGCGTCATCCATCCACAGGATGGACTGACAATCTTACTCTATAGCGAGGGATTGCCTGTATGTATGTAGCACTGCTCAGGTGTTGATCTGCCTGCTGGTGCGTGCTTGCTGTAGTACTGTGTGCATGCCCACAATAGAGCAATACACGCACAGGCGTCATCCATCCACAGGATGGACTGACAATCTTACTCTATAGCGAGGGATTGCCTGTATGTATGTAGCACTGCTCAGGTGTTGATCTGCCTGCTGGTGTGTGCTTGCTGTAGTGCTGTGTGCATGCATACAATAGAGCAATACACGCACAGGCGTCATCCATCCACAGGATGGACTGACAATCTTACTCTATAGCGAGGGATTGCCTGTATGTATGTAGCACTGCTCAGGTGTTGATCTGCCTGCTGGTGCGTGCTTGCTGTAGTACTGTGTGCATGCCCACAATAGAGCAATACACGCACAGGCGTCATCCATCCACAGGATGGACTGACAATCTTACTCTATAGCGAGGGATTGCCTGTATGTATGTAGCCCTGCTCAGGTGTTGATCTGCCTGCTGGTGTGTGCTTGCTGTAGTGCTATGTGCATGCATACAATAGAGCAATTCACGCACAGGCGTCATTCCATCCACAGGATGGACTGACAATCTTACTCTATAGCGAGGGATTGCCTGTATGTATGTAGCACTGCTCAGGTGTTGATCTGCCTGCTGGTGTGTGCTTGCTGTAGTGCTGTGTGCATGCATACAATAGAGCAATACACGCACAGGCGTCATTCCATCCACAGGATGGACTGACAATCTTACTCTATAGCGAGGGATTGCCTGTATGTATGTAGCACTGCTCAGGTGTTGATCTGCCTGCTGGTGCGTGCTTGCTGTAGTACTGTGTGCATGCCCACAATAGAGCAATACACGCACAGGCGTCATCCATCCACAGGATGGACTGACAATCTTACTCTATAGCGAGGGATTGCCTGTATGTATGTAGCACTGCTCAGGTGTTGATCTGCCTGCTGGTGCGTGCTTGCTGTAGTACTGTGTGCATGCCCACAATAGAGCAATACACGCACAGGCGTCATCCATCCACAGGATGGACTGACAATCTTACTCTATAGTGAAGTATTGCCTGTATGTATGTAGCACTGCTCAGGTGTTGATCTGCCTGCTGGTGCGTGCTTGGTGTAGTGCTGTGTGCATGCCCACAATAGAGCAATACACGCACAGGCGTCATCCATCCACAGGATGGACTGACAATCATACTTTATAGCGAGGGATTGCCTGTATGTATGTAGCACTGCTCAGGTGTTGATCTGCCTGCTGGTGTGTGCTTGCTGTAGTGCTGTGTGCATGCATACAATAGAGCAATACACGCACAGGCGTCATTCCATCCACAGGATGGACTGACAATCTTACTCTATAGCGAGGGATTGCCTGTATGTATGTAGCACTGCTCAGGTGTTGATCTGCCTGCTGGTGCGTGCTTGCTGTAGTACTGTGTGCATGCCCACAATAGAGCAATACACGCACAGGCGTCATCCATCCACAGGATGGACTGACAATCTTACTCTATAGCGAGGGATTGCCTGTATGTATGTAGCACTGCTCAGGTGTTGATCTGCCTGCTGGTGTGTGCTTGCTGTAGTGCTGTGTGCATGCATACAATAGAGCAATACACGCACAGGCGTCATTCCATCCACAGGATGGACTGACAATCTTACTCTATAGCGAGGGATTGCCTGTATGTATGTAGCACTGCTCAGGTGTTGATCTGCCTGCTGGTGTGTACTTGCTGTAGTGCTATGTGCATGCATACAATAGAGCAATACACGCACAGGCGTCATCCATCCACAGGATGGACTGACAATCTTACTCTATAGCGAGGGATTGCCTGTATGTATGTAGCACTGCTCAGGTGTTGATCTGCCTGCTGGTGTGTGCTTGCTGTAGTGCTGTGTGCATGCTCACAATAGAGCAATACACGCACAGGCGTCATCCATCCACAGGATGGACTGACAATCTTACTCTATAGTGAAGTATTGCCTGTATGTATGTAGCACTGCTCAGGTGTTGATCTGCCTGCTGGTGCGTGCTTGGTGTAGTGCTGTGTGCATGCCCACAATAGAGCAATACACGCACAGGCGTCATCCATCCACAGGATGGACTGACAATCATACTTTATAGCGAGGGATTGCCTGTATGTATGTAGCACTGCTCAGGTGTTGATCTGCCTGCTGGTGTGTACTTGCTGTAGTGCTGTGTGCATGCATACAATAAAGCAATACACGCACAGGCGTCATCCATCCACAGGATGGACTGACAATCTTACTCTATAGCTAGGGATTGCCTGCATGTATGTAGCACCTCATATTTGGTGCTTAATGTAACGTTATATCCTTGTTCATAGTGAAAATTTTACAATGTCAATGTCGAGGATCCTGATAAACCACGGCCATGCAGAAAAAGAGTTTCGAATTAACACACAGTAAAAATCTGCCCTCACCTCCCCAAAGAACTTGTTCAATCCTCTGGAGACGCTGAGGATCTCCTCATGTTCGTCTTCTCTGGCTCTTATGTCCCCAACAATCACATCCCGTGTGATGTCCAAGTTTACCTGTAAAGCAACATAGAACTATATTTTTTTATGTTTAACCCTTCCTTCCCTGTGATGTGTAACTAGTACACATTGCTTCTAAAAACTTTAATATCTCTATAAATATTATAAAAACTGGGTCCAGATTTTAGGTATTCCTCCGTAATACATTTACGCATTGAATGAAAAAATAATATTAATAATGATTAGCACTTATCGGCCACATCAGAGATATTTTGTGTAAATCGGGAATAAATTCACCAATACAATCAAACGTGTGCCAGTGTGTGACGTAGGTATATTCATTCTAAAAACCGCTATGGGTGAGGAAGCGACGCTATTCACGTTTCACTCTCGGTTCATGGGAACGCAAAAAATAGAATCTCAGTTCGCTCGCTTTTCTCGCTCAATAGCTCAGTTTTCGTTCGAGATGGTCGCTTCGCCCGTTTTGTGAACGTCGGCCGATGTTTTTTTCATGTTTTCAGCAATTAAATTTTAATTATTATGACTTTTGACTTCAAATTTAATTAATTTAAGCGATTGGCTATGAATATCCTTATTTTTCCGCTTTTAAATCGCTCATTTTTACATGTGTAATAAATACACAGCACCGGAACGCGCGATTTTTTTTAGCACAATAAGGGTTAATTCGTATTAAAATCCAGATGAAAACCAGACTGGAAGCCTTTCTAGGAAATCTGGGTTCCAGTGGGATTTGAACCCGCTACCGACAGCTAGGAGACAGGTGTCTTATCAATTAGCCCACTGAGGTCGTCAATAACTGAAGATAAAGTAGACTAAAAAGTCTTAACTCGAAAAGTACAAAAATCTGTTATAATTAGTGTCTACAACAATATTTTAGTATCAACATAGATGTATGAAAGTGAAATGTAGACGTTGAGGAGCCTAATAAAGGCGTGCACAGAGAATAATGCATGGGGGACAATGTAACAATGTTTTTTTTTTTCATTACGTTTAAATAGAAAATCCATTTCTCATCACCGGTCACTAAGTCACAAAGAAATGGGCTTAATTGTTCTTTTTCTTGCAATAATCTGCTAATGCTGAGCCGTTGAACCATGTTGCGGTCGATCAGTGCGTGTGGAACCCAAACACCTTTTTTAATCTTGCCCCAACCTCTTAAGGATCCTCCGAGTACTGGACCAGGATGTACCGACCTTTTCCGATAATTTTTCAATGGTCAGCATCGGATCTTCTTCGATTGCAGACTTCAGGGCTGCTTCATCCACCTGGACGGGTCGTCCACTTCGAGGCTCGTTTTCCAAACACAAATCACCACATTTAATTTTTTTGAACCATCGTTGGCATTCCCTGATATTCAATATGTCACCGTAAATCTCGCAGATATCCTTCGTAGCCTCTGTCGCTTTCTTTTCCTAATGATATTGAAAAAGTATACAGCTCCGTAGATGTTGTTCCGACGGACACGTCTCTTCCATTGTCTTCAGAGGGATAAAATAACCCGTTTTTTTTATCTCAATGCCACGAGCAGGTAGCCGCTTCACAAGAGAAACTTATAACACGTCCTTACTGCTTAACAGACTGAAGGAGACTATTTTAAAGATGACGCATCAACAAAAACGACATGACTTATGGCTACCCCTAATCTAAAAGAAGAGGAAATAAATTGATAAGGAATAAATGTGAACTGAAAGCTAACATGTTGAGTAAGAGCACGTTGAGATGGTTTGGGCGTATGGAATGAAAGAATTAAAATATATTATAAAACAAATTTATAGTGCAAATGAGTGTAAGGCGTATGAGAGGAATATCAAGGAAAGTATGGTTCGATCAAGTGAATGCTATTTAAATAAAAATAGGAAGTAAGAGAAATCGTCGGAGCTGTATGAGATGTATTGATGTGGAAGAGGCGAAATTTGTGTTGTGATAGGAAAGTTTGGAACCATCTCCTATCTACCTAGCTTAGCAGGGAAATAGCTTGATGGTAGATTAACAACTCACCTTGAAGTAACAGCATATATAGTAGATTAACAACCCACCTTGAAGTAACAGCAGATAGGTTAACAACTCACCTTGAAGTAACAGCAGATAGATTAACAACTCACCTTGAAGTAACAGCAGATAGATTAACAACTCCCCTTGAAGTGACAGCAGATAGATTAACAACTCACCTTGAAGTATAAGGAGATATATTAACAACTCACCTTGAAGTAACGACACATAGGTTAACAACTCACCTTGAAGTAACAGCAGATAGTTTAATGAATCACCTTGAAGTAACAGCAGATAGATTAACATCTCACCTTGAAGTATAAGCAGATAGATTAACAACTCACCTTGAAGTAACGACATATAGGTTAACAACTCACCTTGAAGTAACAGCAGATAGTTTAACGAATCACCTTGAAGTAACAGCAGATAGATTAACAACTCACCTTGAAGTATAAGGAGATAGATTAACAACTCACCTTGAAGTAACGACATATAGGTTAACAACTCACCTTGAAGTAACAGCAGATAGTTTAACGAATCACCTTGAAATAACAGCAGATAGATTAACAACTCACCTTGAAGTATAAGGAGATAGATTAACAACTCACCTTGAAGTAACGACACATAGGTTAACAACTCACCTTGAAGTAACAGCAGATAGTTTAACGAATCACCTTGAAGTAACAGCAGATAGATTAACAACTCACCTTGAAGTATAAGGAGATAGATTAACAACTCACCTTGAAGTAACGACACATAGGTTAACAACTCACCTTGAAGTAACAGCAGATAGTTTAACGAATCACCTTGAAGTAACAGCAGATAGATTAACAACTCACCTTGAAGTATAAGGAGATAGATTAACAACTCACCTTGAAGTAACGACACATAGGTTAACAATTCACCTTGAAGTAACAGCAGATAGTTTAACGAATCACCTTGAAGTAACAGCAGATAGATTAACAACTCACCTTGAAGTATAAGGAGATAGATTAACAACTCACCTTGAAGTAACGACACATAGGTTAACAACTCACCTTGAAGTAACAGCAGATAGATTACCAAGTCACCTTGAAGTAACAACCGATAGATTGACAACTCACCTTGAAATCAGAGACAAAAAAGCTGGTGAGGATGGTGAATGGCTTCCTCTTGTCACACTCTCCGGGAATCTTGGCCGAGTGCAGCTGGCCCCCATATTCCAGTGCAGCATCCGGCACCTCCTTGTTCCAGTGGTTGCAGGGTTCTATACAGTCAGCCACTACGCCCAGCATGGCGCATGCGTAGTCCTGAAAAGTAAAGGACGAGTTATAATAATGATAAGGCAATTTATGTACGATCCAAATCGATCCAATAGGGCGTGGCGTTATGATAGAGCCTTTGTAGTTGCTAGTCCTGTGGCGTGGAATGCTCTGATTCTTAGTGTTAGAGATATAGGTGGTGTATGCAGGATTTGAACCTGGGACACTCGCTTGCTTAGCATGGATGCTGATTGTTCAACGACAATAATTATGTAGGAAGTAAAGTAAATGTTGAGCTTGTCCGCTGACAATAATTACGTAGAAAGTAAAGGAAATGTTGAGCTCGTCCACTGACAATAATTATGAAGGAAGTAAAGTGAATGTTGAGCTCATCCGTTAACAATAATTATGTAGGAAGTAAAGTGAATGTTGAGCTCGTCTGTTAACAATAATTATGTAGGAAGTAACGTAAATGTTGACCTCATCCGCTGACAATAATTTTGTAAGAAGTAAAGTAAATGTTGACCTCGTCCGCTGACAATAATTATCTAAGAAGTAAAGTAAATGCTGAGCACGTCCACCGACAGTAATTGTGTAGGAAGTCCAGTTAACGTTGAGCTCGTCCCCCGACAGTAATTATGTGGGGAATACAGTTAACGATGAGCTCGTCTACCAACATTAATTATATAGGATGTTAATGTTGAGCTCGTCCACCGACAATAATTATGTGGGGAATACAGTTAATGATGAGCTCGTTTACCAACAGTAATTATGTAGGATGTGAATGTTGAGCTCGTCCACCGACAGAAATTATGAGTATAGTTAATGTTGAGCACGTCCGGCGACAGTAATTGTGTAAGAAGTACAGTTAACGTTGAGCTCGTCCCCCGACAGTAATTATGTGGGGAATACAGTTAATGATGAGCTCGTCTACAAACAGTAATTATGTAGGGTGTTAATGTTGAGCTCGTCCACCGACAATAATTATGTGGAGAAATACAGTTAATGATGAGCTCGTTTACCAACAGTGATTATGTATGATGTTAATGTTGAGCTCGTCCACCGACAGCAATTATGAGTATAGTTAATGTTGAGCTCGTTCATCGACAGTAATTAGTAGGAAGTAAAGTAAATGTTGAGCTCGTCCCGCGACAGTAATTATGTGTGGAATACAGTTAATGATGAGCTCGTCTACCAATTAATTACGAGTATGTAGAGTGTTAATGTTGAGCTCGTCCACCGACAATAATTACGTGGGGAAT
Organism: Odontocerum albicorne; assembly: GCA_949825065.1. Taxonomy (NCBI): domain Eukaryota; kingdom Metazoa; phylum Arthropoda; class Insecta; order Trichoptera; family Odontoceridae; genus Odontocerum; species Odontocerum albicorne. The sequence continues at coordinate 1,340,394 of OX463866.1, forward strand.
ACAGTTAATGATGAGCTCGTTTACCAACAGTAATTAATTATGTAGGATGTTAATGTTGAGCTCGTCCACCGACAGCAATTATGAGTATAGTTAATGTTTTAGCTAATTTCCTACTAATTACTGTCGATGCTCGTACATCGACAGTAATTAGTAGATAATAAAGTTAATGTTGAGCTCGTCCACCGACAGTTACTATGTAGGAAGTAAATTAAATGTTGAAATCTTCCGCTGGCAATAATTGAAGGGCTCGGCAGTAAATAATGGTAAGCGACAAAATTACAAAAGACGAGTTTCAAAATTACAAATGAGATAGTTCAGGGTATAATTAAAAAATCTAATATTTAAACAGAATAGTCGTAAAATCTCGTACTTTTTAAAATTACATTATTTTTTAATAAATGTTTCATGAATAAATTTTAAGATTTTATAAAGACTTGTTTGCTTAATATCCCAAAATGTGATACATGTCGCTTATCATTATTTACTGCCGAGCCCTTCATTTATGAAGGGAGTAAATTAAATGTTGAGCTCGTCCACTTACAATAATTATGAAGGAAGTTATGTAAATGTTGAGCTCGTCCACTTACAATAATTATGAAGGAAGCAATGTAAATGTTGAGCTCGTCCACTGACAATAATTATGAAGGAAGCAATGTAAATGTTGAGCTCGTCCACTGACAATAATTATGAAGGAAGCAATGTAAATGTTGAGCTCGTCCACTGACAATAATTATGAAGGAAGCAATGTAAATGTTGAGCTCGTCCACTGACAATAATTATGAAGGAAGTAATGTAAATGTTGAGCTCGTCCACCGACAATTAGTATGTAGGAAATAAAGTAGATGTTAAACTCGTCTTTCTTCTTCCCAGTGTCATGTCAGGTCCCCCCAACGTTGAATATCACCTCAGAGTAGGCACCTTTGCCCCCGGCAGCCCGAAAAAGATCCTCAACGCTCCTTATACCAGTCTAATCACGTATATTGCGGAGCCAGGAGATTTGCCTCCTGCCAATACCTCTTCAACCCTCTATTTCGCCTTGGTTGATCAGGTGCAGTAATTTGTACTTTGCTCCTTTAAGTACATGACCCAAATAGGACACCTTTCGGATTTTAATATTAGTCAGCAACTCTCTATCAGCTTTGGCTCTTTGAAGAACCCTCGTGCTGCTGACCATATCCGTCCAGGGTATCCGTAGCATTCTCCGGTGTATACACATTACGAATGCTTCCAGTCGGTTCATACTACCAACTTTGAGGGTCCATGATTCTATTCCATGCAATAACACTGACCAAACGTAGCATTTGACTTAAGTCATCCACCGACAGTAATTATGTAGGAAGTAAAGTAAATGTTGAACTCACAAGTTCCCTCCTGTCCTTGGTTCTCTCGTTCTCCGTGTCTCCCACCAGGAACCAATTGCCGCTCGCGAGGACGGTGAAGTGCTGTCCGATGTTCAGCAACTCTTGTGTATCTGGAAATATTGACGAGGTTTACAGAAAGAAGAAACATAATGGTAATACATAAACATCATCACTCAATTTCCCTGTCGGGGTAGAGAGAGAGGGCATAGCGCCAGACTTTCATATACTGGCACAAATCTTCAGCCTCTTCTATATCTAAACAACTTTTACAATTTCTCCGCTTTTCAACGTTTGCTTCTTTCGAAATATTATTAATTTGATCCAACAAAACTATCATTGGTCTTCTCACACGCCTTCCACTCACATTTGCACAAAATATCTACTATGTTAGTCTTTCTTCATTCATTCTACATTTCCAAACCATCTCAGTATGTTCTTCTTCATCTTAATTAACCTTTCCCTTCCTGTGCTAAAAAAAATCGTGCGTTCCGGTGCTGTGTATTTAATACACATGTAAAAATGAGCGATTCAAAATCGGAAAAAATAAGAACATTCATAGCCAATCGCTTAAATTAATCAAATTTGAAGGCAAAAGTGATAATAATTGAAATTTAATTGCTGAAAACATGAAAAAAAAATCATTGGCCGACGTTCACAAAACGGGCGAATCGACCACCTCGTATGGATGACCGCGAGCTACTGAGACGGGACACTAACACTGTGCATGTTAGTGTTCGATTATTACTCGAAGGAAGAAACACAACTGCGAACTGAGATTTTATTTCTTGCGTTCATGTTCGTCAAAAGTCACTACGTTAGTCTGCATTGGCTATGGATGGGGTATACGGTAATCAGATTTTCGATTTTTTTATACCTAAAATTAAATGTTCGTAATTAGTTTTAATTCATAGTGGATCCTCGCCTATTTAAAGATAAATACAAATCATAAAATACATTAGAAAGTCAGTATAACGAAAATTAGGAAGAAAGAAAAACGTCAGTTTAGAGAAAAACAATTTTTCGATTTATAAAAAAAAAACGATTCGATTTGTAAAAAAAAATTATTTTACCCCATCCCTTTGAGACACGACACTTAAAACGTCACAGGGACCATGCTACATTATCACAAAATTCACTACTTAAGACGTGTCATTCAATTCGAAAATAAACTAAAATGTTTTGTCGAAATGTGTTCGTGTTAAGTGTTTTTTTTTGTGTTAAACGAAAATAAATTTATGACATTACGTAGCATTTTGCCATGACCAGAATACTATTTCATGTTAACTGATTTTTCACGTCAAGCTGCAACCTCACTCGGAGATATCTGGGATGTGTACCAGGTCTTCGAATCAGCTAAATTGAGTAAATGAGAATGGATAAAGAAGCTCTAGGCATTACCTTCAAGCGGAGGACAGATTGGGTCTACTGTAGCGACCAGTGCTCCAGAGACGGTGGTCACCTTCATTGGGTAGATGACCAGGCGGTTCTCCGTGAAACCGTAAGGAAGGATGGTGCCTGGAATTAAAAACATTATTTACATCTCACTTTAAGGCAGACAATGTTTTGCCAAAGGACCAGCAACGGCAAAAGCCCTGTCATAAGATCGTATGCAAAGACTTGGAAACGAGTTTTGCAACAATTTAGATATTTTTAATATAAGTATATATAGTATTCGTCAGAATATCACAACAATATTTAGAAATAGCCACTAACTTTGTGCTCTCCTTTATTAATATAAATAACGTAATATAAACAAAACATTAAGGACAATACTTTGCCTCTGGAGTTGAGTAACCCTGCATCAACATGTAGAAAGGTTTTAATTCTGCAAAGCAACTTGCATCTCGTTCTACTAATGACGCCATGTGTTTTCTACATCTCAATATCTATCCATAAAATTCCCACAAAATTCTCAAAAAATCCAATATTTGTTCTCTCTCTCCGTGGTTGCAGTCCTAAGACTGGTTTGCAGCAATTTCAACTCTTCTCCTCCATTCCCCCCTGTCCTGTGCGGCTCTTTTTAAATCTGTATATGTTGAGCAGCGCACGTCCACCAACAGGTCCTCCAGGTACTCTCGGCGTGGGCGTCCCCTAGAGTTTGTCCCCTCGGTCATACCCTCCATCATGGCATGCAAGAGGCCCTCTTGTCTTATTATATGACCGATCCATCTTGCACGCCTTTCGGACAGGATCCTGAGCAGGTGCCTTCCTCCTTCGATTCGTTGGAGAATCTCTTCATTTGTGATGCGGTCTCTCCAGGAAATTCCTAATAGTCTTCTTTAGGACCACATCTCAAAAGCCTCTAGTCTTCGTCTGTCTCTTTCGGATAGGCACCATGTCTCGCAGCCGTACATCAAGATACTCCATACATAGGTCTTGATGAGGAGTATTCTCAGTTTTAGGTCTATATTATTTGATTCTATTATTTTCGACCTTTTATTAAATGCAAGTCTAGCCTGATGTATACGGCTGTCGACCTCGCTCTTGGACCGACCGTCCCATGTTATTTTGCTCCCGAGGTAGACAAACTCCTCGGTGTTCTTTAGTGGTTTACCCGACATCACTATTCTCATCTGGTGTTGGCGCTCGGCCTACAGTCAGCAGCTTTGTTTTGTCTTTATTTATCTTCATACTGTAGTTATTTTGAAGAATGCTTTCCATAGTTGTTAAGGCCTCTTGTAGTTCCTCTTCACTTTCAGCAACCATAGCAATATCGTCAGCGAACCTTATCATATCCACCTTTTGCCCGTGTATCTTTACACCTTCTCTGTGATTCATTTGTTCTATGTATGCGTTATTCCACTAAAAACAAATCTGAGTTCTTTACCTCTATAAAATAAGTCTTGGACAATAACGTAAGTCTGCTTGGTGAAGTGAGGTAATATTTTGTGGTATACATACATAACATACATTGAACTTAAATATACATATAATTATTAAATAATTTTAAAACGATGACTGTAATTTATTATTACTACTGCTTTTTGTATCTTCGTGTTAGTTTAAGATAAAGTTTTGTATTATTTGTCAATAATTTTAAGTACTTGTATAACCTGTCACATGTTCATTTGTATATAAAGACACTGTTGTGTCGTTAACTAAATAAATAATAAATAAAATTAAAATAATTTCTCACCCTATTGGATTGATATGGAACAATTAATTTAGTCGTTGAAGACGAAATTGATCTCAAAGTTCTACTCCTTTCTGGAGAACCATTTATCGGACACATATACAATGCAGACATCCTATTAAGGGACTTGAGTACAAATAGACAATGTTTTAATTCACACCTGAGTCGATGTAGATTTCTCCACCGGATATTTGAGTCAAAATAACTTTTTTTTAGTCAACTACTGCCACGAAAAATATTAAATGGAATATTTTAAGTATCAACTGAAAGGTCAATAGTAATGTTACGTCACAATTCTTACGCCATTCACATCACTTGATCTATGACATCAACAGATGAAGAAGAAGAAATGATTCTAGTACAATTAGATATTCTGAGAGAAACAAAGAGAAAGACCATATTCACATAACTTTTATCATATTATTTCTTATGTAAATTGCAGAAGCTACTGTGTTACGTAAGTATTCCAATTTTGAAGATATTCTTAGAGAATGAGACAAAGAGAGACCATATTCACATCACTTTTATCACAGTATTTCTTATGTAAATTGCAGAAGCTACTGCGTTACGTAAGTATTCCAATTTTGAAGATATTCTTAGAGAATGAGACAAAGAGAGGCCATATTCACATCACTTTTATCACAGTATTTCTTATGTAAATTGCAGAAGCTACTGCGTTACGTAAGTATTCCAATTTTGAAGATATTCTTAGAGAATGAGACAAAGAGAGGCCATATTCACATCACTTTTATCACAGTATTTCTTATGTAAATTGCAAAAGCTACTGCGTTACGTAAGTATTCCAATTTTGAAGATATTCTTAGAGAATGAGACAAAGAGAGGCCATATTCACATCACTTTTATCACAGTATTTCTTATGTAAATTGCAGAAGCTACTGCGTTACGTAAGTATTCCAATTTTGAAGATATTCTTAGAGAATGAGACAAAGAGAGGCCATATTCACATCACTTTTATCACAGTATTTCTTATGTAAATTGCAGAAGCTACTGCGTTACGTAAGTATTCCAATTTTGAAGATATTCTTAGAGAATGAGACAAAGAGAGGCCATATTCACATCACTTTTATCACAGTATTTCTTATGTAAATTGCAGAAGCTACTGCGTTACGTAAGTATTCCAATTTTGAAGATATTCTTAGAGAATGAGACAAAAAGAGGCCATATTCACATCACTTTTATCACAGTATTTCTTATGTAAATTGCAGAAGCTACTGCGTTACGTAAGTATTCCAATTTTGAAGATATTCTTAGAGAATGAGACAAAGAGATGCCATATTCACATCACTTTTATCACAGTATTTCTTATGTAAATTGCAGAAGCTACTGCGTTACGTAAGTATTCCAATTTTGAAGATATTCTTAGGGAATGAGACAAAAAGAGACCATATTCACATCACTTTTATCACAGTATTTCTTATGTAAATTGCAGAAACTACTGCATAACGTAAGTAACATAAGCATTCCTATTTTGAAGCTCATGCTATTGAAATAAAACAAGGCGACAATTTGAAGCTCAATCAGTTGAAACTTTGAATTTGTTTTATCATATTGCCTCATATAATTGCACAATGACTTTAGTTTGGTGGCACAAATCATCCTAGTTTAGGTGGATTGCCTATTTGAAAAAAAAACTTAAGTTGGTGAACATTGCGACAAGAGATTTTGTGTACAAAGAAATATTTTGAAAATTATACCCTATTTTTAAGTTAACCTCTTCTTTACCTGAAAGATAAAATTAAGAGCTCACACATTCGTGGTAGCCTGGGAGTCACTGACATAAATAGTAAGCTGGAAGAGACATTAGAAGCAGTGCAGAGAGATCCAACGAACTGGATGGCGCCAGACATCATTCGCATGACCACCAGCCCCCAGCCCTTAAGTTAAAATCTAAATACAGCTTCATTAAGGTCACCGAGCCTCTGAGACGACTACCTAGTGTTGTTAGGACGAACGAATGGAAAAGAACATTAGGCTTAAAGGAGTGGATTTGGCCTGTAGATAAAATTAAGAGCTGGAAGATAAAATTAAGAGTTCACACATTCGTGGTAGCCTGGGAGTCACTGACATAAATAGTAAGCTGGAAGAGCGACAGCTGAGATGGTAAGGGCACATAAGACGGAGACCACCGGACCATGCGGTAAATCAGGCAATGTCTGTGGATCTTCCACGACAGCCGTCCACAAGAAGACCAAAAGAACTCCTGGATGACTCTCAATGCTCCAAAATCCTGCAGAGAAACGGCCTAGATGAAAGCGACACCCAGAACCGAAGAATATACAGCCTGAGAACGAGGAGAGGCGACCCCAATAGCCTACCTAGGCAATGAGTTGGGACAGTGCCAGGAAGAAGAAGATGAAGATTTAAGTTGACCTCTTCAAACCTGGTGTCCATTAAAATGGTCACCGCGTTCATATGTAAGCTTTTTAAGTAACTTTGTGGTATATTTCTGTTCCCAATGATGACAAATGAAATTTAGGATACTATTTTATCGACTTAGAATGTTTTGGGCGCCATCTATCTAAACTAATACGACATAACGTTTTTATTTATTTATTTAACACTTTTATTGCAAATACAATCTGGCGTACTTATTGCCAGGTGGCTATCTCTACCAACCAACCAGACAAAAGTAAATGAAGCAAGTTACATGGTCGTTAAAAAACATTCATATGACTATCCATCCCAATGAAATCTATGAACACATACGTGAGCATATGCCCACAAAGACGGACAATCCCCCGAACATTCTTTTTCATATAAAGTGAGATATCATCAATCAAAGGAAAAGGAATGGGTTTTGGGTATTGTTGCATCTAGTGTAAATAATACACTCACAAATAAGAAATTAAAAAAAAAAAGTCGGACTTAAAATAAGTTCAAAAAATGAATACTGATATTTTTTTCAGAATTAAGAAAAAAATGGGGTTTCCGGGCGGAAAACAAACGTCTTATCAATAAGGTCAAGAAAATTGAGGAAGATGCGAAGAACCAACAGGTTCATGTATTGCCACTTATATATAACATCCTAAACAGTCCGGTCGCCCCTCAAAATATCTCCAAAATTGTTCAATACCTCTTCAAGCAGAAATTTTCCTTTTGACATTTCGAATTAATCCCTCCCCCTCCTTCAAGCAATTATTTTCTGTCCACTTAGTCATACTTACCTATGTGTTTGGCGAGCATGTTCAGCGCAGGGTAGAGGAAGACGCAGACAGTGCCCTTGATCTCCCCCAGCACCGGGGTGGGGACTGGCTCCAGCTGGCACTGGGGCACGCCGGTCACTGCAGGTGGAGGGGCTGTAACATTTGGATATATTAAAATATACTTGACACATCTACCGGTAGTTCATTCAACAGAATGAGATCAATATTCTTGAAGTGCTATTGAAGTGCTATTTGGTCTGTTCTGCTGTATGGCTCGGAAACATGGACGCTGAAGGTTCGTACTATGAATCGGTTGGAAGCATTCGAGATGTGGTTGCACAGGAGAATGCTTCGTATACCGTGGACTGATATGATCACCAATTCGGAGGTCTTGAGGAGAGCTAATTGCCATAGACAGCTGCTGACAGATATAAAGGTCTGCAAAATATCCTATCTGGGTCACATTTTACGTGGAGAGAAGTACGAAATCCTCCAGTTGATACTGATGGACAAGATCGAGGGGTGGCGGCGTGGTCCTGGTAGAAGGCAAACATCTTGGCTGCGCAATATAAGAGAGGCTGGACGGGGATGGGTGTGTGGAGGACCTGTTTCGGGTTGCGCAACATAGAGAAGCCTTTGCCAGAGTGAATGCCAACGTCGGGGGGACCTGATGGGGCACGACAGGAAGAAAAAGACACATCTATGTTACTTCTTCCTAGTGTCATGTCAGGTCCCCCAACGTTGACTATCACCTGAGAGTAAGCATTTTTGTCCCCCGCAGCCCGAAAAATATCACGTATATTGCGGAGCCAGGAGATTTGCCTCCTGCCAACACCTCTTCGACCCTCTATTTTGCCTTGGATGATCAGGTGCAGTAATTTGTAGTTTTCGCAATATAAGAGACTGGACGGGGATATGGCGTGTGGAGGACCTGTTCCGGGTTGCGCAACATAGAGAAGCCTTTGCCAGAGTGATTGCCAACATCGGGGAGACCTAATAGGGCACGACAAGAAGAAGAAGACACATGTATGTTACTTCTTCCTAGTGTCATGCCAGGTCTCCACAACGTTGGCTATCACCTGAGAGTACGCATCTTTGTCCCCAGTGGCAGCCTGAAAAAGATCCCCAACGCTCCTTATACCAGTCCAATCACGTATATTGCGGAGCCAGGAGATTTGCCTCCTGCCAACACCTCTTCGACCCTCTATCTTGCCTTGGATGATCAGGTGCAGTAATTTGTACTTTTCTCCTCTAAGTACATGACCCAAATAGGACACCTTTCGGATTTTAATATTAGTCAGCAACTCTCTTTCTCTTTGAGGAACCCTACTAGATACATCACCAAAATCAAAGCCGAATGTGTAACATTACATAGCGGAAGAGTGTCAGAGTTCCTCTGTAGCTCGTTTTCCCTTGGTGGGATTTCTCACCAAATATGTCTTCGCGCACATGCAAATGCGGAGAAGTTCCTAATCAATAGGCCACAGCCGCTACTTTCTCATCTTTACACTCTAATACCTGTGCATAGCTGCGTGGTAACGCATTGGAGTTATGTGTAGAAGGTCGACATCCGTGGATTAGTTGGTAAGACGCCTGTCTCTCAATCCGGAGGTTGCGAGTTCAAATCCCGCTGAAACCCAGACGTTTAAAAAAAAAGGATTCCAGTCTGGTTATCATTTAAAGCCTCTTTAACATCTTTCTAGTTCGTTGGAAGAGATTGTCACATGGGAATAAGGCACAGGCAGGCTTTTTTCCCGCCTAGTATTCGGGGGTTTAAGGATACCTATGACTTTGGTCACATCTATTCTTTCAAAAAATATGAAAAAAAAACATACAGGTGTGCTCCGATCGTCTCACTTTGACGTGCCATCGGATCCAGTACAGCGGTGTGGCCGGTGAGTTTGCTGGTGTGCAGCGTCTCACTCACTTGAAAAAATAAACCTCCATGGCCCAGTTTCACTTTCCGACTGAATTGACTTTACCTGACTGCTAGACACATTATCTAATATTTATTAGACACATTACCAATAGAGGGCGAGCCCAGCCGCGAGGATATCAGATGTTTTTCGCATTTAAGTTTTAAACCATTCTGTTAATCGATTTGATAAACTGAATCCATTTAAAATTGAGTTCTACAATTTAAATACAATACAATTTATAACAGGAAAGTTATATTCTGTTCAACAAAATATATGGGACAATTGGTCATCCCGAATAAAACTGTATATACTCAAGAAAATGTAGCATGGTCTCTGTGACGTTTGAAATGTCATGTCTCAAAGGGATAGGGTAAAATCGTTTTTTTTTTACAAATCGAATTGTTTTTTTATAAATCGAAAAATGGTTTTTCTCTAAACTGACGTTTTAATTCTCAACTTTCATTATATTGACTTTCTAATGTATTGTATGATTTGTATCTATCTTTAAATAGGCCAAGATTCACTATAAATTAATACTAATTACGAACATTTAATTTTATGTACAAAAAAAATCGAAAATCCAATTATCGTATACCCCATCCCTAGTCAATGCAGACTAACGTAGTGACTTTTGACGAACGTCACCAAATATTATTTGATTTTAACAAACTGCCACATTTTTGCTAATTTGTAACAAGATGTATTAATTTGTCATTATTGTTAGTTTTATGTAATGTATTTACCTAAATAACTTGCTATTTATTAGAATCGAGGCTTATATTAAATTCGATAAAATAATTAAAATTACTGAACGTCGTTACAAGGTTGTATTGAAGCAAATTTGTGAAACGTCACAGGGACCATGCTACGTTTTCTTTAGTATCCCGTATACTCGTATGCGGAATATCTGACAACCCTTGTCATGATGTTCCTCATCCACCATAAGTAATTGAAAAATGTTCTTACTCGGTTGTGGTGCCACATCCTGACCATCCTTGCTCTTCCGTTGCCCTTTCTTACCGGGCTGTTCTGTTTCCTTTCCCTGTTCTCCATTACCATTTTTGGTTACTTCACTACCTGATTCTTCATCTTTCTTCTTCTTCCCTCCCTTCTTCCCCTTCTTACCAGTCGCAGGCGCGGTTTCTTCCTTTTCTTCCGTACTAACTGGCGGAGGAATAACGGCAGTTTCCTTATTTTCCTCCGGTTTCGTTTCTTCTTTGTCTGGTGATTTTTTCCCTTTCTTTCCACCGCCCTTTTTTCCTTTCGCTTCTTTTCCTTTTTTCTTTTTATCTTTCGGGGGAGCCTCCGGTTTAGGTGGAACGGCCGGCACAGGTCTAGGGAAGTAGGACTCGGGCTGGAAGAGAGCCACGGGACCTCCGGGCCAGGCTCTCCAAAGACACAAGACGAGGGTATTGTTGACTCTCAACACAAGATGTTGACACTTTTCCCAGGTGAACTTGTGCGCCAAGATCGCCTCTAGGCGACCTGAGTCGTAACTTGATGGTGTCATATTATCCAGGATTTTCTGAAAGTGTACAAAGATACAGCATTATGCTTATTTTGGTATATTAATCATATGTATATACGAGTATAAGGTAGAATAGTTTTTTTCATAATGCATTTTAAATACCTCGAAGTGAAAATCAATTGCCACCATACCTTATGCAAAGCACCTAAAAATAAAGTGGACTTTTATATCCTTTATTACTCAAAAACGCCTGACGAGGAAAGGACGCAGAAGGCGTCATTTGCTCGGTTGGTTCTGGTAATTTTAGTCACCATGAGTCACTTCTCGGAAAAACAACACGCGTTTTGCATGCGCACGTTTTAGGAAAAGAATAATTCGTACATAATCATTAGACGATTATTTAGAGTTGGTCGCACAAGCGTCATCCATCCACAGGATGGACTGACAATCTTATTCTATAGCGAAGGATTGCCTGTATGTATGTAGCACTGCTCAGGTGTTGATCTGCCTGCTGGTGTGTGCTTGCTGTAGTGCTGTGTACATGAACACAATAGAGCAATACACGCACAGGCGTCATCCATCCACAGGATGGACTGACAATTTTACTCTATAGCAAGGGATTGCCTGTATGTATGTAGCACTGCTCAGGTGTTGATCTGCCTGCTAGTGTGTGCTTGCTGTAGTGCTGTGTACATGAACACAATAGAGCAATACACGCAAAGGCGTCATCCATCCACAGGATGGACTGACAATTTTACTCTATAGCAAGGGATTGCCTGTATGTATGTAGCACTGCTCAGGTGTTGATCTGTCTGCTGGTGTGTGCTTGCTGTAGTGCTGTGTGCATGCTCACAATAGAGCAATACACGCACAGGCGTCATTCATCCACGTGATGGACTGACAATTTTACTCTATAGCAAGGGATTGCCTGTATGTATGTAGCACTGCTCAGGTGTTGATCTGCCTGCTAGTGTGTGCTTGCTGTAGTGCTGTGTACATGAACACAATAGAGCAATACACGCACAGGTGTCATCCATCCACAGGATGGACTGACAATCTTACTCTATAGCGAGGGATTGGATGTATGTATGTAACACTGCTTCGGTGTTGGTCTGCTTGCTGGTGTGTGCTTGATATAGTGCAGTGTGCATGCACACAATAGAGCAATACACGAACAGGCGTCATCCATCCACAGGATGGACTGACAATTTTACTCTATAGCAAGGGATTGCCTGTATGTATGTAGCACTGCTCAGGTGTTGATCTGCCTGCTGATGTGTGCTTGCTGTAGTGCTGTGTGCTTGCTGTAGTGCTGTGTGCTTGCACACAATACAGCAATACACGCACAGGCGTCATCCATTCACAGAATGGACTGACAAGCTTACTCTATAGCAAGGGATTGCCTGTATGTATGTAACACTGCTCAGGTGTTGATCTGCCTGCTGGTGTGTGCTTACTGTAGGGCTGTGTACATGCACACAATAGAGCAATACACGCACAGGCGTCATCCATCCACAGGATGGACTGACAATCTTACTCCATAGCGAGGGATTGCCTGTGTGTATTTAGCACTGCTCAGGTGTTGATCTGCCTGCTAGTGTGTGCTTGCTGTAGTGCTGTGTGCATGCACACAATAGAGCAATACACGCACAGGCGTCATCCATCCACAGGATGGACTGACAATTTTACTCTATAGCGAGGGATTGCCTGTATGTATGTAGCACTGCTCAGGTATTGATCTGCCTGCTGGTGTGTGCTTGCTGTAGTGCTGTGTGCATGCACACAATAGAGCAATACACGCACAGGCGTCATCCATCCACAGGATGGACTGACAATTTTACTCTATAGCGAGGGATTGCCTGTATGTATGTAGCACTGCTTCGGTGTTGGTCTGCTTGCTGGTGTGTGCTTGATATAGTGCAGTGTGCATGCACACAATAGAGCAATACACGAACAGGCGTCATCCATCCACAGGATGGACTGACAATTTTACTCTATAGCAAGGGATTGCCTGTATGTATGTAGCACTGCTCAGGTGTTGATCTGCCTGCTGTTGTGTGCTTGCTGTAGTGCTGTGTGCTTGCACACAACACAGCAATACACGCACAGGCGTCATCCATTCACAGAATGGACTGACAAGCTTACTCTATAGCGAGGGATTGCCTGTATGTATCTAACACTGCTCAGGTGTTGATCTGCCTGCTGGTGTGTGCTTACTGTAGGGCTGTGTACATGCACACAATAGAGCAATACACCCACAGGCGTCATCCATCCACAGGATGGACTGACAATCTTACTCTATAGCGAGGGATTGCCTGTATGTATGTAGCACTGCTCAGGTGTTTATCTGCCTGCTGGTGTGTGCTTACTGTAGTGCTGTGTGCATGCACACAATAGAGCAATACACGCACAGGCGTTATCCATCCACAGGATGGACTGACAATCTTACTCTATAGCGAGGTAAGGAATGCTGTGTAAGCACGCTCCCTACCTGAGTGTAGTCGATAGCCGGTTCCCTGTTGAAGATGTAGGCTACCTTTGGCCCAAACATAATGGAGAAGGCGTGCATTCCGAAAGAGATGTCGTCCTCGAGCATCTCATCCAGCAGCCGCGCGTCGTTTTTGCCGTACTTGACCTTGAATCTCTTGTGCAGCTCACTGCTGTATTCTGCAACATCAAATTATTTAACATGTACGATCATAACAGTATCTTGGGTCACTCATCCAGCGATGGAGGCTGTGCAGCAGATGTAATACATATAATTAGTGTCGGATGGATGAAGTGTAGATCAATGACGGGAGTTCTATGTGATCCGAAAATGCCAGTAAGGAAAAGTATACCAAACGATTGTCAGACCCGCACACCTCTATGGCTCCGAATGCTGGACGATGTATAACTCTTACTCCAGGCAACTAGAAACTGCTGAAATGCGAATGCTAAGATGGTCAGCTAGTGTGTTCCTAAGAGACAGGGAGCCTAGGTGTTACAGACATCAACAGTAAGATGGAGGAGAGGCGGATGGATTGAGATGGTATGGGCACGTTGGACGCAGAGCACCCGATCACATTGCGAACCAGGCAATCTCCATGGATCTTCCTCGAATAACAACCAGAGGAAGACTAAAGAATTCGTGGGTGTTGCAAAAAGATAACCTGATGCAGAAGCACTGCCTGGGGGACATAGTCCGGGACAGAAGAGCCATACAACCTGAGGACGAGGAGAGCTGACCCCAACAGTCTTCACAGACAGGGAGTTGGGATGGAGCCAGGGAGAAGCAAAAAAGAAGAAGATCATAACAGATTTGCATAACTTTTTATCCTCTCAAATTACATCTGCCTTATACACCATCATCATGTCTACTTATCTATTTTTCATGTTTCTTAACTTTCCATCAGTCAAAATTTCTCCAACTATTTCCTTTCATTCTTTCCTCAGCTAATCCCTTCCTCGCTCTCCATTCATTCAATAGAATCCTACACGACAAACCAGTGGCGTAGCAAGGGGTTTGACTTTTGTTGCATACTATACAACCTAGCGAGCTTATTGCCGCATTGCAATTTCTTCAAATCAATCAAAAATGTGTAAAAGAATTCTGGAATCATTTCTCAACCACTTGAATTCTGGAATAATTTCTTAACCACTTGAATTCTGGAATAATTTCTTAACCACTTAAAAAACTTTAATGTCTCTATAAATATAATAAATACTGGGTTCAGATTTTAGGTATCCCTCCATAATACATTTACGCATTGAATGAAAAAAATAATATTAATAATAATTAGCACTTATCGGCCACATCAGAGATATTTTGTGAAAATCGGGAATAAATTCACCAATACAATCAAACGTGTTCCAATGTGTGACGTAGGTATATTCATTCTAAAAAACCGCTATGGGTGAAGAAGCGACGCTAATCACGTCTCACTTTCACTCTACGTCGGTAAATGGGAACGCTAGAAATAGAATCTCAGTTCGCTCGCTCAGTAGCCAGCGGGCTCTCATTCGAGGTGGTCGCTTCGCCCGTTTTGTGAACGTCGTCCAATGATTTTTTCATGTTTTCAGCAATAAAAATTCAATTATTATCATTTTTGACTTCAAATTTAATTAATTTAAGCGATTGGTTATGAAAATTCTTATTTCTCCGATTTTAAATCGCTCATTTTAACATGTGTATTGAATACGCAGCACCGGAACGCGCGGATTTTTTTAGCACAGCAAGGGAAAGGTTAATCAAGGTTCCTAAGTTAAAAAATGACAACTTACCAACGATGGAACTGAGATGTTGTCCAGCCATCCTGTACGGCGCCAGCAGGGAGGATGTACAACCGAAGAGGACGGAGTGGAAGAGAGTGCAATCAGGCTGCAGTTTCGGACATTCCCATGAACGGAGAACAGCCACCTCACTTTCAGTCTGCCAAATGTACTCACCCTAGACATAATAAAGAATAAATCCACATTTTTTTCATATCTGCACAATACGAGGTGTACAGCACCAATACAAAGACTTAAAACAGAAGCATAGTTGCTGCTTAATCCTCAAGAGTTTCTGGTGTGACTCCAATGCGAGTTGGTGACAGCTGGGCGAAGAGATTCCTTGTGGGATGGTAGAATCTTGATGAAATAAAATACAGTACGAACATTTAGACGAGAATGAATTTTGGATAAATGGTGAACAGGTGTTTGGAGTCTCGGTCCAGTAGCAGGATGCCTTACTGCTTCATCGGATTATTTCTACCAGTTAAGACATATCAGACGTTTGCGTCACGGAAATTAGAACATTTATTTGTGAAGTTATAATTGTATTGTAATGCATCATCTGTGTTTTACCATTGCCTGTGACTATACATGTGACCTGTACATATTGAAATCAAATGTTCGTTATGCGTGGCCATAGCAAGTAATCACTATAGATGATCGGACACCCCCTACGCGCAGACAGCGCGTGGTATGCTTGGTGCTTGCAAGCCGTGACGGCATACACAGTCGAATCAAGGGGCTTACAATAAGTGATGGGCTGAAGATAAGATATACAACGAAAGTGTAATATAATACAAAACAACATCTGAAGTTCTTACTCATAAACCAAGGAGTGGAGTTTGGTTTCCCTCGCCATCTCTCCATGAACATATGACAGGTAAACTTGATATAGATATTAACAGCATCCATGCTGTCTAGCTATAATGATAATACTGCCCAATAGTGTAGTGAGTGCTGTGACACTGAACCAGTGTATGAGACGTCTGGACAAGTTCCTGCACACAAACCCAGGAGGGCTGTTTTAGTGGTGTTCTGTTCCCATTACTTTTCCCTTGCTGTCTCTCCATAAACATACGACAGGTAAACTTGATATAGATATTAACAGCATTCATGCTGCCTGGCTATAATGATAATACTGCCCAATAGTGTAGTGAGTGCTGTGACATTGAACCAGTGTATGAGACGTCTGGACAAGTTCGTACACACAAACCCAGGAGTGTTGTTTTAATGGTGTTCTGTTTACTTTGTTGTCTCTCGATAAACAGGCAACCTCCGTAGCCCAGTTGGTATTATGTCGCCCAGCCCGAAGGCAGCGGATTCGATTCCAATTGGAACCCAGATTTTGTTTATAAAGAATTTTAGTCTGGTTTCACTAAAGGCCTTCTAAACATATTTCTGGTTGATTGGATGATATTGCCAACGGGCAAAAATCCCACCAGGTTGTACTTTATACAACAAAAGTGTAATACAATACAGTTAAATGAGAAAAAGATGCTCTTTGATATTCAGGTTGTCTCTGATATTTGAATTAAAAATGAAGGATGCAAATGCCTTGGGTCTTGTTTAGGAAACCCTGAGGCAAATGTTAACATCCTTTGTCTAGTTTGTGATCATAGTTGGAACCATAGATAGACTAAACTGAATTTCCTATCCTCACCTCCAATTTCAGATCAACGATTCCAGTGGCTGGATTGATCTTGAGCAGGTTGATATTGACAGCACTGATCTGGAAGGAGTCATCCGTACAGAGTGGGAGGTCACTCTCTACGTACTGTGAAAGCATCTCCTCATTCACGAAACGCATCAGATAGAAGTCTACACATGTTTCTGGAAATACGAAAGGTTGATCCAAATACATCAAGTAGATAGACTATGGCTGTGTATGTATTGATCTATTGTGGGCATACACGCAGCACTACATCAAGTACACACCAGCAGACAGAACAACACCGAAGCAGTGCTACATACATACATACAGACAATCCCTCGTTATAGAGTAAGATTGTCAGTCCATCCTGTGGATGAATAACGCTTTTGTGTGTATTGCTCTATTGTGTGCATGCACACAGCACTACAGCAAGCACACACCAGTAGGCAGATCAACACCTGAGCAGTGCTACATACATACAGGCAATCCCTTGCTATAGAGTAAGATTGTCAGTCCATCCTGTGGATGGATGACGCCTGTACGTGTATTGCTCTATTGTGTGCATGCATATAGCACTACAGCAAGCACACACCAGCAGGCAGACCAACACCGAAGCAGTGTTACATACATACAGGCAATCCCTCGCTATAGAGTAAGATTGTCAGTCCATTCTGTGGATGTATGACACCTGTGCCTGTATTGCTCTATTGTGTGCATACACACAGCACTACATCAAGCACACACCAGCAAGCAGACCAACACCGAAGCAGTGTTACATACATACATGCAATCCCTCGCTATAGAGTAAGATTGTCAGTCCATCCTGTGGATGGATGACACCTGTGCGCGTATTGCTCTATTGTGTGCATGCACACAGCACTACAGCAAGCACACACCAGCAATCAGACCAACACTTGAGCAGTGCGACATACATAAGGGTGTAATCAAGCAAATATTCTTGTTACCTTCCTCCTTGTCCATCCAAACATGGTTAAGGCAGTAGAAGCGGCCATCGGCACCCTTCCACAGAACGTAGGTCTTGTGGTGTGCGGTCAGCATACCGTGGCTGTTGTCTTTGAAAAACCTCTGCAAAGCCCTCTGTAAGTTCGGTACTATGGCCTTCTCTGAGGGGCAGTACAGCAAACCTGAATGGGAAGAAATGTTCAGATATTTATTATCTCGAATACATTCCATGAAGATGTTCACTGACTTTCATAGTAGCGTGTTACTAACACGGACAAAATGTTTATTTACAAATGCATGCGTACATCTGTGTTATTTTATGCAACGTGTGAAACAATGAGTTGGCGAGAGAGGCAACTGCCCTGGATTGGGCGCAGAACTGGAGATTTGTTGAATATGCAATACAAATTAAATTCGAACTGTTCACGCCAAAGCGTGACGTGAAATATCGTTCCGATATTGGGCCGCTCTATTATCGCTACCGGCCCTGTCGCGCGATTTAGTGGTATTGTCGCGAGTTCTAAAGATGGTATTGTCGCGAGTTATAACGATTTTGATGCGACGAGCAGAATCGCATCGACGACAACAGTTGGGCACAGACCGTCATCCGGATGACACCGAATACATCAAGAGGGAAAATAGCAAGCAATACTCTTCAACAACGAACCAGTGACAATAAGTTTTCGACCACCGTGACCGACCTCTTCAGCCCGAACGAAGCTCCAGAGTCCTGGAACAGCAGCAGAGCTCAGCCCATACATCCGACTCCCGCCTTCAACACCTGTGAGTACCAATTCCCTTTTCATCATCTGATGGTGTGGCGTTCGCTCCACCACTAACTTTCTTATGTTGAAAACCAGTGACAATTTAATGTTCAGAACCACTAGTTCATGAAACTTTTTATAAGAAAAATATAATAATAAGCAAATGTATGAAGATTTTTTAATTTTTGAAAAAAAATCGCGTCAAATTGTTGAATTATTTTATGTATTGTATTCTCCGGAAACGGTGATGTTAATTGCCCACCAAGATCATGTGATCTGACACCGTTGGACTATTTTCTCTGGGGTTACGTGAAAAGCCAGGTCTATAAGAATGACCCCCGATCAATTCCTGAGCTGAAGGACGAAATTATTCGCGTTATCGGTGAGTTAGAAACCGCAATTATGCCAAAATGTCATCGAAATTTTTGACAAAAGAATGGACATTTTTGACACTCAATTTGAAAGACCCTTTCGTTTAACACCACGGCACATCTTCTCTTACCAACAGAATTGACGTTCGAATGGTGGAGTTATCTTCGACTATGAGGCCAAGCAATGGTACAATACATCAATATAATTAAATGTATGATTATATAAAGACACTACACATTTACACTACTCTACACCTAAAGCCGAATGTATTACTATTGTAGGATACCTACCTAAATAAATAAATAATTGTCAAAATAAATAAAGGAATTGTTAAACATAATTTATTGTTAAAATAGTAAAAATACAGGGTCAATGACCGATGTACTATTTACAACAATGTGTACTCACAAATAGTATTTACGCTTGTCTCGCCATCTCCGAATACAAATAAATATCTACCCGTCAATGCACGCGCTAGAGTAAGACAGAATATGTATCGCGAACTGGTTCACTCACTAGTATAAATTACCCACGCACCGAGAAATAAATATTATTATTGTTCATTCAACTGTCAAGACTTGTATTATTTACCCGCTATTCACTTTCGCTTTCATCCGCATTCCTGAGTATTTATATTCAAATAAATACAAATCAAGATCATCACGACGTATAAAGATAAGCAACTCGCTACATTGATGAGCAGATTTCGACTAAAACGGATATAGCGATGTCAATATCAACATCATCAGCACGTCCTAATAGGACACATGCTACATTGATAACGAACATCGCTACACTATCATATATCAGAAGATCCAAAAAGGATAATTTGTAGTTCATCTTCCTGGGGTAAATTTTTCAGGTTTTTCCCACCAATTATATTTTTTCTGAACATATACAGATGGATGAGGAGAAGTATAGATCGTTCAGCCAGAAGAGTCATTTTTCAATAGTGTGAGTAACAGTGCGTTTACAAAAACTTGTCACTTTATTTTTTTTAATGAAGTGAAAAAGCAAAAAAATATAAAAATATTATTTTATATTCAAAAATTGAAATGAACATACACGTTTTGTAAATTAAAAATGCTGTCAGCTTAAATTGTAATGCGCATAAAAATGAAATGAAAGTAAGTTTATTTAACATATTAATTGTTTAGGCATGGCAGATTCTAGGAAACATTAAATAACAATAATGGAATTTTTCAAGATTAAAAATAAATATAAGTACAAGTATTATAAAGTAAAAATGTTCGTCAGCTTTAATTAGATTATAGCACACAAAAATACAATTATTATTGTATGTAAGATTATTTAACATATTAATATTAGTATCATAATTACATAATTACAATGCCAAATAATAAAGTTTTAAAATAATAGTGGATGGAGTGATACTAAATTCTAGGAAACTTTAAGTTATAACAAAGTACATTCTAAGCTTTCGAAACATTTTGAATTATACATTACATTAGACAAAAATGTCACAAATAGATTGCAGCACCTTTTCAACCGATCCCTAATTATTATCAATCATTACCAATATTTAAAACAATCTCCTTTGCTTGGCCCGAAAGTGGTTCTTTCCTAATTCCGACACGGTAGTGTTTTTCTAATCACCGAGTATATTAACAACAATACAAACGTGCGCTCTGCTCGAACCAATCGCGTGGAATTCTAAAACCAATACTACTTCATAAGTTGTGTAATACAGAGAGTGTCACTCACACTATTGCAAAATGACTCTTCTGGCTGAACGATCTATACCTTATGTAATGACCACAGTCACTACTTTCTTTTATTTATTTATTTATTTTGTAATACTTTTTATCTGTCAGTAATAGTGGATTTCAGTTCCGAACTAGAGAGCCTTGAGGAGTCTGCTTCTCCATACATCGCTATATTAGAGAGCCTTGAGGAGTCTGCTTCTCCATACATCGCTATATTAGAGAGCCTTGAGGAGTCTGCTTCTCCATACATCGCTATATTAGAGAGCCTTGAGGAGTCTGCTTCTCCATACATCGCTATATTAGAGAGCCTTGAAGAGTCTGCTTCTCCATACATCGCTATATTAGAGAGCCTTGAGGAGTCTGCTTCTCCATACATCGCTATATTAGAGAGCCTTGAGGAGTCTGCTTCTCCATACATCGCTATATTAAAGAGCCTTGATGAGTCTGCTTCTCCATACATCGCTATATTAGAGAGCCTTGAAGAGTCTGCTTCTCCATACATCGCTATATTAGAGAGCCTTGAGGAGTCTGCTTCTCCATACATCGCTATATTAGAGAGCCTTGAGGAGTCTGCTTCTCCATACATCGCTATATTAAAGAGCCTTGATGAGTCTGCTTCTCCATACATCGCTATATTAGAGAGCCTTGATGAGTCTGCTTCTCCATACATCGCTATATTAGAGAGCCTTGATGAGTCTGCTTCTCCATACATCGCTATATTAAAGAGCCTTGATGAGTCTGCTTCTCCATACATCGCTATATTAGAGAGCCTTGAAGAGTCTGCTTCTCCATACATCGCTATATTAGAGAGCCTTGATGAGTCTGCTTCTCCATACATCGCTATATTAGAGAGCCTTGATGAGTCTGCTTCTCCATACATCGCTATATTAGAGAGCCTTGATGAGTCTGCTTCTCCATACATCGCTATATTAGAGAGCCTTGAGGAGTCTGCTTCTCCATACATCGCTATATTAGAGAGCCTTGAGGAGTCTGCTTCTCCATACATCGCTTTATAAATTGTCCTTTTATTATAAGAAGAAAATTTCTCACTGGCTGAAACACCAAAAATGGATGAATTACCTATTAAAAATTTTAATCGATGATGCCGACAATAGTACTGTGAGATGAACTCACCAGCGATGATGTGATGTATGACCTCGGCCTCGGCGAAGCCCATATCCTTGATGGAGAAGGTCTGCGGTAACATCTGCAGAGACACATCACTGACGGGGCAATGCTCGGGTCGATCCCATTTGGTCGTCAGGAACATCTCGTCGCCCATGTCTATCATCTGTGAGAATAAGGGAACAATATGCATAAATTATTATTCTAGCCAGCATGAATGTTGTTAATATCTGTATAAAGTCTACCTGTCATATGTGCGTGGAGAGACAGCAAGGGAAAAGCAAAATAAACAGAACAGCACTCCTGGGTTTGTGTGTAGGAACTTGTCCAGACGTCTCATGCACTGGTTCAATGTCACAGCACTCAATACACTATTGGGCAGTATTATCATTATAGCCAGGCAGCATTAATGCTGTTAATATCTATATCAAGTTTACCTGTCATATGTTCATGGAGAGACAGCGAGGGAAATTCAAAATGAACAGAACAGCACTCCAGGGTTTGTGTGCAGGAACTTATCCAGACGTCTAATAAACTGGTTCAATGTCACAACACTCACTACACTATTGGGCAGTATTTTCATAATAGCCAAGCAACATGAATGCTGTTATATCTATATTAAGTTTACATGTCAAAGGTTTCATGGAGAGACAGCAAAGGAAAAGTAAAGGGAACAGAACACCACTAAAACAGCCCTCCTGGGTTTGTGTGTAGGAACTTGTCCAGACGTCTCATAGTCTAATTCAATGTCACAACACTCACTACACTATTGAGCAGTATTATTATTTTAGCCAGGCAGCATGGATGCTGTTAATATCTATATCAAGTTTACCTGTCATATGTTCATGGAGAGACAGCAAGGGAAAAGTAAAGGGAACAGAACACCACTAAAACAGCCCTCCTGGGTTTGTGTGTAGGAACTTGTCCAGACGTCTCATAGTCTAATTCAATGTCACAACACTCACTACACTATTGGGCAGTATTATTATTATAGCCAGGCAGCATGGATGCTGTTAATATCTATATCAAGTTTACCTGTCATATATTCATGGAGAGACAGCAATGGAAAATCAAAGGGTACAGATCAATACTAAAACAGCACTCCTGGGTTTGTGTGTAGGAACTTGTCCAGACGTCTCATACACTGGTTCAGTGTCACAGCACTCACTTCACTATTGGGCAGTATTATCATTATAGCCAGGCAGCATGGATACTGTTAATATCTATATCAAGTTTACCTGTCATATATTCATGGAAAGACAGCAAGGGAAAATCAAAGGGTACAGATCACCACTAAAACAGCACTCCTGGGTTTGTGTGTAGGAACTTGTCCAGACGTCTCATACACTGGTTCAATGTCACAGCACTCACTGCACTATTGGGCAGTATTATCATTATATCCAGACAGCATGGGTGCTGTTAAGTTTATCTGTCATGTGTTCATGCAGAGACGGAAGGAACAGAAGTAAAATACTTCTTTTTGTTTCATATTCACCACTGTTTTATTAGCACAGCCGCCCGGTAAAGCTCTAGACTTCCGTACGGAAGGTCGGTGGTTCAAACCCCGGGATGTGCCACCCTTCCAATTACACAGACAATTTTCCCTACTTGTATTCGAGGGTATAAGTAAACCTTTGATTGCATATCTATTATTTCTAAAAAAAACCGTTTCGTGTCGGAACGCGTTCATTAAGTTCATATACATCCCCCATTTCGTATGGCTAGAACTGAAGATCTGCATGTGAAATTTGGTAAAAATATCAGAAGACAGTAATGTGGGTGTTTGATATAATTTTCAAAAAAAGATAAAAAATTGTGAGTATCATATATTTTAAAATAAAAGCTAAAAGAATATGTATGATGACAAAACAATGCATTATTTCTGTTGCAGCCTGTATATAATAAATAAAATTGGCCCCAATACCGATCCCTGTGGGACTTCACAGACAACATCATAAGCTTTTGATAAGCGATATTTTAGCATAGTGTGAAATAGTATATCTAATAGACGTATAAACTATTGTTTTATGCATTTTATAGCCCACCTGATCAATGTCGTCTCCTGTCCACGATTCCGCCGGTTTGGCATGGTCAGTCGCAATTGCCAACAGGCCAACCGCCGATGGCAAACCCTGAGACTCGGACAACTGATGCACTCTCCCATGCACCGGCTTAAATTCGTCTGCAAACTCCAAACAATCAAGATTATTAGACAGACGACTTTGATGATAATAGGCAACCCGTAGCGGTCAAGGGAGATGAAATTTTATTTTTACAAACTGCAATTCAGCAACCCCACCGCTTTATTTTTTTATTTGAGGGATTTGAAGGTTTAATGCAGGTATCAACGGGTTTATTGCCATAAAGTCAATCACTTCTAGCAAACAGTATAACTATATAAATAACAATATTCTAGTACAACCTTTGATGTATAAAAGCGAAACGTGAACGTGGAAAAGGATTGAAAGCAGCTGAATAAATGCTTGTACTTAGAAGTGAGGTGTATGGCCGCGCAGTAACGCATTAAACTTCCATAGGGAAGGTCGCAGGTTCGATTCCCGCGCTGTTGTATTACTCTCGGGTGATATATGCATATTTTACGCCTAGTATTAAGAGAGAAAAGTTTTGCCAAGAGCGATCCAGCTTGGGATTCGAACCCACTATTAAGAACTATTAAATTATTACAAAATAAATGGTTCATATATTTATTTATGAAACAATAAACACAATTTACTATTTTCATCAATGATATATTTTCCTTCATTATCAACAACTTATTACCATTTAAAAGATTCATTTGTGTAAAAGGAGGAGATTTTTTACATTAAACCCAGATTCCATTTGTGTTAAATGAGGAGATTTTTACATTAAAACCAGATTCCATTTGTGTAAAAGGAGATTTTTACATTAAAACCAGTTCCATTTGTGTAAAATTAGGAGATTTTTACATTAAAACCAGATTCCATTTGTGTAAAATTAGGAGATTTTTACATTAAAACCCGATTTCATTTGTGTAAAATGAGGAGGTTTTTACATTAAAACCAGATTCCATTTGTGTAAAAGAAGATTATTACATTAAAACCAGATTCCATTTGTGTAAAATTATGAGATTTTTACATTAAAACCAGATTTCATTTGTGTAAAAGGAGATTTTACATTAAAACCAGATTCCATTTGTGTAAAATTAGGAGATTTTTACATTAAAACCAGATTCAATTTGTGTAAAAGAAGATTTTTATATTTAAACCAGATTCCGTTGTAAAAGGGCTCTGGTTTTAATGTAAAAATCTGGAAACTTATTTTTCGACTTCATATTTATTGTTAGATTTTGGTACTTCCTTGCATCTGTTTAGAAAAAAATATTTAGTAAGAAAACAGTGGAAAATTTACTCTA
The DNA here is from genome assembly GCA_949825065.1 of Odontocerum albicorne. Taxonomy (NCBI): domain Eukaryota; kingdom Metazoa; phylum Arthropoda; class Insecta; order Trichoptera; family Odontoceridae; genus Odontocerum; species Odontocerum albicorne. The sequence continues at coordinate 1,365,689 of OX463866.1, forward strand.
GGAAGACAGACTACACGAAAACCTTTGTAGATCTTACGATATGTGATTATCACATTCGGCTTTGGGTGGAGTGTAGTTTATATGTGTGGTCTCTTTATATCAGGCTAAATTGTATCATATGCTGGACCTCGTAGTCGAGGATAATCTCACCATTCCAACGTCAATTCAATTGGAAAGCGAAGCTATGTCGTGGAGTTAGTTTCAAGTGAGCCGTTGCACACCAGCAAATTCACTGACTACACCACTGTTCTGGATCCGATGGCACATCGAAGTGAGACGATCGGAGCACACTGGCATGTTTTTTTTTAAATAGATATGACCTAAATCATAGGTATCATTATACCACCGAATACTTGGCGGAAAATAATGTCTGTCATTTGAAGGGAGTAGCACTGCACAGGGTTCGATTCGGCGACCTTTCGCACGAAAGTCTTGTGTGTTACTGGGCGGTATGCACCTAAATTATATTGATGCATGTATTTTATATCAAGCCATCGCCACCTGCTCCGTACCCAATAATCGTGTCAACTATGACGATACCCACTTTTCAGATACATAGTTAATAGTGTCTTAATATCACCTTTTATATCAAGCCATCGCTACCTGCCCCGTACACAATTATCGTGTCAACTGTGACAATACGCACATTTCAGATACATAGTTAATAGTGTCTGAATATCACCTTTTATATCAAGCCATCGCCACCTGCTCCGTACCCAATTATCGTGTCAACTATGACGATATGCACATTTCAGATACATAGTTAATAGTGTCTGAATATCACCTTTTATATCAAGCCATCGCCACCTGCTCCGTACCCAATTATCGTGTCAACTATGACGATACGCACATTTCAGATACATAGTTAATAGTGTCTGAATATCACCTTTTATATCAAGCCATCGCCACCTGCTCCGTACCCAATTATCGTGTCAACTATGACGATATGCACATTTCAGATACATAGTTAATAGTGTCTGAATATCACCTTTTATATCAAACCATCGCCACCTGCTCCGTACCCAATTATCGTGTCAACTATGACGATACGCACATTTCAGATACATAGTTAATAGTGTCTGAATATCACCTTTTATATCAAGCCCTCGCCACCTGCTCCGTACCCAATTATCGTGTCAACTATGACGATACGCACATTTCAGATACATAGTTAATAGTGTCTGAATATCACCTTTTATATCAAGCCATCGCCACCTGCTCCGTACCCAATTATCGTGTCAACTATGACGATATGCACATTTCAGATACATAGTTAATAGTGTCTGAATATCACCTTTTATATCAAACCATCGCCACCTGCTCCGTACCCAATTATCGTGTCAACTATGACGATACGCACATTTCAGATACATAGTTAATAGTGTCTGAATATCACCTTTTATATCAAGCCCTCGCCACCTGCTCCGTACCCAATTATCGTGTCAACTATGACGATATGCACATTTCAGATACATAGTTAATAGTGTCTGAATATCACCTTTTATATCAAGCCATCGCCACCTGCTTCGTACCCAATTATCGTGTCAACTATGACGATACGCACATTTCAGATACATAGTTAATAGTGTCTGAATATCACCTTTTATATCAAGCCATCGCCACCTGCTTCGTACCCAATTATCGTGTCAACTATGACGATACGCACATTTCAGATACATAGTTAATAGTGTCTGAATATCACCTTTTATATCAAGCCATCGCCACCTGCTCTGTATCCAATTATCGTGTCAACTATGACGATACGCACATTTCAGATACATACGAGTATATTAGTTAATAGTGTCTGAATATCACCTTCAATCTCAGATTCAGGTTCCTCAGGCACTTCTTTACCACCGACCTCTATCCTGGAGACGCAGATGTCCGCAGCCGAGGGCAGCACGTCAGTCAGCGCAGAGGTCAGCAGGGACATGGAGTGGAAGCAGAGCAGACGCGGAGGACTCTTCTGGCGAGGGAAAGAATAATACAAGATTTCATCTGAATGCTGATAAACTCTACATGACAAACCGGTGGCGTAACGAACTTCTTTGCCCCCCAAATTAACCCAATTACTAGTACGTGGGTCGTCCAGAAAGTAAAGAATGTTTTGGCATAATTAAATAAAAACGAAAGATATCAACACAAAACTTTATTTACAAAGTCACAGTACCTTACTCTATTTTTCAATGTAGTCGCCATAGCAGAGCTGTCAAGGCACTTATTGTAACGTGGAATCTATTTTTCAATTCCGATGTTATACTCTTCTACAGCCAAAGATTTGAGCCAGGATGTCACTTCTTGTTTGAGGTCTTCGTCGTTTGCGAACTGTTTTCTACCCAAAAATTCCTTTAGTTTCGGGAATAAGTGAAAATCACTTGGTGTCAAGTCAGAGCTGTAAGGAGGACGTCCAAAAATTTCCCACTTAAGACGTTGAAATTCTAGCTGTGTTCCTGCCGATCCATGAGGCCGCGCATTGTCACGAATCAAAACCGCCTTTCCCGACAACATTCCACGTCTCTTGTTTTGGATGGCGCGTCTAAGTCATTGAAGAGTTTCACAGTAGACCTCTGAGTTTATTGTGTGTCCTATTGTCATAAACTCCACGTGGATCAAACCCTTTCGGTCCCAAAAAACTGTTGCCATCACTTTTCTGGTGCAGAGATTCGGTTTTTCTTTTCCGAGCACACATTTTTTTGTATCCAAGGTGCTCTATCATTATTTCATGTAGGAGCGGTCGTGACATTTGTGGGAAAGATTCATGTACTGTGCTTAAAGTTGCCTATAAATTTTGATAGGCCGAACATTTTGCGCATTCAGAAAACGAATGACACTATACACTTCACATTTGGCGGGATTTTCGATGGGCGCAGCCATTTTAAAAGGTTACAGAATAAAGACGCACGACCGTTCAGCAACAAAACTCGGCTTGCACTGAAGCGGGGGAAGGAGCTATCTTGCGCGTATACGATCGTAGTGGTGGGGGCTTGGCGCAGGGTGTGGTGCGCAATCGTTCTTTACTTTTTGGACGTGCCTAGTACATTGAAAAATACAAAAATTGTTAACATTAAAAAATGTACATAAATATACATTGATATATACACACATATATACACATACACACATTTATTCAAAGTCACTTAAATAAGCTGATGAGTGCTTTCCACTCGTCAACTTCCACTCCCAATCTAAGAAGAAAATTTCCTTTTTCTTTTGGTAATGGGATAATAGCGAATCCACTCTACAGTTCATAAAAGCATGTTTACAGTATAATTTTGAGTGACAATTCTCACCTCCGATAGAAGATTTTTAGGAAGCAATAGATAATAATACTCTTGCTCATTCCACACCGCCATGTTCAGCTTGCCAGGATGCTGGAAACATAACACAATATGATGTAACACTACATAACATCATTCCACACCGCCATGTTCAGCTTGCCAGGATGCTGGAAACATAACACAACATGATGTAACACTACATAACATCATTCCACACCGCCATGTCCAGCTTGCCAGGATGCTGGAAACATAACACAACATGATGTAACACTACATAACATCATTCCACACCGCCATGTTCAGCTTGCCAGGATGCTGGAAACATAACACAACATGATGTAACACTACATAACATCATTCCACACCGCCATGTTCAGCTTGCCAGGATGCTGGAAACATAACACAACATGATGTAACACTACATAACATCATTCCACACCGCCATGTCCAGCTTGCCAGGATGCTGGAAACATAACACAACATGATGTAACACTACATAGCATCATTCCACACCGCCATGTTCAGCTTGCCAGGATGCTGGAAACATAACACAACATGATGTAACACTACATAGCATCATTCCACACCGCCATGTTCAGCTTGCCAGGATGCTGGAAACATAACACAACATGATGTAACACTACATAACATCATTCCACACCGCCATGTCCAGCTTGCCAGGATGCTGGAAACATAACACAACATGATGTAACACTACATAGCATCATTCCACACCGCCATGTTCAGCTTGCCAGGATGCTGGAAACATAACACAACATGATGTAACACTACATAGCATCATTCCACACCGCCATGTTCAGCTTGCCAGGATGCTGGAAACATAACACAACATGATGTAACACTACATAGCATCATTCCACACCGCCATGCCCAGCTTGCCAGGATGCTGGAAACATAACACAACATGATGTAACACTACATAGCATCATTCCACACCGCCATGTTCAGCTTGCCAGGATGCTGGAAACATAACACAACATGATGTAACACTACATAACATCATTCAACATAACATCAATTGAAACTCACCAGTACTAAAATTAACAATAGTCTAATGAAACATTGTTTTACCGACCAGGTTGCTGAATCTTAGAACATACTGCCCAATAGTGCAGTGAGTGCTGTGACATTGAACCAGTGTATGAGACGTCTGGACAAGTTCCTTCATACAAACCCAGGTGTGCTGTTTTAGTGATGTTCTGTTCCCTTTACTTTTCCCTTGCTATCTCCTCCATGGACATACGACAGGTAAACTTGATATAGATATTAACAGCATCCATGCTGCCTGGCTATAATGATAATATTGCCCAATAGTGTAGTGAGTGCTGTGACATTGAACCAGTGTATGAGACGTCTGGACAAGTTCCTATATACAAACCCACGAGTGCTGTTTTAGTGATGTTCTGTTCCCTTTACTTTTCCCTTGCTGTCTCCTCCATGAACATACGACAGGTAAACTTGATATAGATATTAACAGCATCCATGCTGCCTGGCTATAATGATAATATTGCCCAATAGTGTAGTGAGTGCTGTGACATTGAACCAGTGTATGAGACGTCTGGACAAGTTCCTATATACAAACCCACGAGTGCTGTTTTAGTGATGTTCTGTTCCCTTTACTTTTCCCTTGCTGTCTCCTCCATGAACATACGACAGGTAAACTTGATATAGATATTAACAGCATCCATGCTGCCTGGCTATAATGATAATACTGCCCAATAGTGTAGTGAGTGCTGTGACATTGAACCAGTGTATGAGACGTCTGGACAAGTTCCTACACACAAACCCAGGAGTGCTGTTCTGTTCCCTTTGCTTTTCCCTTGCTGTCTCTCCATGAACATATGACAGGTAGACTTGATATAGATATTAACAACATTAATTTATGCATATTATTTCTTTCAGCTTAGCTGGTCAATGTTACCTTTCAGCATAGCTGGTCAATGTTACAGTTAGTGTAATATAAATAAAGCATATATTTGTTGATAAATAAATTATGAACTTGAAAACAGTGAAATAATGCCCGTTTTAATACACACATGCAACACCCCTCTCCCACCCGCCGCGAGCAGGGCCGCCAACAGTGCGGGCAGACCGGGCGAACGGCCCCAGGCAGCGGTGCGCGCCCTCCACCCTCCCCAGCGCCCGGCCGGATCCAGGCAGCGCGACAGCCCCAGCAGTGTTGGCCGCTGCAGGTGGCACGAATTTCTGAAGAACTCCTGCAATCACAGGAATTAACAGCAGCCTCATTAAAATCAATATAAACATTATTATAGTCACGTTCATGTGATGAAGTCCAAACAACTCCTGGAAATTCTTTTCGAAGAATTCCTGAAAAAAAATCATCACTCTTTTTTTACAAGAATATATATGACCAAAGTCATAAATATCTTTATATCCCAGAAAACAAGACGGGAAAAAATGCTTGTGTCATTTGAGGGGAGTGGCACAACGCCAGGTTCGAACTGGAAAACCTTCCGCATGGAAGTCCAGAGCTTTACCAGGTGGCCATGCTCCTCGTCAGCAGCAGCAATGCTTATATCAGCATCACTCTCATACTTTGAAAGTGGAAGTCTTCCACCCGTCTATTTATTTGTTTGTTTATTTAACACTTTTATTGCAAATACAATCTGGCGGGATCATTGCCAGGCGGCAATCTCTTCCAACCAACCAGACAAAATAAATTAAGCAAGTTACGTAGTCGCATAAATCATTCAAATGACTATCCATCCCCACGAAATCCATAAACACATGCGTGAGCATATGCCCACGAACCCCACAAAGACGGACAATCACCCGAACATTCTTTTTCATGTAAAGTGAGATATCATCAATCAAAAGGAAGGGATGGCGGAGAGGAAAGGAAAAGAAAAATCAGGAATGAAACACGTTATTTTACTGACTAGAAATTAAGTTTTTTCAGTCGCTTCTTAAAGCGTGCCAAGGAGGGAGCGACTCTTATATTGGTTTGTAACAGATTCCAGAGTCTCACTGCATGGACAGTTAAGGACGACGTAAAAAAAAAGAGCGGGGAACTGGAAAGGCTAATAGACAATCTCTGTTTGAGCGTAGCGCTAATCCTTGATTGGAAAGATGCTGAAAATTTTCGGCGAGATAAAAGGAGGTGGAGGGATAGTTAAGGATATTATACAAAAGCGACAGTAAGGATAGTCCACACGATATCACATAAACGGATTATTACATATTATGTGTTGATCTCTGAACAAATGGACAGACCATGTACATCTCGGAGCCCTGGTGCACAATGTCGTCCATGGTCTCCCGGTCCCAGCCGCTGGCCCGCTTGGTCTCTAGCCTCTTCAGCGCCACCAGCACCACAGGTAGGTCCTGGTTACTCATGCACTCCTTGTAACTGTAATCATTGACGTTCATGGGGTCGTTTTATTATTATAATTCTGACAAATTAATAATTTATATCGCTCCGATTACAGAGCAGATTATACTCAAGGGCGCACCAACCTGGATTCCATCCCCCTGATAAAATACCACGCAAAAAGGATTGTATTCAAATGCTTCGATTCGAACCCACTATTTTTGACAGATTAAAAATATCATAAAAAAAATAAGTTGAGTGTAAGGATAGGAAGGTGGTGGCTGTGACCATTAAATTAGGTACTTCCCCACTTTTGCGTATGTTTATATTTTACTTTTTAGACAAACAATAAAGAAACTTTGGATACATGGTAGTTACACAATCGGCTTTTGGTGGAGTGGAGTGTATGCGTGTAGTGTCCATGTTTGATACGACCTCCTAAAAAGGGTTGTCTTCAAGAGTTTTCTAAAGCTGCACATGCCACCCATATCTCTAACACTAAGAGACATAATATTGCTAGTTACAGGACCAGCAACGGCAAAAGCACTGTCATAATACTCTGCCTTTTCAAATCAATTTGGAACAATCAATTTATTATTGTAGATGAAGACGAACTTAACGTTCTTTTTTTTTAATTCACCTAAACTGATAACGAAATTCACCTAAACTGATAACGAAATTCACCTAAACCGATTACGAAATTCGTCTGAACTGATTACGAAATTCACCTTAACCGATTACGAAATTCGTTAACTCAATCGCATCTCTAATATATTGTTTATAGTTAAGGCATTAACGTTGTGGAGGTTTAAAGACATTATGATTTATTTTATCAAACACAGTTTAATTCAACTTTTTTGTAACGGTATAACCCTACCGGTTTCAAGGCTTTCACCTCATCTTCAGGGGAGCACAAACAAGACTAAATTCTGTTCGAACCGGTGCCGATATACACGCTTCAACGGTTGAGCACATTCGGACTGGGGACTGAGGGCTGAGGGAGACATGGGACGATTTCGGCCAGCAGCCGTCACTACTGATTAGAGGCCCTAGAAATTTCTAAGTAAGTACATCGAGGCGAACATCTTGTAAACACATATATCCCAAAAATCTTTCCGCTGCTGGCCGAACTCCACTTCGGTGGAGTGGAGTGTATGCGTGTAGTGTCCATGTTTGATACGACCTCCTAAAAAGGGTTGTCTTCAAGAGCTTTCTAAAGCTGCACACGCCACCCATATCTCTAACACTAAGAGACATAATATTGCTAGTTACAGGAGCATCTTGTAAACACATATATCCCAAAAATCTTTCCGCTGCTGGCCGAAATCGTTCCATGTCTCCCTCAGCCCTCAGTCCCCAGTCCGAATGTGCTCAACCGTTGAAGCGTGTATATCGGCACCGGTTCGAACAGAATTTAGTATTATTTGTGCTCCCCTGAAGATGAGGTGAAAGCCTTGAAACCGGTCTGGTTATAACGTTACAAAAAAGTGGAATAAACAGTGTTTGATAAAATTAATTACAGCATCTCTAATGGTTGATAATGAAATTTTGTAAAAAGATTACTGGAAGGAGTTTATTAATGATATAATAAATATTTTATCATTATAAAATAAACGATTAAGTAAATCTCAAATGTTAAAAAAATGAGGAGGGAGGGGGGTAAAAAGTAGTCGATATAAAAAGGGCCTAGTCTCTACCAATTTTCCGCTTCTGTTAATACTATGTAGTCTTTAGTACAGGGCAGTACCACGAAAGCGGAATCTTCCCCTCCAGCATGAGACAGGCCAGATCCCCAGCCCTGATGTAGTGGCTGTGGGCCTCTGCTTCCGTGACCTCCTCTCTGCAGTCCAGCGGGGGGCGCTGTAGAAACACCTGCCCCTTCATCTCGTTACCTTCGCTTTTGCAGTAGCAAGACCTGAAAGAACTCATACATTAGACCGTAAAATAACAGATATTCCACCTCTGAGGACCCTTTATACACATTTAAAGGGTCTTTCAAATTGGGCGGTTTTTTTTAATTCTTGGATAAAACACAGATGTCGTTGCGAACTTGACTGGGTCTTGTGACATTTGTGAAGTGTAATTTATGACATTTATGAAAATGGAGTCGTATACAATACAACAACGCGTTCAAATTGTTGAATTATTTTATGTATTGTAATCTCACAATATAACAACGCGTTGAAATTGAGAATTATTGTATCTATTGTAATCTCTGGAAACGGTGATGTTAATTGCCCACCAAGATCATATTGTGATCTGACACCGTAGGACTATTTTCTCTGGGGTTACGTGAAAAGCCAGGTCTATAAGAATGACCCCCGATCAATTTCTGAGCTGAAGGACGAAATTATTCGCGTTATTTGGTGAGATAGAATCGCAATTATGTCAAAATTTCATCGAATATTTGGACAAATTGTGGACATCTGTGGAGCTGTAAGAAGTGGACATTTGGCGGATATTGTTTTTTTGTGTTTAAATGTCATACATTATATTTCAATAACCAATAAAAAGTTTTTTTGAAATCAAAGCAAATTGTGTGTTTTATTTAAGAATTAAAAAACCCCGCTAAATCTGAAAGACCCTTTAGGATACTTTTTAGTTTTTTGTCCCAGATTATCCAGACAATGTATTCCTTGACCCCTCCAATAAACGAGAATCCATCGTATATTTTGTTTGATTTACGATTTTTTTAATGTGATACTTTCCACCGAATATTTCGGTCCACCGGAAAATTCCCGGTAGACTGCCGGCACTGTACATCACTGGCGTAGAAAGTTTTTGGAAGTCAAAGCAAATTGTGTTTTATACAAAAATTTAAAAAAATTGAATTAAAAAAAACAGCTGAATTTGAAAGACCTTTTATACAACCCATATATGTACCGAATAAACATGTAGAAGTAGTAACCAAATAATGTATGTACGAGTAGTAACCTAATACAAGTAGTAACCTAATAATGTATGTACGAGTAGTAACCTAATATACATGTACAAGTAGTAACCTAATAATGTATGTACGAGTAGTTACCTAATATACATGTACAAGTAGTAACCTAATACAAGTAGTAACCTTATACAAGTAGTAACCTAATAATGTATGTACGAGTAGTTACCTATTATACATGTACAAGTAGTAACCTAATAATGTATGTACGAGTAGTTACCTAATATACATGTACAAGTAGTAACCTAATACAAGTAGTAACCTAATAATGTATGTACGAGTAGTTACCATACATGTACAAGTAGTAACCTAATACAAGTAGTAACCTAATACAAGTAGTAGCCTAATAATGTATGTACGAGTAGTAACCTAATACACATGTACAAGTAGTAACCTAATACAAGTAGTAATCTAATAATGCATGTACGAGTAGTAACCTAATAATGTATGCACGAGTAGTAACCTAATGCATATGTCCGAGTAGTAACCTAATACGAGTAGTAACATATTAATGTATGTACGAGTAGTAACCTAATAATGTATGCTCAAGTAGTAACCTAATGCATATGTCCGATTAGTAACCTATTAATGTATGTACGAGTAGTAACCTAATACCTAATACAAGAGAGAGAAAAAAATAAAATTCTCCACAGGCTGTGTACCTTCTCTCTCCAGCAAGCATAAAAAAGTAAACACGTCCATATCTATCTGTTTCAATTATAGCTTTTGTAAGATGTATGACCGTGCGGTAACGCACAAGACTTCTGTGCAGATAGTTGCCGGTTCGAACCCTGCACATTGCTACTCCCCTCGAATGACACAGGCATTTTTCCCAGGGTATAAGGATACCTATGACTTTGGTGTTATAGAACGAAACATTACTAACTTCTCCTGGCTCCTGGCCACGACCTTAACAGGGTTCAGGAAGTAGCCGCTGCCCCTCGTCTTCAAGGTGTCCAGATCCACGCCCGTGTCCTCAGCTGGTTGAGAGAACTGGAACATGGGTTTGAATTTTAGGTAGTTATTCCAAAAGTTAATTTGTGATTATCAAATACATAAATAAATATAGGTTTATTTACCTTTATTTATTTATGTATCACAAGAATGAGTGATAAAGGATAAATGTGAACTTAATGATGATTTGTTAAGTAAGGGGAAGAAGAACACGCTGAGATGGTTTGGGCATGTAAAACGAATGAATGAAGAAAGACTAATAAACCGATATACAATGCAGGTGTGAATGGAAGACCAAGAGGAAGACCAAGGAAAATATGGTTAGATCAAGTGAATAATATTCTACAGGAAGGAAAATTAGATTGTCAAAAGAAATCGAAGAAGTTGTATGAGGCGTATGGATGTGAAAGAGGGTAATGACGTGTGTCGAGTAAGGAAAGAATGAAGTTCTGTCATCTCTGCTTGAAAAATACTGTGGTAACGAGTATATAGTAGCAAGAAAATTAAGTTGAGCCAATAACAGTATAAGTGAATGGATCACAGAGAATAGACGTTACCTTCTTCCCTCTGAGCAGTTGAGCCACTGCGGTGTACGCCTCCTTACAGTGATGGTTCAGGTATTGCAGCTCCACAGTGCTGGCTGGACTCCTCTCCTGGAAACAAGACATATTGAACCATATTTAGCATCAAGACTTTAATCTTTAACCGGTTAGGTGCCTTAAGCGAGTTTACTCGCTCTCTGTTGCCGTGCCCGTGGGGGCGGCCCTACAAAATTAGCGAGTTAAATCGCTCAACTTTATGCCTGTTTCTAGCCAGTGTCTAATACTAATTCAAATAACCTAAAATATGGAACATATAGAGACATCTATTGAGATGATGAATAAATACTTTAATATTACAGTTTACATATATTATCGAATTTACAGAGATATACTTAAAGACTTCGCATGACAGTCGACATGTAGGTATCTCTAATACAGGGTTGTCAGTTTTGCGTTTTACTTATTTGTCCGTTGAAATTTGAAATGATTTTATACTTACATTATTTACTTCCGTGCGTTATTAAAATAATGAATATTTTCGTGTTACATATAATTTTAATTCTATCAAATATTTGATGAATGCATGTTTCCGTATTTTCTGTGATAAGCTGTGACAACCCTGACATTGTGTTTTTCTGAGTGAACGGCGGCACAACCGACACATATTGTACATACCATATTTGGTCTTTCAAGTCTTTGTAATATCCTTTGAATATATATACAAAAAAAATAATTCTATTAGGTTTTATTTTTGCTTAAAAATTCACGACCCTCCGGGATCAGCCATAATGATACCTTGCAGCACCTAAAGGGTTAAGCGGACAAAACTTATTTGTGCTCCCCTGATGAAGAGGTGTGCACCTTGGAACCGGTAGAGTTATACCGTTATATAAAGTGGAATAAACAGTGTTTCACTAAACACATTACGATGTCTTAAAATCCCCGCAGTGTTATTTATTTGTTCATTTGAATACCATCAGACAGAAGGGTCACAAGGGCACAGGGGCTATCAGTTCGATATTTCATCAACGCTGCTTCTTTTCACCCAAAAATAAGCTCCTCCTCTATAAAACCCTTATTCGTCCTATCTTGACCTATGCTGCACCCGTTTGGGGTAGTGTGAGCAACATGGATCACCTGAAACTCCAGAGAGTGCAGAACAAGGCATTCAAGATATTTTTTAACACCCATCCCACAACATACCTTACCCGACTTCACGCCGAACAGCGAGAAGAAACCCTACAACACCACATCCTCGCTTGGACCGTGAAGTTCTAAAAAAGTCAACAAAATCACAGCAATCCCTTAGTCGCTGCCCTGGGGGCTTACGAGAGTAAATCCGACCTACCCTTCCGTTATAAGCACAAGCTTCCGAAGCATTATCTGTTGCCTGACTAGTCCACCTACAGTATTAGCTGGGACGACCAAGGTCTGAGTGAATGTGATGGAATACAAGTAGCCTGAACGGGTGGACTTGTTTTTGCTAAATAATTAATGTAAGAATTGTTATCTAGTCATAAGTAGTATGTAGGTGTTAATTATTTCTAAGATCTCATATATTAAGATTGAATAAATAAAATAAAATGATATGTAGGAAAATAAGATTAAGTAAGTGCATAAATGATAACATATAATTAAGATTAGTTAAGCAATAAATTTGTATATAGGTAAGCTAGCCTTGACAAATGTTTGTACAATAATTTACTTTGTTTAATAAAAAAATAATTAAAAAAATAATCAGGCGGGTTTATAGCAATCTCATCCAACCAACCAGACAACAGTTAATGAGGCAAGTTGCACGGTCGCAAAAAAACATTCAAATGACTATCCATCCCCACGAAATATGTGATATACGTGAGCATATGCCCACAAACCCCACAAAGACGGACAATCATCCGAACATTCCATTTCATATAAAGTGAGATATCATCAATCAAAGGAAAAGGAAGGGGTGGTGGAGAGGAAAGAAAAAAACCAGGAATGAAACACGTTATTTTACTGACTAGAAATCAATATTTTTTTTAGTCGCTTCTTAAAGCATGCCAAGGATGGAACAAGTTTAACATTAGTTTGTAACTGATTCCAGAGTCTAACTGCATGGACAGTAAAGGACGATGTAAAAAAAAGTAGATCGGTGAACTGGAAAGGCCAATAAAAAATCTCTGTTTGGGCGTAGCGCTGGTTCATGATCGGAAAGACGATGAAAATTTTAGGCGACATAAGAAGGAGTGACGGGACAGTTAGGGATATTATACAATAGAGACAGTTTAATGCTTTAACTATAAGTAATATATTTAAGGAGTTTTGGACAATAAAATCAGATATTTGACTAAATTTACGATGAATTGAGTGCGTGTAGGTGGGACATGTTGTAAGGATGTAAAACAGGCCAAGTGTTGCTCAAATATTTTCACCCATAAAATACCTACCGTATTAGCCCGAATATAACGCGATATTTTTTACTCAAAATATTTTTCCAAAAATAACATTCGCCTTATATTCGGGGTTTAGGCTGTGTCCAATACGTCGAGTAGTGACCATTCAAGCGACACTGGTGATAATTCAAACATGTCTGAATAAAAAAATCATATTTTTTATAATGCAATTTACCTAATTAATTTTTGTTTTATAACATATTAGAATTTTTCCTTTCATTCCTGCTCCAAATACTCATATATAGATCGCGTTATATTCGGGCTAACACGGTATTTAAAATACATGGGGTGGCGCAACAAGAACTGCAATTTTATATTTAAATTAAGTTCTGCAATCTTGTACCACTGCATGATTAATTTATAGGTTGTGTAGACGACTTGTGTCCATTATAAATAATATTAGGTATTAACATAAGTTGTGTCTGTTTTTTTTCCAAATTAAAAATGAGCACCAAAAGTAAAACAAAATGGTAAAGGTTATACGTCATTCGAAAGGAAATTTTCTGCTCTACAAGATATTGTGTTTGCTTTTACGTTACATATATTATTTTATTTGATTACAAGCCTTCAAAATGGAATAGCAAGTAGACGAAAGTGAGCATTTTGGTTTCAATTGATTTTACAAAAGAAACCACTTACTAGAGAAAATGTTAATTTTACAAGAGATACCACTTACTAGAGAAAATGTTGATTTTACAAGAGATACCACTTACTAGAGAAAATGTTGAGGATTTTACAAGAGATACCACTTACTAGAGAAAAAAGTAAGTGGCCCAAAAAATACATACCAACACTTGCATGCTCTCGATCGAAAACTTGGCCAAGGAATAATGGCGTTTTTTCCTCCCTATCCCGCAAATTAGCTCCACCAGGTCGTCTAGCATCCTCTCCAAGTCCAGGTAGCGGAAAAGACACGGAGTGTACTTCCTGGAAGACGGAAGAACTTCAATCAAGGAGAACGGAATGAGTTTGTTGGGAAACAAACTGTAAGAATTAAAAAAGTGGTGTATTACACTTTCGTTGTCATCGTCGTAGATCTTGAGCTGCTCCTTCACAACAATCCTGTGGTATTCTTCTGCAAGAGAACAACTTGATCTATATTAGATGCGCGCTCCCTCCCACAGACGTCACAGACATGTGAATCCTGCTGAGTCGCCTGGTAATACTGACGTAAGTTCGCAGCACGCAGACTGTTTCTCATCTTTAAGATTTGCTCACTCAATGGGAAAGATAAGCTGTGCCCTACTTTCGTTGTATACTCAAACTGTACATCCTGGCGGGCTTACTGCCGTGCGGCAATCTCTTCAAACAAACCAGAAATGTGTTAAATAGGTCTTGAGTTAAAACTAGACTGAAATTCTTTATTTTCTTTAATCTGGGTTTCAACAGGATTTGAACCCACAATCTGGATTGGGAGACAGGCGTCTAACCAACTGGTTCACAGAGGTCATGGATGTTAAAACATCAAAAATAACTGGTCCCTTAATGAATTAAGCATGCAAAAAAAAGGACTCACTTTATCATCGGTGTGCAATCTTTTTTGCCCTGCATCCCACTCTGAGGGTCCAGAATGAAGGAAGAGTAGCAACAGACAGGCATGATCCTGTCCCCCAGCCATAGAGCCCAGTTGTTTCTCTCCACAGTCAGGATGTAGCTTCCACAAGACATCAGGCAAGCCCTGATAGCACTAGGAAGAACAACAGACAGTCAGAGCCGCATTTGCTAACAGGTAAATCTAGGCATTTGCCTAGTAGCGTTAAGTCAAAAAGGACACCCAAAGATTCATCCTTTTCTCTAACTACCTCGCAACCTTCCACTTACACCATCAACTCTCCTCATTGCAGGTACAGTACAGTTAAATTTTCATTGCATAAATCTATTTATTGTATTCTGAGGGTCTGGAATGAATAAGTCCAGTGTTTATTACTTCTTATGGGAAAAACTGATTCAGTTTTCAAATAGTCTTCTGGAACGGATTAAGATCGAAAACCGAGGCTGCACTGTATTTACATGGATGAAAATTTGATGAACTGTAAAACTCATCTCAGGCTTGATCATCCAAGGGAAAATAGAAAGCTCAAGAGGTGTTGGCAGGAGGCAAATCTCCTGGCTCCGCATTATACGTGATTGGACTGGCATAAGGGGCGTTGGAGATCTTTTTCAGGCTGCCGGGGACAAAGATACCTACTCTCAGGTGATATTCAACGTTGTGGGGACCTGACATGACACTGGGAAGAAGAAGAAGGCTTGTATCGTTTTACAATTATGTTGTAAGCAATACAACCTGACAAATGAGACAAACTCTTCCAACAAACCTGAAAGGTATCAGATTTAAAGTGTAAACCAGACTGGAAATGTTCCCACAGCCCCTGGGCTGAAGTCTTACTATATATGTTATGTTAGGTCACAAAAGAACGAAGCGAAATGAGGGTACTTTGACATTGAAGACTCACCACTTAAACTTCTCTCTCTCGTCTTCCACTTCAGGGTCCACCGTGCCCCTCAGGGCCTCCTCCAGCCGAATGCAGTACTTGCTGTCCCCGATGTAGAAGCAGGAGACCACTTCTTCCACTCCGACATACTGGTTACCTGAGGAACGGTACAAATAACAACAGAAACTACCAGGAGTGTGGGAGTCAGCAAAAATAAACGAACACCGACTCCAACTCCAGAAGTTTTAAATATTTGACTACAATTATAGTATATATGTATTCATCGTCGTTGCTGGACTTCGTAGTCGAGGTTCCCATAGCCATTCCAATGCCAATTCAGTTGGAAAGCGAAGCTGTGCCGTGGAGTTTTTTAAGTGAGTGAGTCAACAGCAAATTCACCGGTCAAACCGCTGTATATTGGATCCTATGGCACGCATGAAGTGTGACGATCAGAGCACACCGGCATGTTATTCTTTGTTTTTCACCAAATTACTTGTGGTGAACACCGAGCTAGATCCAAGTATCATCGTCATTGTAATATTGTAGGGTGGGGACAGCTCACACCTTGGAGGTTGTGCCGTGACTCCAATGTAATATAGGAGGGTGGGGACAGCTCACACCTTGGAGGCTGTGCCGTGACTCCAATGTAATATAGGAGGGTGGGGACAGCTCACACCTTGGAGGTTGTGCCGCGACTCCAATGTAATATAGGAGGGTGGGGACAGCTCACTCCTTGGAGGCTGTGCCGTGACTCCAATGTAATATAGGAGGGTGGGGACAGCTCACTCCTTGGAGGTTGTGCCGTGACTCCAATGTAATATAGGAGGGTGGGGACAGCTCACTCCTTGGAGGCTGTGCCGTGACTCCAATGTAATATAGGAGGGTGGGGACAGCTCACTCCTTGGAGGTTGTGCCGTGACTCCAATGTAATATAGGAGGGTGGGGACAGCTCACTCCTTGGAGGCTGTGCCGTGACTCCAATGTAATATAGGAGGGTGGGGACAGCTCACTCCTTGGAGGCTGTGCCGTGACTCCAATGTAATATAGGAGGGTGGGGACAGCTCACTCCTTGGAGGTTGTGCCGTGACTCCAATGTAATATAGGAGGGTGGGGACAGCTCACTCCTTGGAGGTTGTGCCGTGACTCCAATGTACTTTGTTGACAGCTGGGTGAACGGATTCCTCCTCCACTTTTGAAGACAGAACTTTGATGAAAATAAAACAAGCTATTTATTTATTTATTTAACACTTTTATTGCAAATACAATCTGGCGGACTTATTGCCAGGCAGCAATCTATTCCAAAAACCAGACAAACGTAAATGAATCAAGTTCCAACCAACCAGACAAGCATAAATCATTCAAATGACTATCCATCCCCACGAAATCCATAAACACATACGTGTGCATATGCCCACGAGCCCTACAAAGACGGACAATCACCCGAACATTATTTGTTCATATAAAGTGAGATATCATCAATCAAAAGAAAAGGAAGGGATGGTGGAGAGGAAAGGAAAAATCAGGAATGAAACACGTTATTTTTACTGACTAGAAATTAAGTTTTTTTCAGTCGCTTCTTAAAGCATGCCAAGGATGGAGCGAATCTTATATTGGTTTGTAACTGATTCCAGAGTCTCACAGCATACAGTAGGGGTCTCCAAACTTTTTAGCCTAAGGGCCACACTGACTCCTACATTAAGTCCCAAGGGCCAAGACCTAGCTAGCTCATCATACCAACATACTGTAGTTTTGAATTACGCGCAAATTTTCGTATTGGGACTAGCCGGCGAGTGAGATATCTATGGCGCAGGGCGCGGGGGTGGACTTCACGGGGGTGGAATTACCTATGTGTGTCACTAATTGTAAGTTTTTAGGATAAATCTCATGTCATTAATTACAGTTAAAATGTTCAATTTCATTATGTAACATATGTCAGTTATTGTGTTTCTTAATTAGTCGTTAAGTGAAAACATCTGATTATTATTTTGTAGGATTTACTTACATTGTAAATTTTACAATGTTTTAGGAGAGTTGTCAATTAAAGGAGAGATGATGAGGATGGTTTGTTGATAAATAAAATACTCGTCGAAATCGGAATGTGTAAAGAGGAATTTTATTGCCAGACGTCGGTATTTATAATATTCCTGAATGTGTGCGGGAGTGCGCGCACGATATACCGCCGTCTCGTTTCTGCATTTACAATACGATGTGGGTATTCATTCTGTTTTGGGAATCGGCGCGACAGATGTGTTGCTTTCTCGTTTTAACATGGAATGCGCTCTCAGATTGATAGTGAGTTGAATGACCGGCGTGTGGACCTTGCACTTGTTTGTTTCACATTGTTAAGGTATGCAAAGGTCGTCTCGCCGGTCACTGACCGCGCATACGAACGCCACAATGTAATCAAAATAAACTATGACGGGTCGGATACCGGGCATATCCGGCCCGCTTCCGGATTGGTGGTGCTCGCGGGTCAGTGTTGGCCCGCGAACCGTAGTTTTTAGACCCCTGATTTACGTCGTGAAGGAGTATACATTAATTATCGGAAGGACTGGAGGAGAACCATGGATGACTGTGAAAGAGAAACCGTCCAAGGGAACTAGATGAAGAATGGGAAACTCACTCTTCAGCCTCAGTATCTTGATAGACCTCCTGTAGAGGTTCTTGCCGCACTCCACCAGCACTTGCATCAGCTTTTTGTTCCAGCGGCCCATGGGCAGCTCCCTGTGCAGGCAGCACGCCACGCAGCAGATCGAGGCCGACTGATTGTCTGGAAATCATAAATAACAAGTTATTATCATGCCGTGGCCCTGTTAGGGTACACAAATAGAGTAGATCAACGGTCCATTGCAAACTATTGTATCCGAGCCCCTGGTGATATGCGACCAAGCAAGCAAACATCAAAATACTGAAATTCTATTTAACTTTAAAATATGACGTTTGATGAAAAAAATAAGGTGATTATTTTCATTTTAACCTTTTCAGACCTGGCGTCCATTATAATAGACACAGAGTTCATATGCACTTTGTTAACCTTTCCCTTCCTGTGCTAAAAAAATCCGCGCGTTCCGATGGTGTGTATTCAATACACATCAATACACATGTAAAAATGAGCGATTTAAAATCGGAAAAATAAGAGTATTCATAGCCAATCGTTTAAATTAATTAAATTTGAAGTCATAAGTGATTATAATTGAAATTTTATTGCTGAAAACATTTAAAAAACATTCGCAAATATCGCGAGCAGCTTTATTCCCTCGATTGAACGCGAACAGAAGGAGGTGTCGAAAATACTCACTTTCGTCTACTTGACATTCCATTTTGAAGGCTTGTAATCAAATAAAATAATATGTGTAACGTAAAAGCAAACACAATCGACAAGATCCTGATACAAGGGTTGCTACTTAAGTTTTAAGATATGGCAACAACCAGTGTAGATACGTCAAATCTGACATCAGCATTGTAAAGTTTGACATTTTTAATGGTGTTCGTGCTCAGAAAGTTTTGTCATACGAGTGCTATTTGTGTTGTTTACAGTGACTTGATGCGTGCGATGATTTTTTATGATTGCCGACGTGGACTAACTCAACAACAGTGTGCCGAACAACTCGCTTCGACTTTTGGTGATGAAGCCCCATCCCGGGCCACTGTGTTTTGCTGGTTTTCCGAATTCAATCGTGGGCGTAGTTCGCTCCAGGACGAATTTCGTGAAGGTCGTCCAAAATCGGTTGTTGTGCCAGAAAACATCGATGCTGTGCGTGAACTGATATTGCACGTGCAGAAACTGTTGCCCGGACCTGCAGTGCTTGTATCTGCTGGGGAGGAACAAGAAGGGCAAGGACGTGCACTCCATGATCAAGGAAGTCTTGTATCTCAATAACGAAATGTCTGGAATATTGAAGAAAGTTTACTCACGGATAATCCTCGGCAGTGCCACATTAACGCTCTGAGTACAGTGACATGTTGGAGTCTCGGCATTGATGGGTGAACACAATAACATTTTATCATGGTCTTCTCGAACGAAACCGACCCACAGCTTATTCATTATAATTTATTTGGAAAATACATTTAAATTAAATACTTAAATCATCAATAACTCATTTGTAAATTTCATTAAACTCTAAATTGTTTTTTAATGTTCTGAAAGTAACTTTTTTACAATAATTTTCAATGAATATCACTAGAATTTCGACACATCAGACCGAATTGTGTTTTCAGTAGCAAATTGATTTTTTTTGCGTTAGTTTTTGTAACTTGAGATTTGAAAAAAGAAATTTTCGTAATTTACTTTCTAGGTAGGTACTCGTTTAATTTTATCATTTCTCATGTAAATACAGAGTGGCCCAGAACAAAGTTCACTTCTAAAAAATCATCATCAACAGAGTTCACTTCTAAAAAATCTTCATCATCAAAATCATCAGCATCATCATCAACAGAGTTCACTTCTAAAAAAATATCAACATCATCATCAACAAAGTTCACTTCTAAAAAATCCTCGTCATCAAAATCATCAGCATCATCATCAACAAAGTTAAGTTCTAAAAAATTATCATCAATAAAGTTCACTTCTAAAAAATCATCATCATCAAAATCATCAGCATCATCATCATCCACAAAGTTCACTTCTAAAAAATCATCATCAACAGAGTTCACTTCTAAAAAATCTTCATCATCAAAATCATCAGCATCATCATCAACAGAGTTCACTTCTGAAAAAATATCAACATCATCATCAACAAAGTTTAAAAAAGTTAAGTTCTAAAAAATTATCATCAATAAAGTTCACTTCTAAAAAATCATCATCATCAAAATCATCAGCATCATCATCATCCACAAAGTTCACTTCTAAAAAATCATCATCAACAGAGTTCACTTCTAAAAAATCTTCATCATCAAAATCATCAGCATCATCATCAACAGAGTTCACTTCTGAAAAAATATCAACATCATCATCAACAAAGTTTAAAAAAGTTAAGTTCTAAAAAATTATCATCAATAAAGTTCACTTCTAAAAAATCATCATCATCAAAATCATCAGCATCATCATCATCCACAAAGTTCACTTCTAAAAAATCATCATCAACAGAGTTCACTTCTAAAAAATCTTCATCATCAAAATCATCAGCATCATCATCAACAGAGTTCACTTCTGAAAAAATATCAACATCATCATCAACAAAGTTTAAAAAAGTTAAGTTCTAAAAAATTATCATCAATAAAGTTCACTTCTAAAAAATCATCATCATCAAAATCATCAGCATCATCATCATCCACAAAGTTCACTTCTAAAAAATCATCATCAACAGAGTTCACTTCTAAAAAATCTTCATCATCAAAATCATCAGCATCATCATCAACAGAGTTCACTTCTGAAAAAATATCAACATCATCATCAACAAAGTTTAAAAAAGTTAAGTTCTAAAAAATTATCATCAATAAAGTTCACTTCTAAAAAATCATCATCATCAAAATCATCAGCATCATCATCATCCACAAAGTTCACTTCTAAAAAATCTTCATCATCAAAATCATCAGCATCATCATCAACAGAGTTCACTTCTGAAAAAATATCAACATCATCATCAACAAAGTTTAAAAAAGTTAAGTTCTAAAAAATTATCATCAATAAAGTTCACTTCTAAAAAATCATCATCATCAAAATCATCAGCATCATCATCATCCACAAAGTTCACTTCTAAAAAATCATCATCAACAGAGTTCACTTCTAAAAAATCTTCATCATCAAAATCATCAGCATCATCATCAACAGAGTTCACTTCTGAAAAAATATCAACATCATCATCAACAAAGTTTAAAAAAGTTAAGTTCTAAAAAATTATCATCAATAAAGTTCACTTCTAAAAAATCATCATCATCAAAATCATCAGCATCATCATCATCAACAAAGTTCACTTCTAAAAAATCATCATCAACAGAGTTCACTTCTAAAAAATCTTCATCATCAAAATCATCAGCATCATCATCAACAGAGTTCACTTCTGAAAAAATATCAACATCATCATCAACAAAGTTTAAAAAAGTTAAGTTCTAAAAAATTATCATCAATAAAGTTCACTTCTAAAAAATCATCATCATCAAAATCATCAGCATCATCATCATCCACAAAGTTCACTTCTAAAAAATCATCATCAACAGAGTTCACTTCTAAAAAATCTTCATCATCAAAATCATCAGCATCATCATCAACAGAGTTCACTTCTGAAAAAATATCAACATCATCATCAACAAAGTTTAAAAAAGTTAAGTTCTAAAAAATTATCATCAATAAAGTTCACTTCTAAAAAATCATCATCATCAAAATCATCAGCATCATCATCATCCACAAAGTTCACTTCTAAAAAATCATCATCAACAGAGTTCACTTCTAAAAAATCTTCATCATCAAAATCATCAGCATCATCATCAACAGAGTTCACTTCTGAAAAAATATCAACATCATCATCAACAAAGTTTAAAAAAGTTAAGTTCTAAAAAATTATCATCAATAAAGTTCACTTCTAAAAAATCATCATCATCAAAATCATCAGCATCATCATCATCCACAAAGTTCACTTCTAAAAAATCATCATCAACAGAGTTCACTTCTAAAAAATCTTCATCATCAAAATCATCAGCATCATCATCAACAGAGTTCACTTCTGAAAAAATATCAACATCATCATCAACAAAGTTTAAAAAAGTTAAGTTCTAAAAAATTATCATCAATAAAGTTCACTTCTAAAAAATCATCATCATCAAAATCATCAGCATCATCATCATCCACAAAGTTCACTTCTAAAAAATCATCATCAACAGAGTTCACTTCTAAAAAATCTTCATCATCAAAATCATCAGCATCATCATCAACAGAGTTCACTTCTGAAAAAATATCAACATCATCATCAACAAAGTTTAAAAAAGTTAAGTTCTAAAAAATTATCATCAATAAAGTTCACTTCTAAAAAATCATCATCATCAAAATCATCAGCATCATCATCATCCACAAAGTTCACTTCTAAAAAATCATCATCAACAGAGTTCACTTCTAAAAAATCTTCATCATCAAAATCATCAGCATCATCATCAACAGAGTTCACTTCTGAAAAAATATCAACATCATCATCAACAAAGTTTAAAAAAGTTAAGTTCTAAAAAATTATCATCAATAAAGTTCACTTCTAAAAAATCATCATCATCAAAATCATCAGCATCATCATCATCCACAAAGTTCACTTCTAAAAAATCTTCATCATCAAAATCATCAGCATCATCATCAACAGAGTTCACTTCTGAAAAAATATCAACATCATCATCAACAAAGTTTAAAAAAGTTAAGTTCTAAAAAATTATCATCAATAAAGTTCACTTCTAAAAAATCATCATCATCAAAATCATCAGCATCATCATCATCCACAAAGTTCACTTCTAAAAAATCATCATCAACAGAGTTCACTTCTAAAAAATCTTCATCATCAAAATCATCAGCATCATCATCAACAGAGTTCACTTCTGAAAAAATATCAACATCATCATCAAC
The DNA here is from genome assembly GCA_949825065.1 of Odontocerum albicorne. Lineage (NCBI taxonomy): Eukaryota > Metazoa > Arthropoda > Insecta > Trichoptera > Odontoceridae > Odontocerum > Odontocerum albicorne. Next base: position 1,389,163 of record OX463866.1, read on the forward strand.
AAAGTTTAAAAAAGTTAAGTTCTAAAAAATTATCATCAATAAAGTTCACTTCTAAAAAATCATCATCATCAAAATCATCAGCATCATCATCATCAACAAAGTTCACTTCTAAAAAATCATCATCAACAGAGTTCACTTCTAAAAAATCTTCATCATCAAAATCATCAGCATCATCATCAACAGAGTTCACTTCTGAAAAAATATCAACATCATCATCAACAAAGTTTAAAAAAGTTAAGTTCTAAAAAATTATCATCAATAAAGTTCACTTCTAAAAAATCATCATCATCAAAATCATCAGCATCATCATCATCCACAAAGTTCACTTCTAAAAAATCATCATCAACAGAGTTCACTTCTAAAAAATCTTCATCATCAAAATCATCAGCATCATCATCAACAGAGTTCACTTCTGAAAAAATATCAACATCATCATCAACAAAGTTTAAAAAAGTTAAGTTCTAAAAAATTATCATCAATAAAGTTCACTTCTAAAAAATCATCATCATCAAAATCATCAGCATCATCATCATCCACAAAGTTCACTTCTAAAAAATCATCATCAACAGAGTTCACTTCTAAAAAATCTTCATCATCAAAATCATCAGCATCATCATCAACAGAGTTCACTTCTGAAAAAATATCAACATCATCATCAACAAAGTTTAAAAAAGTTAAGTTCTAAAAAATTATCATCAATAAAGTTCACTTCTAAAAAATCATCATCATCAAAATCATCAGCATCATCATCATCCACAAAGTTCACTTCTAAAAAATCATCATCAACAGAGTTCACTTCTAAAAAATCTTCATCATCAAAATCATCAGCATCATCATCAACAGAGTTCACTTCTGAAAAAATATCAACATCATCATCAACAAAGTTTAAAAAAGTTAAGTTCTAAAAAATTATCATCAATAAAGTTCACTTCTAAAAAATCATCATCATCAAAATCATCAGCATCATCATCATCCACAAAGTTCACTTCTAAAAAATCATCATCAACAGAGTTCACTTCTAAAAAATCTTCATCATCAAAATCATCAGCATCATCATCAACAGAGTTCACTTCTGAAAAAATATCAACATCATCATCAACAAAGTTTAAAAAAGTTAAGTTCTAAAAAATTATCATCAATAAAGTTCACTTCTAAAAAATCATCATCATCAAAATCATCAGCATCATCATCATCCACAAAGTTCACTTCTAAAAAATCATCATCAACAGAGTTCACTTCTAAAAAATCTTCATCATCAAAATCATCAGCATCATCATCAACAGAGTTCACTTCTGAAAAAATATCAACATCATCATCAACAAAGTTTAAAAAAGTTAAGTTCTAAAAAATTATCATCAATAAAGTTCACTTCTAAAAAATCATCATCATCAAAATCATCAGCATCATCATCATCCACAAAGTTCACTTCTAAAAAATCTTCATCATCAAAATCATCAGCATCATCATCAACGGAGTTCACTTCTAAAAAAATATCAACATCATCATCAACAAAGTTCACTTCTAAAAAATCATCAACAAAGTTCACTTCTAAAAAATCATCATCATCATCAACAAAGTTCACTTCTAAAAAATCATCATCATCATCAACAAAGTTCACTTCTAAAAAATCATCATCATCATCAACAAAGTTCACTTCTAAAAAAATTATCATCAATCATCAACAAAGTTCACTTCTAAAAAATCATCATCATCATCAACAAAGTTCACTTCTAAAAAATCATCATCATCATCAACAAAGTTCACTTCTAAAAAAATTATCATCAATCATCATCATAATCATGACTCTCATGATAGCCTCTGCCATCACCTATCCAATCATCCCTGCACTCTCTCGCGTCTCCCGCTTGATCAGTTGGGATTATTTCTCTTGTGCGTCGTCCTTCCACGCCACCAGTAACCTAGAACCTCTCCAAACTGTCTCCTTGGCCACGAGCAATGTGCCCGAAGCATCGGAAGACTCGTCGAAGACACATTGTCGACAATCTATCGGCTATTCTCAGTTCTTCAAGAATGGAGGCGTTAGTTCGCCTTTCTGTCCATGGAATCCATAACACCCTTCTTCAGCACCACATTTCAAATGCATATACTCTACGTCTCTCGCTTGCTCTCAGAGTCCAAGTCTCCGCGTCATACATGAATATTGCGAAGACGAAAGACTTAAATAGGTGCATTTTCGTCGTGATGATGATAGTTTTGCTCTTCCATATATTTTTCAGCTTTGACATCGCTTTTTGCCTTTCCAGTTCTTATTTTCACCTCAGCAAATATAAAACAATGATTTATTCAATTATTATTAAAAAAACAATACGTTGTAATTTGTTTAGTCAAGCACTGTTTATTCCACTTTATATAACGCTATAACCATACCGGTTTCAAGGTTTTCATCTGATCATCAGGGGAGCACAAACAAAACCTCCACAATGTTAAAGCCTTAACTATAAATACTATAAAATAAATACTGTTTAATCCACTTAGAAATATATTATATATTTAATCTAACTACAGTACCCGGCGGTAAGTAATACGCATAACTTTGTAAAGCGTTTTCTCTGTCGCACGATGCGCTTACAGTTCGGTACAAGACGATGCGACGGAACACGAGTATAAATGACAGAGACGACGCTCTACAAAGCCGAAGTTAGTCGATTATGACCGACAGTCTCTTTCTTAGCCCGATGTGTATTACTTATCGCTGGATACTGTAGTTTCAGGTCATGTGCAACTCATCTTCAAGGATATTTCGAGTTAACTAAATTTTAAAGTGGATTCAAGGTTTTCAATTTTTAATCTGCAAAGTTGATGATAGTTCATAATAATACTTTGATGTATGGGAGTGAAACGTAGACGTGGAAGAGAGTGAGAGGAGCCTTATGAATGCATGCATTTGCACAGAAGAATACGTGGAATGACAGTGTATGCTAGAATAAGCAATATAGTGATAAGGGATGAATGTGAATTTAAGGCTGATCTGTTAATTAATATTACTTTTAGACGTGTAGCGATGTTCGTTATCAATGTAGCATGTGTCCTATTAGGACGTGCTGATGATGTTGATGTTGACATCGCTATATTCGTTTTAGTCGAATTCTGCGTTCCTTGTCGTTCAGGGTCATCAATGTAGCGAGTTGCTTATCTTGATACGTCGTGATGATTTTGATTTGTATTTATTTTAAATATAAATCTCAGGAATGCGGATAAAAGCGAAAGTGAACAGCGGGCAAATAATAACAAGTCTTGACAGTTGAATGAATAATAAATAATAATGTTTATTTGTCTACGAGTAGGTAATTTATAGTAGTGAGTGAATATGCTCGCAACACATACTTTGTCTCACTCCCGCGCGTGCACCAGCGTAGCGGGTAAAGCATTTATTTGCTGGAGACAGACAAATACTATTTGTGAGTAAACATTGTTGACATTTCTAGTTTGTGACAATTTGTAAATAATTCATCGGTCGTTGACCCTGTATGTTTACAATATTAACAATAAAGTATGTTTGACAATTATTTAGGGGACGTAGGTAGCTACAGACGGTTTGGGCATGTAGAACGAATGAATGAAGAAAGAATAACGAAACTGACACACAATTCAAATGTAATTGAAAGACGTGGGAGAGGAAGACCAAGGAAAGTATGATTGGATCAAGCGAGTGATATTCTCAAAGAAGGAAACGTAGAAAGTCAGAGAAATCGTAGAGGTTGTATGAGACGATATATGGGTGTAAAATAGGCTAAGTGTACGGCACCGGTACAAAGAACTGTATCATAGATGGATGGGTGGTGCGCAATGCTCGAAGAATTCAGTTCACGTTCAGAGGCGTAGATCAGTGAAAGAAGGTAGCGGGGTGAAGAGATTCTTCTTAGGCAGGTATAGCAGGTCTCTAGTAAAACACAGTAGGTAGAGTGAACTGAGAATATAGATTTATTTGCAAGCAAGCAAGAACTGAGTTCTTTGTCATATATTAAATTTTTAAAAACGTGTGCATTTTACTGCTCCGTTTATCCTTTGTCAGTGATTTGAGGTAATACTTTTTCCACTGTTGTATCATTTGTGTGATTGTGTTATTTATCTATGTATACTTATCTATGTATATTAAGTATTTTGTGTACGAATTTATCCATAATTTTAACTCTCTCTATATCTCTGTTCTTCAATCGCATCAACCATAGTTGGGCATGGTGACTATATCCAAAGGTGTTCGACCGCTCATGTCAGCGGCCCTGGTGGCGCAGTTCAGGTTAGGCGTCCTCCCGCCCATCCCGGGGGTCTCAGTGAAGCGACGATGGTGAAGACGGTGGAGTTGAGGTGACGATGCTGGAGAAGACGGTGAAGAAGGCGCAAAGACGTAGCGTGCGGCGAGTCTTCATGAGCTTTCTTCGCTCTTTATCTCGTACTTCACTACCGTCTGAGGGACTGTAGGCTGATGACCGAAGAACGTAGACAACAATTGCATAGACCTTCAACAATCAACAGGGAAATACGAGTATATATATAAACTTATTTATATCAGGTTTATGTGTAGAGTGTGGGGATTGGAAGGTATCGGCTGCGGCCTGTGTGATTGGAGCTTCCCCGCATTCGCATATGTATTGAAGACATATTCGGTGAGAAAACCGCAGAAAACTCACTGAGGGAAGTCGAGCTTCAGAGGACCTCTGGACTCTTCCGTTATGCCATATTAACACATTCGGCTTGTTAGTGAAGTGTGAGAGTGTTGTAGTGTGTATAATGTAACTCGAAGTCCAGGGCGTTGGTTCGCCCCCCTTGGTTGTCCTCGTTCAGCAGCGTACCGCCCATCGGTCCTGAAGGCGTGTCCCGGCCGCTTCTCTGGATCTGTAATGTTAAACACTGGGCAGTATCGGGTTGTCATTTGTTAGGCGCGATTTTTGTTTTGCTACTGACTTTAAATTGGGAGGGAGTATGTTTTTGAGGTGCATTTAGCGTGAAATTTATTTAGGTAATGGTAGATTTTGATTCGTTATACTGTGACTTTATAAATTTGGCGGATAAAAATATATAAAAAAGTGCTAGTAATAAGGGCCCCGTTACATTTGTCCTTCCTGGCCCTCGTCCTGTTCGAGATCTCTCTCCGCTTCCGCTCGGCTGAGAATGATGTGGTTTGGGAGTCTGTATTTGTATCTGAAAGGTAGTTCATCCAGTCTCTCATGTCGCCCGAGTTTTGCGATGAGCGGGTTTGAGTGCGAGTTTAAATGTATTTTGTTGTAAAAGTCTAGTGTCATTTTGTCACAGTACTCCTTGATGGAGTACTCTTTTGTTCTCTGGTGTATCTTTTTAAGATTTGCGCCAGGCCTCGTTTTATAGATGATCTTGAGTGCTTTGTTCTGCGCCGGCTGGAGCCTTGTGTAAATGTAAGTGGGTGCGCTGCCCCAGACGGGTGCCACGTATGTAATTACCGGACGCACTATGAGTTTGTACACCAGTACTATAATTTGTTTTTCCGGGATAGGAAGGAATTTCGGTTGAAGATGGGTCTCAGCGGTGCGAAGGCTGCGAATGCTTTCTTTCTGGCTTCATCTGTGTGGAGCCTCCACAATAATTTGGAGTCCATGTGGACTCCGAGATATTTAACCGACTTACGCCATTCCACAGCGCTGTTACCCATCTTTAGGAGGAGGAGGCTGCCCACCCTCCGCTTTGTGAACATGACCGCCTCTGTCTTGCCGTCGTTGATCTTTAGGCGCCACTTACGGTAGTATTTTGCCAAGGTATCCAAGGCTTTTTCTGGAGGTATTTACTTGCCCTGTTGGAGCATGCGGATCGCGCGTAACAAGCTGCGTCATCCGCGAAGAGGGCGACGGAGCAATTGTCCGGTACCGAAATATCGTGTGTGAATAGAGTGAACAGGTGCGGTCCGATCAAACTGCCCTGGGGCACTCCCATTGGGATGTTTCTGGGGGTGGAGAGCCTCCCGCTCACCCGAACGACGAATTGTCGCTCGGATAGGTAGGAACGGAGAATCTGTATGATATAAGACGGTGTGCCCGTCTTAATCAGCTTGTGTATTAAGCCGTCGTGCCAGACCGTGTCGAAGGCCTTCTCCAGGTCCAGCAGGACCATACCAGTATAATAATTCATATTGAAGCCCATCGACACGTCCTCGACCACGCGGGTGAGTTGGTGAACGGTGGAGTGCTGTGTTCTAAACCCGAATTACTCGTGTTGTAGAGTATTGTGCTGGGTATGATATGGAGTGTACCTGTTCAGTATCACCTTCTCCAGGACTTTTCCAAGTACCGGGAGGAGGCTTATGGGTCTGTAACTGGATGGGTTGCTTTTGTCCTTGTTCGGCTTGTGTATCGGTACTATTACGGTCATTTTCCACCTGGATGGGAAATGACCGGTGTGTAGGCACGCGTTAAATATTTTGGCTAATTGTATGATTGCGCGTGTCGGAATGTGTTTGATAAGTGTATTGTGTAAATGGTCTAATCCTGGTGCTTTATTATTTTTGAGGGCTTTGATGATTTTTTGGACTTCCGCCGGTGTTACGAGCGTGTATTCTTGTCGTGCGATGTCTGCGGAACGAGTGTTAAATTCGTCGAGTGATTCTTGTACTGTGTGGTCTGCGTCTGAGTCGCGATACTGCGATGTTAATGTGTAAGTGTGCTCGTATGCGTCTGCTAGTGCGTTTGCCTTGTCTACGTGTGATGTGGCAGTATGGGTGGAGGTGAGAAGTGGTGGTATGTCTTCGTGTCGTTTCCTTATTCCCTTTGCGATCTTCCAAAGAGCTTCTGCCCCTGGTTCGATGTCCTTTAATTTTGTGTCCCAAATGGTGTTTTTGTGTTCCCTTATGTGTTTTTTTATTTCGTTCAGCAGTGAGTTTAACGCTACTTTATCTACGGGGTGGTGTGTACCTCTGTAGTATTTCTGAAGCCTGTTCTTTATTTGGATGAGTGTGATGATTTCCGGCGGAAGTTTGGCACGGTGTGGAGTGACATTTTTAAGTGGTATGCAGGTATCACGAGCTTCTTCGATGATGTGAGTTAAGGTGTTTACCGCGTCATCTATTTCCTCCGGGGACTCAAAAGTGGATGATGTTAAGTATAGCTGTGTGTTTATGTGCGTCTTGTAGCCCGCCCAGTCCGCACCCTGGTAGTCGTACACCGTCCTCGGAGGACAGGTGATACGCTCCCCTATGTTGAAGTACACCGGGAAGTGGTCCGATGAAAGTGCATTTATCACCTCCGATCCGGCAACCCCCGAGTGACCCTTTTCGATCACCAGATCCAGGGTGGACGGCCTTTGCCCCCTCGCTCCATATCGAGTGGGCTTGTCGGGGTGATGTAGTGTGTGGTGCGTCGATTCTATGTGATTGAACAGTGTGTTTCCGTTTTTATTCTCTCCTCCCTGGCTCCACGAGGAGTGCATCGCATTGAAGTCGCCGGCCAATATGACCCGCGGCCCCATCGCGAGTGCCTTCCTCAGATCCCGAGTGTCAAGCTTAATTTTGCAGTATGCTGCTATGAGTGTTATCGGATTGCTGTCAGTTTCTAGTCTTACCGCAGTCGCTTCTAGAGCGATCCAGATGGGATCCGATAAGAGTGTATGGGGTAGAGTGTCTCTGATGAGGATCGCCGTGCCTCCTCCCTTAGTAGCGCATCATTTCGGTATAGAGAGTAACCGGGTATTCTCAGGTGTTTGTTTTGTTTGAGAAGTGTTTCTGTGATGAATGTTTTTTCTCACCGATCAGAAGCATGAGTTCGTCCACCTTGCCGTAAATTCCACTGGCGTTCCAGGTGAGGGCTCTGATTCCCCCGCGGGAGGATGACGCGCAGGTCGGGGCCCCCATTCTAGCCATCGAGTTGCTCCATCAGCTCGGCGATGAGAAGCGCCTTCGCGATCTTATCTCTGCGTTGGGCCAGCCTCGGCCTCATTTGCATGAGTAGGCGGACGATCTGGGTTAGCTCTGCCATCTCGCCGCCCATGCGGCTCAGTCCGGTGACGGTGGGTTCAGGGGTCGGCAGCAGCGGTGGTCGGCGGCCGTTCCTCAGATCCCTCGGGTGGGCGAAGTTTTCGCGCTGCGCGTTCGAATGTTGCACATTCGCGTATTGCGCGGTTTCGTGAGCGTTTGCGTCAGTGATAGGCTGCGAAGCGCGGACGTTCTGCTCGGCGGCCTGATTAATTTGTGTGGGAAGCGTCTTCCCCGCACCATGAGCGACCCGGCGTCACACGCGGTGCCATCCGGCGGGCGATTGATTCCGCGTATGCTTGCCTTGTAGGGCACTTTGAGTAATTTGCGGGATGGTTACCACCGCAATTTGCGCAAGTGGCCGGTGTCTCCTTTGTCTTGGGACACTCGGCTGTCAGGTGGTACTCGGTGCACTTGACGCATCGGGCTCGATGGTGACAATTGGATGAGGCGTGCTCCAGTGACTGGCACCGGAAGCATTGCGTACCGAGGCCTTTCTTGGGTCGGTATTTGACGAGGGTCACTCTGCAGTAGCCGAGGAACCTCAGAGTCGCCTTTAATTTACCCATATCAGTTACCTTCCCAAAATGGGCAAAGTACATGGGCGCGCCTGTCTTGGTCGTCATCTTGACGACCTTTTGCGCTGGGAATCCCTGCGCGGCGAGATCGACGGCGATCTCTTCCGTGGGAATTTCTGGTAGCCCCCAGATAACTGAGCTTTTGGTCTTATCGTCCATCTTGGTGAGCGTATGGAACTCTTTTTGCTCACAAAGTTTTCAACTCACAAAACACTTTTTTTTTAGTTATTTAAGATGAATATCGCTTATCAATAAAAAGTAAGTAATAATAAAAATTCAGACAAAAAAAAATAGGCATATATTGACTAAACTTGATAGTTCATTATATTGAGACGGAAATTCTCAAAAAGGTTTCAACTCACAAAACACTTTTTTTTAGTTATTTAAGGTAAATTAATATCGCTTATCAATAATAAGTAAGTAATAATATGAAATCAGACAAAAATATTAGGCATATATTGACTAAACTTGATCAGCACGCCGTGTCATCAGGCATCGTGTATTCAAATGTATGCGATGTTTTCGTTGTCGAGCTCAGCCCAAGGCTCCATATATGGCCGACCTTCCCACAGATCGAGTTACGCCACAGCCGGTGTTCTCTCAAGTCTCTACGGATTTTGCTGGCCGTTTCCTTATTAAATCCAGCACTTTGAGAAGCGCAAGGCTTTTGAAGGCGTACTTTTGTATCTTTGTGTACCTCTCCACAAAAGCGGTTCACCTGGAGCCAGTCTCCTCACTCAGCACGGACGCGTTTTTCGCAGCACTACAGCGGTTCGTCTCCCGTTGCGGTGTGCCTGTTCTCATCCGATCCGATAGTGGCACAAATTATGTAGGTGCTAGGAATCAGCTCATTGAAGTACAAAGTTTATTTCATCCAATGATGATTAAATCACCCACAAACTCACTATTCGGCACATCACGTGGTTACTCAACCCACCTTCAGCTCCATCATTTGGCGGTCTCCATGAAACCGCGGTAAAATCCTCCAAACAGTTACTTTACCGAATCATAGGTGATGAGCACTTAACATTTGAGGAATTTGCTACACTTTTAACACGAATCGAGGCTGTCCTTAACTCCAGACCCCTCTGCCCTCTTTTCTCTGATCCCTCAGACTTTGAACCCCTTACAGCTGGCCACTTCCTCACGGGCCGCCCACTAACTGCCTTGCCCGTAACATCCTTCCATGATAGGCCTTTGACTACCCTCAGACGATTTCGGCTCATACAAGCCGTCTCTCAGCGCTTTTGGTCCCTGTGGACTCAATCTTATCTCCACACCCTTCGAACCCACTCTAAATGGCTTTCACCATCCTCCCCTCCTCAAATCGGAGAGCTCGTCTTAATAAAGGACAACTTGCCGGCACTGAAATGGCGACTTGGACGCATCACCCGCCCCATACCCGGCAAAGATGGAGTGCCACGTGTTGTGGATCTGGATACAGTCAGTGGACAATTGAGAAGGCCGGTTTCAAAGCTAGCCCGGTTCCCGTTGGAGGTCCTCCCGGCTCCCCAGGATGTTCACGCCAAAACGTCGTGACGTAAAATCAGCTCAGATCCACGCGCACACAACATGAGGAGAAGTAAAGCGCGCGGTGGGGAGCTCGATGCGCGTGCAGACAAATTGTCGCCACCCACGAATGTGTTTCGAGTGTCATCAACCCGGATGGTGTACGGTGCAATTTTGAGCTTGCGGAGTCTCAAGTTACTCTAATTGGTATATTGGTGCTCATTGCCAACGCGTGTGTTACGTGCAGTTGAAATTGACTATATGTGGGCTAGTACCCAGTGCTTATAGGATCAGCCCAAACATTGTGTTAAAATAAGTGTTGTGTACCTACGTCAACCTTTCAGCCCGAAACGACTTCACCACTAACCCTGTAAGTACAAATTTCCTTTCCCATCGTCTAATGGTGTGGTGTCTGCCCCAGCACATCCCACAGATAAGCACCTCGTCATCACAGATAACTTAAACGCGCCACTTCTAAAGTAGGTATCACTTTGGAAGCGCTTCTTTGAGCTATTTTATTCAATTTCAACTGTCAAATGATCTTTATGTTACAAATATTAATAAATTAACCCTTCCTTCCCTGTGATGTGTCACTAGTACACATTGCTTCTAAACACTTTAATATCTCTATAAATATAATAAATACTGGGTTCAGATTTAAGGTATTCCTCCGTAATACATTTACGCATTGAATGAAACAATGATATTAATAATAATTAGCACTTATCGGCCACATCAGAGATATTTTGTGAAAATCAGGAATAAATTCACCAATACAATCAAACGTGTGCCAGTGTGTAACGTAGGTATATTCATTCTAAAAAAACCGCTATGTGTAAGGAAGTGACGCTATTCACGTCTCACTTTACTTCGGTATATGGGAAGGCAAGAAATAGAATTTCAGTTTGCAGTTATGTTTCTTCTTTCGAGGTATAACATACACAGTGTTAGTCCGTCTCAGTGTTAGTCCATCGGTGTTAGTACACAGTGTTAGTCCATCGGTGGCCAGACCGTGGCGCATGCGCCAAACGTGGCACATTGGATGATTACAAGTGGCACATTGCATCCTTACGCCTACTTATTCTTTTCATTTAAAAATGTTAATTATGTCTATAAGTACACTTATTTAAAAGATTATTAAGCATATGCCAGGAGTTTAAAAAAACTGTGTGCACAATGGGTGCCGCATTTGCTAACAATGCAACAAAAACACGTTCGAATGCCACTTTCTGAGCAACATTTGAAGCAATTTCGAAAGGATAAAAAGGATTTTCTGCATCGATTTGTCACTATGGATGAGACTTGGGTCTACCACCATGATCCTGAATCAAAACAAGAGGCTAAGGAGTGGTGTGAACCAGGCACTTTGGCTCCGAAGCGAGTTCGTGTCCAGAAATCGGCCAAGAAGGTGTAAGCGTCAGTTTTTTGGGATGCAAAAGTAATTTTATTGATAGATTATCTCCAAACTGGTAAGACAATCAACTCTGATTATTATTGTGACCTTTTGGACCAGTTGGATGCAAAAAATTGTGAAAAAAGACCCGGTTTGCAGAAGAAAAAAATCATTTTTCATCAAGACAATGCACCTGCTCACACAGCTCAAAAAACCATCGCGAAAATCAGTGAATTGGGGTACGAATTGTTGCAGCATCCACCCTATTCGCCAGATTTAGCTCCCTCTGACTTCTGGCTGTTCTCACACCTCAAAAAATTCCTTCTTGGAAAGCATTTTTCATCAAACGAAGAGGTTATAGCCGTCGTAGAGGAGTATTTTGCAGGCCTTCCAGAAAGTCACTTCCGTGATGGGACAACAAAGTTGGAAGATCGTTGGACCAAGTGTATTGATCTTATGGGAGACTATACTGAGCAATAAAAGTGATTTCCCCCCAAAAAAAATGTATTTTCATTTCCGCTTTCAAAACTTTTTGACTAACCTAGTAGATCCTACCCCTATCCCTATTTTACAACCCCAAACGTGAACGTATTTTAAGAAGGTAAAAAAAGTGTTTGACTGCATCTGAATTCGTCTGTGAAAAAATTGGCGCATGGTATGCAAAAGGTTGGCCACCCCTGTCTAAGGCATCCAAGGTGATCTCTTAGCCCGTTTTGTGAACGTCTTCCGATGTTTTTTTCATGTTTTCAGCAAATAAATTTCAACTATTATCACTTTTAACTTCAAATTTAATTCATTTAAGCGATTGGCTATGAATATTCTTATTTTTCCGATTTTAAATCGCTCATTTTTACATGTCTATTGATGTGTATTGAATACACAGCATCGGAACGGGCGGATTTTTTTAGCACAGAAAGGGAAAGGGTAAACAAACTAAATTTTAAACTGTGCGATATTAGGCTTGTCGGCTACAAATTATAGCGCTAGTCGGGCTATTGACAGATATTCGCTCGTGATATAATAACATTATAAAGACCTGTAAAGTTATTTTAATTGTATTATTTTCTGTACATAGTTAATAAAGTAGGATGGTTGCTTAACAGCAAGTTCTTCCAACCAACCAGCTCATCTTGTATACGTTTTTTTTATTCAAGATAAATTTTATCAAAAGCGTGTTCGTTTAAATTCAATAAAAAAAAACAAATACACCTTTACCTCGCTTTTTGGAAGATACATGTTCATGAAAAGTTGTTCGTAAATCTTTGATACTGAAATACTTCTTTTCATATTGTCGTCGTCGTTGCTGGGCCTCGTAGTCGAGGGTCCTCTCATCACTCCAACGTCAATCTTGAGCTGCTATTTCACGACGTCAATAGATCTTCTGTGAGAGAACAGCCTGATCCCAGATGCGCACTCCTACATATAACAAAAAAAAATCTAGAAGCTTCTCTCTGCATCAGGACTATTTTCAATTATAATTTTAATATCCTTTTCAAAATGCGAAAAAGCATTGACTATACTCAAAAAATGTAGAATGGTCCCTATGACGTTTGAAAAGTCATGTCTCAAAGAGATGGGGTAAAATCGTTTTTTTTTTTTTACAAATCGAATCGTTTTTATATAAATCGAAAAATTTATTTTCTCTAAACTGACGGTTTAATTCCTAATTTTCATTATATTGACTTTCTAATGTATTTTATGATTTGTATCTATCTTTAAATAGGCCAAGATCCACTATGAATTAATACTAATTACGAACATTTAATTTTATGTATAAAACAATCCAAAATCCAACTATCGTATACCCCATCCCTAGCCAATGCAGACTAACGTAGTGACTTTTGACAAACGTCGCCAAATATTATTTGATTTTAACAATTTGACACATTTTTGCTAATTTGCAACAAGATGTATTAATTTATCATTAATGTTAGTTTTATGTTATGTATTTACCTAAATAACTTGCTATTTATTAGAATTGAGGCTTATATTCAAGTTGATAAAATAATTAAAATTACTGAACGTCATTACAAGGTTGTATTGGGGTAAATTTGTGAAACATTATAGGGACCATGCTACATTTTCTTTAGTATAATTTTAACAGTGCGAATTCTCGAGAAATGTTTTTTTTTTACTTTTGTGTTGCTTAAGGATGGATCTTGGTCCATTTAACGCAAAAAAAATCATGAATTCCGATTTAAAAATATTACGTAAATCGATTTTTTTTCCCGTAAAGCGATTTCTTTAATTAAGAGTTCGTGGATTTTTATACAGGTGAACAATGACTTGAATATTGGTTTTCAACCATGCAACATTCTTTATTTAATGTTGTATGGTCGGCTGGAAGAGATTGCTGCCTAACAATAAGCCCGCCAGATTGTTTTACGATGAAGTGTTAAATAAATAAGCACGGGTTATCAATGTTTCATTTAGTATTTATATTATTACATTATCTATTTATTTTTTCCTATTATGCTTTTTTTTATGTAATTTGGTCAAAAATATATGAAATATAAATAAAAAATTACGTTTATAAATAAAGTTAAATTAAACATATAACTGAAGGTATAACTTTATAATTTGTGAATTAAAAAAACATGTAGTTAGAATAATGTTATTTTAAGATAAACCCTAGCGGCAATATTTGGAATTAAATTTATTGCAGGAAATTACGAGTACGAAATGTAAAGTCTATTGACTGAATTGAATGACTCATTAATTGCAAAGATAGCTTTTATATTTGTCTAGCATTTCCGGAGATAACAAAAACATTTGTATTATATCAACTCCAGTGTTTCTCAAAGTTTTTTCGATACGTGTCCCCCTTTGTAGTTTAATATTTTTCTGTAACCCACATCTATAATAATAGCTCTAGGATAATTAAAAAATAAACATTAAAAAATTCCACAATTTATTAATTTAAATATGAGAAATGTATTTTTAATAAAAATAATTTTAACATATTTCTTATCTACTATATAATACATAATTTGCGAAATAACAACAGGTAATTTAATTCGGATACACAATTTTAATGGATCTGGATTTGTTACCATTCATTTGTCGTATCCCCATTAAACTAGGCTTTTGCCTGTATCTCACTGAGGACATATAGCATGAAAAAGTAAATCGATACTTCCCTCCGATCTTGGATTATATAAAACCCCGTTGCGCATTCTCATCAACCTGACAAGTCCGTTTATTGTCATTTAGTGTTTATTCTCCCAATTTATGGAAAATATTTCTCAGCATGTTGTGGCAAAACTTGGTGTGTCAGTCATTATCCAAACAAAAGATATATTGTTTGGAAAAACTTAAAAAATGCTTATTTGTACTGATTTTAACAGCTTATCAAAGTTAATATTGCTTCTCCTGTAAACTAAGGTAAAACGGACATATCAACTTCTGCCATAATGCCACAGATATACGAGTCAATACAATGAAAGTATTTAAACAATTTGTAAAAGTGACTAGCCATCACGAAGTGGCCTGTCCGCAAACGACACTTCCATCTTGTTCATTCTTATTATATTAAACAATGGTTTCAAACGGATATATTGTTGAATTGATTTATATCTAGAGCTTTTATTTACACAAGTTATAACCCAATCCAACGTTCATCGGTGCCAAGTATCATGTTTAATTTTATTTAAAAGATCAGTTAGGCCGAGCCCACACAGCTAGGAGCCTCGCTTGATGCTTAGAGCTACGCTGCGAGTTAGGCGACATATCCTAGCGAACCAATGCACCGCATACTATCGCAATGGCCACACTGCACGCTTTGCGCCACGCTACATGACGATTAGTCGCCGAGTGAATCTCCTAGTGGACGGACGGGTTGGTTAATTTTATTGTGACACCGTGATTTTACAAGATGGCAGAAGTTCTAATAACAGATGTATATAAAAGGGAGCCTTTGTGGAACCCATCGAGCAAATTATACAAAAATGTACCTGTAATAAAATCACTTTGGAATAAAGTTGCACAGAAAGTAAATAAAGATAAGGTAAGTTGTAATGAAATTGGTTCGTTTTGAGAGTGGCATCGTATGACTCAACCGCTCCCAAATGTCAAATGAATTTGTGCGTAGCACTTTGGTGTTGACAGGCATGAAGTCACCTAGTATATTAGTCACATAACACCTAGCTTAGCACCTAATGAAGCACTTTGGTGTGGCCTCCGCCTTAGTGGCTGTGAAAAAATACTAAAATATGTAGGCAAGATGAGAACATATTTTTTAAGTACACGGGGGGGGGGGGGGGGAAAAACACATTTTGTTTGTAAACATTTAATTGAAGTCACAATTTCAATGTTTACCAATAAAAAAACAATGTATTTAACATATAAAATATATTTCTAGTCCAGATTATCATTTAAAATTCTCAAAAGAAAACCTTCATATTTGACAAATCTCAAAAGACAATATTTAGATATATACACATTACTCAATCATTATATCTTAGATATAAAAAAAAAAACAAATATTATCATGGCTTATGGCGACCAACTGAATGTCATTTCCACCAGAGACAAAATAAAAACCAATCTGTAAGACATTTCATCACGTACGCTTTCTCGGAGATCTTGGAAATGTATAAAAACGAACAATGTCAGATTTAGATCGACACTAAAAAAAAAAAGTAACATCACTTAACAAGCTAATGAAAGACAATAAACTAAAATTATTTGACAAATTTAAACAGCATTTCATCATCAAAATAGACAATCATCAATCAAATCACTTGACACAAATTTAAATTCGATAAAATAAACTTTGGCAAACAAATTAAGTGCTTAAATATAACTATATTAATTGAATCACATATGGTAAAATATACAATGGAAAATTTTATTTGTATTTTTAGAAACATATTGTTTAATAAATACAGCATAGAAATTTTATTAAACATAACAATATAATAATACATAAATTCCCCACATTCTCCAAAGACCCACTAGAGTGCAGAATTTCAGTACATGACGAGCCAATTGAACAAACAACCCAGTTCAGATATCTCGGCAGTGAACTGTTCAGCTCTCATGACCTCCCCAGAGAAGTAAGGCCTCAGGTAGATAAAGCTGCAGTTGTGGCGGGCTGCCTGAGAGATGTCATATGGAGGAATAAAGATATGAGAACAGATAGCAAGGTACGCATTTATAAGACCTTGCTATCTGTTCTGTGTGCGACCTATCCTCACATATGGCATCGAAGCGAGGGCGGACACTGTCAGGACAAAAAGTATGCTAAGGACAATGGAAATGAGAACTCTGCGCGCTATTGCTGGGAAGACTTTGCGTGATCGTGTAAGGAACACCACAATCCGAGAGGTCTGTGTGGTCCAAGATGTGGTCAGATGGGGACGACAGCATCGACGATACTGGTACCAACATTTACAGAGAATGAATTCCACAAGAATTCTATACATAGCTCTGCATGGGGTGCCGGATGGACGGTGTCCACCAGACATAATAAATTTAGAAAAGAAACAGTCTCATTTTATTTCACAAATAAAATTATTCAGTCTGATGATGAATCACTATCACTCGCTTCACTTAAACTTATGAAATTGTGGTTTTCACATATATGGTCAAACATGATTTCTCTTTCCCAATATTCCGATTCTACGTCTTTCACGTGGCTACATATTCTGCTCCACTCTTCAGAGTTTATCAAAGAAACTTTTTCTTTTACTAATTGATCCACTGTATTCAATGTTAACTGTAAATTTCTGGAACCAACATACTCTTTGAGAGAGGCACAAATTTTCTCGAATGGGTTAAGATCAGGGTGACACGGCGGAAGACGCAAAACATCGTGGCCATGTTCTCGAAGCAGTCTGTCGATTGCAAATTCCTTGAAATTATTTTTATGACACGTTATTAATTTGTACAATTCAGGTTTCAGCATATCGTTGGAAAAAGGTATATTTTTTCCAGTAAGCCATTGCATCATATCGGCTTTATTAGTACTTGAATTTGGCGCAGGATCAATTACTTTGTTGTGATATAATGCGTCGTATGTAACTACAACGGACCTGGGATCTAAATTTGGTATTAATTTTTCCATTAGCCACTTTCTATAGTTATCGAAATTCATATCGTTATGATAATCCCCGGTCGTTTGGTGTGACTTATAAATGAAAAGACAATTTGGTAAAAATCCATTTTCACCCCCTGCGTAAACAATAATGAAGCGAGATCCTTTAGATATGGGCTTCCGAAGTCCTTCATTGGAATTATCGCTCCATCCTCTTGAAGATACGTGGCTTGTATGCACGTAAGTCTCGTCGGTGTAGACAATCGGCCTTCTTTCTTCTCTGTATCTCTTTATTGCTCTTAAATACGCAATTCTTTTAAACATAATGTCAAATTTTTCTTGTAGTATTTTTGAATTGTCTTTGGTTTTATGCCATTTGAATCCTATAGATTTTACAACCTCCCTCAGTTTCGTTTCGCCACCGGAAAAATTTATTGATTCCCGTAAAATTGGTAATAATGTTGGGATTGTCGGCAGTACTTTTTTATTTATGTGTAAATCATAAATGCATCTCCTAATGACGCACTCATCAAAACTGTCGATCTGTATTGTATTTGGCCGATTTCTTTTAATTTTTGGTGACTTGGTAGCTTCTTCTTTCCCACTGTTTTTATTGGAATATACAACCAATTTTATGGAACTTTGTGATATTCCCGTGGCCTTTGAGACTTCGTCGATAAGAACCAAAACATCGATGTTCTAAAAAAAAAGTTAAAATATTATAAAAATATATAAATAGTATGTACGTAGATAGATATACACAGAAATTAAAAAATAACAATTAACAAACCTCGCCGTGAGTCTCTCGTGATTTCTTAACGTAGTCGTAAAC
Source organism: Odontocerum albicorne (assembly GCA_949825065.1). Taxonomy (NCBI): domain Eukaryota; kingdom Metazoa; phylum Arthropoda; class Insecta; order Trichoptera; family Odontoceridae; genus Odontocerum; species Odontocerum albicorne. The sequence continues at coordinate 1,407,463 of OX463866.1, forward strand.
ATTTAATAAGACTTCTTTAGTTTGACCGGACAACGGCTTTCCTTTTCCTAGCTTTGTAATGTAACTAGAGTTTGAATTATTACTAGAAATCATGGTGAAACTATTTTGTTGACACGATGACATTAGAAACACCAATCAGGACACAGGAGTTGACTAACACAATCACACGCTCTGTGTGCCTACGCTATAGTACAATACAGTCACATATTATTTCCTTACGATGAGTGGACTAATAATAAATGTATAACAAACAGGAAAAATGCAAGCAACATTCGTTGTCTTATCAATATATGGCAATGAAAAATGGCGCCGCGTACACTTAGTGACAGTTGACCGGAAATAACGTAAAACGTCAAAGAGAATTTATCAAAAAAAGTCCATAGACGATAGAACCAATATATTTTTTAAAAAGAGCTCGTTCAATTGTACGATGTGATTTTTCCACGCCGATGTGTCGAAAAGTGGCTTTTTACGACAGTAAATAAACGAAAAGACGCTCGAAATTTGTATATCTTCCCAGTCACCGGTATCAGTGCTTGTTCGAACTTGTAGGAAGGAAGACTTGAGAAAATATCTGACTATAATAAGTCTAAATCTTTTATAAAGCATTTTCAATTTAGTACATCAAACAAATATTGTGAAATAACTTTAAAAAAATAGGAAGTAAGAAAGTAATTCACGTGAATTTGCCTTTGTTTAAACATAGTACACTTTTTTAAAAAATCTCAGAAATTTTTAAGGTAAGTTTTTTAATTTTTTTCAACTTTATTAAATATTTTTTAAGGTGTTTTTAAGGTAATACTGGATGCTTTTAGAGGAAACTAAACGTTTCTTTACACGAAAAGTCTTCAATAAGCTCTCAGGGTTATTTAAGACTTCAATGAGCTATCACCAATCAAATATCGTAATTATTGTATCAAATCAGTTATTGGCATCAACTAAAATATTATTTTTTCCTAATATCGACGCGTCATATTTACTATTTATATTACAATTTCCATTCACTCGGCTCTTCAATTTTCCACGTCCACGTTTTACTCCCATACATCAATTGTGATATTAATACCTTTTCGCAGTGCAGTAAGTGACACTGTTTCGAGAAAATTAACAAATTTTGTCTATTATTTTAAATGACCAGTTATTGGCATAATTTAAAAGTGACAATTCTTCGTATAATTTTCTGTAAATAATCAAATATCACAATGATTGTACCAATTCAGTTATTGGCATCACGTAAAAATGTCATTTTTTATATGATTTCCTAATATCTATGCAATTTATTTACTATAATAACATACTACAATTTCAATTCACTCGGCTCTTTATCAATTTTCCACGTCCACGTTTTACTACCATACATCAATTATGATAATACCTTTTCGTAGTGCAGTAAATGCCACTGTTTCGTGAAATTAACAAATTTTGTCTATTATTTTAAATGACCAGTTATTGGCATAATTTAAAAGTGACAATTCTTCGTGTGATTTTCAGTAAATAATCAAATATCACAATGATTGTACCAATTCAGTTATTGGCATCACGTAAAAATGTCAGTTTTTGTATGATTTCCTAATATCTATGCAATTTATTTACTATTATAACATACAATTTCAATTCACTCGGCTCATTTTATCAATTTTCCACGCCCACGTTTTACTCCCATACATCAATTGTGATATTAATACCTTTTCGTAGTGCAGTAAATACAACTGTTTCGTGAAATTAACAAATTATGCCTATTATTTTAAATGACCAGTTATTGGCATAATTTCAAAGTGACGAATCTTAAAATAATTTTCTATAAATAACCAAATATCACAATGATTGTACCAATTCAGTTATTGGCATCACGTGAAAGTGTCAATTTTTTAATATTATTTCCTAATATCTATGCAATCTATTTACTGTTTTACTATATTTTCCATTCATTCGGCTCATTTTATCAATTTTCTATTTCTACGTTTTACTCCCATACATCAATTATGACATTATTACCATTTCGCAGTGCAGTAAATGCCACTGTTTCGTGAAATTAACAAATTATGCCTATTATTGTAAATTACCAGTTATTGGCATAATTTAAAAGTGACAATTCTTCGTGTGATTTTCAGTAAATAATCAAATATCACAATGATTGTACCAATTCAGTTATTGGCATCACGTGAAAGTGTATATTTTTAATATTATTTCCTAAAATCGATGCAATTTTTTACTGGTTTACTACAATTTCCATTCATTCGACTCTTTTTATCAATTTTCCACGTCCACGTTTATCTCCCATACATTGATTGTGACATTAATACCATTTCGTAGTGCAGATATTGCCACTGTTTAATGAAATTAACAAAATGTGCATATTATTTTAAATGACCAGTTATTGGCATAATTTAAAAGTGATAATTCTTCATAATAGCGCAATAATAGTACAAATTCAGTTATTGGCATCATTTGAAAGTGCCATTTTTATAATATATAATAGAGGTGCATGGCCGCACGGTAACTCGTTGGACTTCCGTGCGGAAGGTCGTCGGTTTGAACCCCGCGCTGTGCTACTCCCCTCGAACGACACTGGCACTTTTTCCGTCTAGTGTTCGAGGGTATAAGGATACCTATGACTTCAGTCATGTCTATTTTTTAAAAAAAGAAAAGAATAAAAATATCTATGCAATTTATTTACTCTTTACTACAATCTTCATTTACTCGGTTTATTTTATTCATTTTCAATGTCCACGTTTCAATGTTTGGAGGCAGTTGCAGAATTTGCATTTTAAATGTCCACGTTTCAATGTTTGAGGGTAGTTGCAGAATTTGCATTTTCAATGTCCACCTTACAATGTTTGGAGGCAGTTGCAAAATTTACATTTTCAATGTCCACGTTTCAATGTTTGGAGGCAGTTGCAGAATTTGCATTTTCAATGTCCACCTTTCAATGTTTGGAGGCAGTTGCAAAATTTACATTTTCAATGTCCACGTTTCAATGTTAGGAGGCAGTTACAAAATTTGCATTTTCAATGTCCACGTTTCAATGTTTGGAGGCAGTTGCAGAATTTGCATTTTCAATGTCCACGTTTCAATGTTTGGAGGCAGTTGCAGAATTTGCATTTTCAATGTCCACCTTTCAATGTTTGGAGGCAGTTGTAAAATTTACATTTTCAATGTCCACGTTTCAATGTTAGGAGGCAGTTGCAAAATTTACATTTTCAATGTTTGGAGGCAGTTGCAGAATTTGCATTTTCAATGTCCACGTTTCAATGTTAGGAGGCAGTTGCAAAATTTACATTTTCATTGTTTGGAGGCAGTTGCAGAATTTGCATTTTCAATGTCCACGTTTAAATGTTTGGAGGCAGTTGCAGAATTTGCATTTTCAATGTCTACGTTTCAATCTCTGGAGGCAGTTGCAGAATTTGCATTTCCAGAAGGATAAAAACGATATTTCTATTAGAAGTTTATCAAGTTTTACAATTGCGCATATATGTTAATTGATGATTTATCTCTGAATATCGAATACGGCATTGATTGAATTTAATTACCTAATGTGGAACCCTTCTTTAATAAAGGACATTGAACATCTTGAAAACATAGTTCAATAATATGCAACAAAAATGCTAAAAGAGTGCGTATATATAATTCGCCTACTATGTAACTTGTTTGTAACATGTGTTGTGAGATCTTGAGCAGTCTTGATGATAACTTGGAGCTCGGCCAACAATTTTGTTTAAACAAAACATATATTTTAAGAGCACGTCAAATGAAACGTTCCTAACTTGAGGAAACATTGTTTTTTTTTATTTATACATGACAAGAAATCTTATAAATACATAATTTGTGAAAAAAAAACCACAGGTAATTTAATGTGGACACACAATTTTAATGAATCTGGGTTTGTTGTCTTTCATTTGTCGTGTCCCCAGTAAATTAGGTTTTTGCCTGTATCTTACTGAGGATATATAACATGGAAAAATAAATTGATATTTCTTTACGATTTTTGATTACACAATACCCCATTGCATACTCTCATCAACTCGGTAAACAGTAACACTCAATTACATGTGTATACATCACGCGAATCAAATCCCTCACACTTCATCACTCCAGACAGACCAAAAACTATATACCATAATGTGCCGCACATAACCATTAAGGCCGAATCCACACCAAAGTGCTTTGTTAGGTGCTAAACTAGGTTTTACGTGACTCATATATTAAGTGACTTCATGCTTGGCCACACTAAAATGCTTCGCATAAATTCATTTGACATTTGGGAGCGGTTGAGTCAACAAACGATGCCACTCTCAAAACTAACCAATTTCATTACAACTTACCTTATCTTTATTTACTTCCTGCTCAACTTCATTCCAAAGTGATTTTATTACAGGTACATTTTTGTATAATTTGCTCGATGGGTTCCACAAAGGCTCCCTTTTATAATACACAGCTGTTATTAAAACTTGCGCCATCTTGTAAAATCACGGTGTCTCAATAAAATTAACCAACACGTCTGTTCGCTAGGAGATTCACTCGGTGACTAATCGTAATGTAGTGTGGCGCGAAGCGTGCAGTGTGGCCATTGCGATAGTATGCAGTGCGTTGGTTCGCTAGGATATGTCACCTAACTCGCAACGTAGCTCTAAGCATCAAGCGAGGCTCCTACCTGTGTGGCCGAGGCCTAAAAATTCACAAAAACCTTCGCTTCAAGTCATTCCTCCTGCAAGCCCAAATCTACGATTTAATGTTTTTTGATAAATTGATGTTCGCAATTGTTTTGTTATTAACCCTGAGAGATCGGCGCACTGCTATAGCAGTGGAAGAAATTTGTTCAACCCTTGTATTCTTAATTGAATATCATTCATTTAGAATACAAGGGGACATATTCTAAAATATATTTATGTTGTAAAAATATTTGTTTTTTGTTTTTTTGTTGTTTAAAATAAATGTTTATCACGAACGTCCGAATCGTAAATATATCTCTGCACTAGATAGGCAATTATATTTTTTTCTCGTAGCACTCTCAGGGTTAAAGTTATATGATAATTAAAAAAAAATCGTAATAATTTATATGAAAAGAAAGTTTAATATCCCATACTTACGATAATAATCTTGAGATATTTCGATATTGAATATAGGGGGATAGCTAGGTACTTGACTGCTCGACAGTGCGTAATACACCGGTTGTCCTGCCGTTAGGGCCGGATACTCAATGGGTCCGTCATTTGCGTAGAAAAATTCAAATAATTAGAATTCATAAATACTTTTTTGGCGAAATGTTTCTTTATCGGTTTTTTTTTATTCATTTTCAGACAAACCGCCCATCACATTTACTTATCTCGGAGTTGTTCAAATTTATAGAGAAGATATCAAGTTTTAAGATAGAAAACTTCGCTTCAACTGAAAAGCAAATAAATCACCAGATAAATCAAAATAATTCATAGTTTAACGGAGACTGCTAATTGGGACACGCCTTACTGGTCGTGGTTGGTTGAGAATCAAACTAGAAAATCCGAGAAGAAGGCAAGGATTTGCTTTGACATACCACAGAGACTTACAACTTTCAATTGACAAGCTTTCTATCTAGGCTACGAAGACAAGTTAAATTTGAGTAACCAAGAAGCTAAAACTTTACAATTTAAAGACAAGCGTTCTATCTGGACTAAGCAGGTTGTTGACAAATTAAATTTGAGCTTTTCAATATGGACAGATCAAACATGATGACCGTGGACTCTACGAGAGCTCAAGAGATAATTAATAATCCAGAAAGGTTTGTTGAAGAAATGATTGAGAATAAGGATAGCTGGAAACGATACAAACGTACAGACGTTTCTGTCACCGCTCTTCCAGGTGTCATCATAGTCGAAGCAAAATATTCAATGCTTGAACAGTTTATCTCCAAAAGATCGTTGGCAGCTGTACTGCTTATTATGCTGTTGATGTTACTGTATAGTTACTACAAAATGATTAAGGATAACTTTTATTTTACTGTATTTTTAACAGTGGCAATGTATTTTTTCATAAGGCAAGACAGCGTGTGGAAAAATGTTGAATTGTTGAAGACGGAAATTTCGAAATATTTAAACAAAGAAGATGAGGATTCTGACTAAGATTTAAAGGAACTTGTGAAATAATGTGTAGATTTAAAGTTCATCGATTCGAAATTCAGGATTCATTTAACAAAAAAGTTAGATTACATAATACGCAATCACTAAAACAAAAAAGTTAGATTACATAATACGCAATCACTAAAACAAAAAAGTTAGATTACACAATACGCAATCACTAAAACAAAAAAGTTAGATTACATAATACGCAATCACTAAAACAAAAAGTTAGATTACATAATACGCAATCACTAAAACGAAAAAGTTAGATTACATAATACGCAATCACTATAACAAAAAAGTTAGATTACATAATACGCAATCACTAAAACAAAAAGTTAGATTACATAATACGCAATCACTAAAACAAAACAGTTAGATTACATAATACGCAATCACTAAAACAAAAAAGTTAGATTACATAATACGCAATCACTAAAACAAAAAAGTTAGATTACATAATACGCAATCACTAAAACAAAAAAGTTAGATTACATAATACGCAATCACTAAAACAAAAAAGTTAGATTACATAATACGCAATCAATAAAACAAAAAAGTTAGATTACATAATACGCAATCACTAAAACAAAAAAGTTAGATTACATAATACGCAATCACTAAAACAAAAAAGTTAGATTACATAATACGCAATCACTAAAACAAAAAAGTTAGATTACATAATACGCAATCACTAAAACAAAAAAGTTAGATTACATAATACGCGGTCACTAAAACAAAAAATGAATTTGTGTTACATTTTTTTTCGTATTGTAAAATCATTTTTTGTCTATACTAAAGAAAATGTAGCATGGCTCCTGTGACGTTTCACAAATTTGCACCAATACTACCTTGTAACGACGTTCAGTAATTTTAATTATTTTATCAACTTTAATAACATATAAGCCTCGATTCTAATAAATATCAAGTTATTTAGGTAAATACATTACATAAAACTAACAATAATGACAAATTAATACATCTTGTTACAAATTAGCAAAAATATGGCAGTTTGTTAAAATCAAATAATACTTGGCGAGGTTTACTTTCTAATGTATTGTATTATTTGTATCTATCTTTAAATAGGCCAAGATGCACTTTGAATTAATACTTATTACGAACATTTAATTTTATGTATAAAAAAAATCGAAAATCCAATTATCGTATACCCCATCCCTAGCCAATGCAGACTAACGTAGTGACTTTTGACAAACGTCGCCAAATATTATTTGATTTTAACAAACTGACACATTTTTGCTAATTTGTAACAAGATGTATTAATTTGTTATTATTGTTAGTTTTATGTAATGTATTTACCTAAATAACTTGCTATTTATTAGAATCGAGGCTTATATTAAAGTTGATAAAATAATTAAAATCACTGAACATCGTTACAAGGTTGTATTGGGGCAAATTTGTGAACTGTCACAGGGGACCATGCTACATTTTCTTTAGTATAATTAAGAAATGCTATAATTTTCTTTTAAATTAATTAGGTTAAATAATACATAAAATTAGGGAATCCAATCAAGAGATGTCAACAGTTAAAACCATAGTCAAGAAACAAAAATAATACAATGTTGCCATTAGCAAAAAATAAAAAATATTGATTAAGAAGCTAAATTATTATATTAAATAATAGATGTTACTAATTATATTATAAAGGAACATTTCAGAATAAATCAGTCTTACAGAATTCTGTCTAATCTTTCATTAGTCACCCATATATTCCAAATACTTATATAACATACCCCACTGTTTCCTCGTCAAAGTAGGCAGAGAGAACAGACTTTCATATAATACAGCTCCTACTTTTTACATTTCCTTTCAAAATATTATTAATTTAATCCAAACATTAATTCGTTGTTTTTCTGTACCATGCCTTCCTCTCACTGTTTATTAGTTCAATTATTATTTTTTATTCAAACGTTCCATATGTCCAAACCATCTCAGCGTACTCTTCTTCATCTTACTCAACACCTCAGCCTTAAGTTCACATTCATCTTCATCTTACTCAACACCTCAGCCTTAAACACATATTCTTCTTCATCTTACTCAACACCTCAGCCTTAAGTTCACATTCATCTTCATCTTACTCAACACCTCAGCCTTAAACACATATTCTTCTTCATCTTACTCAACACCTCAGCCTTAAGTTCACATTCATCTTCATCTTACTCAACACCTCAGCCTTAAACACATATTCTTCTTCATCTTACTCAACACCTCAGCCTTAAGTTCACATTCATCTTCATCTTACTCAACACCTCAGCCTTAAACACATATTCTTCTTCATCTTACTCAACACCTCAGCCTTAAGTTCACATTCATCTTCATCTTACTCAATACCTCAGCCTTAAACACATATTCTTCTTCATCTTACTCAACACCTCAGCCTTAAACACTTCATTCCGTATTCTGTAATACATTGTAACCCTTCTACAACATTTATTCATCTTTTTTCAGATTTTTCCATGTTAAATTTATTTCATAACATTATAAATACCTTTTTAATTTTCATGTCTTTCTACATAAATTTGTTCTAATTGCCTTAGGCTAAGGCCACACCAAAGTACTTCGCTAGGTGCTACGTGACTAATAGACTAGATGACCTCATGCTTGGCCACACCAAAGTGCTTCGTACAAATTCATTTGACATTTGAGAGCGGTTGAGTCAACAAACGATGCCACTCTCAAAACTAACCAATTTCATTACAACTTACCTTATCTTTATTTACTTTCTGCGCAACTTCGTTCCAAAGTGATTTTATTACGGGTACATTTTATGTATAATTTGCTCGATGGGTTCCACAAAGGTTCCCTTTTATACACAGCTGTCATTAAAACTTCCGCCATCTTGTAAAATCACTTGGCGACAATAAAATTAATCAACATGTCTGTTCGCTAGGAAACTCACTAGGTGACTAATAGTCACGTAGAGTGGCGCGAAGCATGCAGTGTGGTCATTGCGATAGTATGCGGTGCTTTGGTTCGCTAGGATATGTCACGTAGCTCGCAGCGTAGCTCTAAGCACCAAGCGAAGCTCCTACTAATACATAAGTCTTAAATGCACATTCATTCCTACTAAATATCAAGTTGATGAGAGTTTTCAACGGGATATTGTATAATTAACAATAAAAAAAACATATCCATTTATTTTTCCATTTAAGATACAGGCAAAAGCCTAATTTACTGAGAAAACGACAAATGAAAGGCAACAAACCCAGATCCATTAAAATTGTATGTCCAAATCAAATTATCTGTTGTTTTTTTTCACAAATTATGTATTAATAAATATGTAGTATAAATAATAATATGTTGTATAAAATATGTAGTAAAATATTATGTAGTATAAATAAATAAAATATGATAATGTGAAGACAACATCTTCTTCTCAGTGTCATGTCAGGTCCCCCCCAACGTTGACTATCACCTGAGAGTAGGCATCTTTGTCCCCGGCACCCCGAAAAAGATCCCCAACGCTCCTTATACCAGTCCAATAACGTATATTGCGGAGCCAGGAGATTTGCCTCCTGCCAACACCTTTTCGACCCTCTTTCTTGCCTTGTATGATCAGGTGCAGTAATTTGTACTTTGCTCCTCTAAGTACATGACCCAAGTAGGACATCTTTCAGATTTTAATATTAGTCAGCAACTCTCTATCAACTTTGGCTCTTTGAAGAACCCTCGTGTTGCTGACTATATCCGTCCAGAGTATCCGTAGCATTCTCCGGTGTATCCACATTTCGAATGCTTCCAGTCGGTTGATACTACCAACTTTGAGGGTCTATGCAGACGACATACAAAGATTTTTTATTACAGTACAGAACAAATATTTATTTACAATATAAATCTATGTAACGCAAACATCCGTTACACGAGATGTGATATTGGAGAGGATTGCTGGGTGTTGGAGATAGTTTATGGGCAGAACGATGACTGAATGCCACTTGAAGAACTTAACATCTAACAGAGTAAAATCCGTGGTCACTGGCAATATGAAAAGTATAACATTTGAGGTAGAACAACTTTCTACCTCAACTGGAAATAAATAATATTCAGAAAAGTCGGAGAACTTTTTTGTTTGAGAAGGTGTATGAATGTAGAAGAGGCGAACGATGTCTGTCTGTACGGCACCGGTACAAAGAACTGTAACATAGGTGGATGGCTGCTGCGCAATGCTCGGGGAATTCGGGTCAATTCCAAAGGCGTAGATCGATGAGAGAAGGTAGCGGGGTGAAGAAATTCCTCTTATGGCAGGTTGTAGCAGGTCTCGAGTAAAACGCAGTAGGTAGAGTGTAATGAGAATAAGGTGTAGTATACTTTATTTTGAAAGGGTCCCCTCTTATGAACGGTCAATCGCTCATCGCAAGCACCACTTTCCGCCACTGCCTGCGCTCACACCTCGCGAAATACCACAATTTTCGTGAGTTTGCGCAAATGCAGAGACCAGCCAGCCAGCGATATAATCTCGACGACCGTCCATAAGTCTACATACACATTTCGATCGCAACAATGCACGGACCCAAATAAACATAAATATTTACATGCAAAATCGCCAAAAATACCGAATAACATCAAATTTATATATCAAATTATAATCAAATATATACACATATTAAGGGTGACGCATACGTCCGATATACTGTCGCTCTCTCCTTTTTGCCTAACCTGACGGGTGTGTATGTAATTATTATATTATCTTTTATTATTTTAATAATGTTTTGTGATCCATCTCATTTATTTATCTCATTATTAAATTGAAGGAATGTTTATGATTATTTCGTGATTATATCTATCTTTTATTTTTTATCACATATTTTCATGAGTTATTTTTGTTTTGTACTAATTATGTGCATAACTTGTATAAACTTGTGTAATACAAGTACCAAGATAAAAAGTTCAATCAAGAATGAGCAATAACAATTACTAAATATTTATTTATTTATATGGTAAGTGAACAGTACAATACACATTTATAACAAACATAACAAAAGATATAAATAAAACAGCAGTGAGTGCTTAACACATTAAGTTTGACAGGCTATAAAAATAATTTTACACTATTACAACAAAAATATTTAGAATAAAATTGTAAAATCACAGCCCGCACTGCGCAAAAAATACAAACACAAAAGACAAATCATCGAAAAGCACATCAAAATGCAAATTGAAAACAAAATATAAAAGGCGGAATCAGACGGGTAAAAATTCACGAATCTTCAAAAAAACAAATTGAAAAAAAAATATAAAAGACGGAATCAGACGGGTACAACTTCACGAATCTTCAAAAAGCAAATTGAAAACAAAATACAAAAGGCGGAATCAGACGGGTACAACTTCACAAATCTTCAAAATGCAAATTGAAAACAAAATATAATAGACGGAATCAGACGGGTACGACTTCACGAATCTTCAAAAAGCAAATTGAAAACAAAATATTAAAGACGGAATCAGACGGGTACAATTTCACGAATCTTCAAAAGGCAAATTGAAAACAAAATATTAAAGACGGAATCAGACGGGTACAACTTCACAAATCTTCAAAATGCAAATTGAAAACAAAATATAAAACACGGAATCAGACAGGTACAACTTCACAAATCTTCAAAAAGCACGGGGAAAAAATCACAAGAGTTAAAAAAAAACAATAATCATTTAAAAACCAATTCAAAAAAGGTCTTCAAAAGTCCTCAAAAGAAACGTGGGATCCCACTTCAAGGCTTGGATATTCGGAAGTGCATTTTTAAGGCACTCCTTTCAGATCAGCTAATCAGCTTGAAATACATCCGAGACCGCAGCGTACTCATTTCCGATTCTGTGCAGTCTAGGTATGGGAGAATTAGCGAAATAATTTGTTCTATAAGTGTGTCTTGCAGGCTGGTCTTTCTTTTCGGAACACGAATGCTAATCAATTTCAAGAGTTTCGGACAATTGATCATTCCATTCACAACTTGGAAAAGTACAATCAAGTCCGCTAATGTTCGCATTTGTTAATTATTACACTTTATGTCATACATAAGATCGGAGCACATCAGATTAGTTTTTGAGTTATGCCTGTACGGAATCTTTTTGAGTTATGCCTGTACGGAATCTTTTTGAGTTATGCCTGTATAGAATGTTTTTTCGTTATGCCTGTATAGAATGTTTTTGAGTTATGCCTGTATGGAATATTTTTTGAGTTATGCCTGTATAGAATGTTTTGGAATTATGCCTGTATAGAATGTTTTTGAGTTATGCCTGTATAGAATGTTTTTGAGTTATGTCTGTATAGAATGTTTTTGAGTTATGTCTGTATGTAATGTTTTTGAGTTATACCTGTATAGAATGTTTTTGAGTTATGCCTGTATGGAATCTTTTTGAGTTATGCCTGTATGGAATGTAAAATAAAATAAAAATTTTGTTTTTTTTTCTTTCGGTGTATATTTTCCGTGTCGATTACTTGGCAAAGGAAAATACTGTAAAAGTGACTCAGACTTAAATATTTCATCGATAGCAAACAATTAAATTATTCATCATTTTATTTGCGCAACTGTCCAAATAATCAGCCATTGATGAAAAATTCTGATTTTATGAACCACTATAATGAGGTATGGCAATGAATGAATTCAAGTAATCATTAAGGCTTTTTATTTACCGACGATAGTTAACCTAGGAGTGCTAATAGATAACACTCTCTCATGGAGAGATCAAATTAATGAGGTAAACCCAAGGATTTTCTTCAGCCTTCATTCCCTTAAAGTGTTGCAAAGATTCCTGCCTATTAAAACCAATATATTTTACTTGTGCCATCTCTGCTCGTTCCGATTTTGGACTATGCGGACGTCTGTTATTTGGATATTACGGAGGAACAGCTGGACTAATAAGTGTTTTCAAAATGTCTGTCTGAGATTTATTTTTAACCTGAGAAAGTAGGATCATATCATTTCATATCAGAAGGTGCTGAACTAGTTAAATATGAGAAATAGATGCCAAATTCACATACTTCCAATATAATAAAGAATGTGCAGGATCATCCAAACAGGTTGTCAAAGAACGTATTCCATCAACTGACAAAAAAGAAAAACCCTGCAGAACTTACAGGGTACGTCCTAAGCACAAGAAGGGACCAGGTACATGTGTAAGGAGTGTGATGTAGCTCTCCACAGAACTTGCAAGGTGTGTGCTGCACACAAGAAGAGAAGTGAGACCCGGTACATGTGTAAGGAGTGTGATGTAGCTCTCCACAGAACTTGCAAGGTGTGTGCTGCACACAAGAAGAGAAGGGAGACCCGGTACATGTGTAAGGAGTGTGATGTAGCTCTCCACAGAACTTGCAAGGTGTGTGCTGCACACAAGAAGAGAAGGGAGACCCGGTACATGTGTAAGGAGTGTGATGTAGCTCTCCACAGAACTTGCAAGGTGTGTGCTGCACACAAGAAGAGAAGGGAGACCCGGTGCATGTGTAAGGAGGTGATGTAGCTCTCCACAGAACTTGCAAGGTGTGTGCTGCACACAAGAAGAGAAGGGAGACCCGGTACATGTGTAAGGAGTGTGATGTAGCTCTCCACAGAACTTGCAAGGTGTGTGCTGCACACAAGAAGAGAAGGGAGACCCGGTACATGTGTAAGGAGTGTGATGTAGCTCTCCACAGAACTTGCAAGGTGTGTGCTGCACACAAGAAGAGAAGGGAGACCCGGTACATGTGTAAGGAGTGTGATGTAGCTCTCCACAGAACTTGCAAGGTGTGTGCTGCACACAAGAAGAGAAGGGAGACCCGGTGCATGTGTAAGGAGGTGATGTAGCTCTCCACAGAACTTGCAAGGTGTGTGCTGCACACAAGAAGAGAAGGGAGACCCGGTACATGTGTAAGGAGTGTGATGTAGCTCTCCACAGAACTTGCAAGGTGTGTGCTGCACACAAGAAGAGAAGGGAGACCCGGTACATGTGTAAGGAGTGTGATGTAGCTCTCCACAGAACTTGCAAGGTGTGTGCTGCACACAAGAAGAGAAGGGAGACCCGGTGCATGTGTAAGGAGGTGATGTAGCTCTCCACAGAACTTGCAAGGTATGTGCTGCACACAAGAAGAGAAGGGAGACCCGGTACATGTGTAAGGAGTGTGATGTAGCTCTCCACAGAACTTGCAAGGTGTGTGCTGCACACAAGAAGAGAAGGGAGACCCGGTGCATGTGTAAGGAGGTGATGTAGCTCTCCACAGAACTTGCAAGGTATGTGCTGCACACAAGAAGAGAAGGGAGACCCGGTACATGTGTAAGGAGTGTGGTGTAGCTCTCCACAGAACTTGCAAGGTGTGTGCTGCACACAAGAAGAGAAGGGAGACCCGGTACATGTGTAAGGAGTGTGATGTAGCTCTCCACAGAACTTGCAAGGTATGTGCTGCACACAAGAAGAGAAGTGAGACCCGGTACATGTGTAAGGAGTGTGATGTAGCTCTCCACAGAGGGTAATGTTGGCTGAATTACCAAACTAAACTATTTTTTTAAAGTATTTTGTACATATATACAGTAACATTAAAATAGTCTTTATATTTTAAGGGTCTTTCGAATTGAGCCTTTTTTTAAAATCAAATTAGTTTAATTCTTGAATAAAAACTGAGTAGGATAAAGCCATGGATAGACACCAAACTCACTCATATAGACATCGTAGATATTTTTTTTGTACCTTCTCCACCATGAGTGAGTTCTGCGCCCCCAGCGGGCTCCAAATGAAAGCATTGCATTCTAATTTGCTACGGATCAATGAATTAAACAGTACTTATTCATACTATGTTGCTATCAATAAACCTGTGTTTATAAAGGGTCTTTCAAATTGAGCGGTTTTTTTTAATAAATTTTTTTTAACTCTTGAATAAAATACACAATTTGCTTTGATTTCAAAAAACTTTTATTGGTCATTGAAGTATAATGTATGACATTTAAACACAAAAAACAATATCCGACAAATGTCCACCTCTTGCAGCTTCACAGATGTCCACTCTTTTGTTAAAATTTTCGTTGACATTTTGGCATAATTGCGGTTCTAACTCACCGATAACGCAAATAATTTCGTCCTTCAGCTCAGGAATTGATCGGGGGTCATTCTTATAGACCTGGCTTTTCACGTGACCCCAGAGAAAATAGTCCAACGGTGTCAGATCATATGATCTTAGTGGGCAATTAACATCGCCGTTTCCGGAGATTACAATACATAAAATAATTCAACAATTTGAAAGCGTTGTTGTATTGTATACGACTCCATTTTTATAAATGTCATACATTACAATTCTCAAATGTCACAAGACCCAGGCAAGTTCGCGACGCCATCTGTGTTTTATCCAAGAATTAAAAAAAACGCTTAATTTAAAAGACCCTTTACATAGGTATAGCCGGGCACTGGGATAGGTTGTCTTGATTTTGATTGGGTCTTAAAGTGTTAAGAGAGAGATAATTCTGGGAGCACCAGTCAAGGAGAGGGTTGCAATATCTTGAAATCAACATTATCAATTAAACACTTAAATCATCAGCATATGAACTCCACATTTTTCAACCTAAGTGAAATATAATTTATAAATAGTTCGAACAATAAAGGACCAAAATGTGATATCTGCGGTACTCCGGATATCGCAAGAGTAGAGATAGGTCACCTGTACGATGGAGCAAACTTTACTGTGTACAACATGCAGCAATTCTAACGTGAGTCACGCTCCTCAACACTGTAGTCATGACGCAGAAGGTTTTAATAACCTTTCACAAAGCAATTAGCAAGAATCTGTGTTACTCTTGACTTAGTTGGAAGTGATATATGTTGGCAATACATTTGTCGTTCGTATGCTTTACAATAAATAAAGTATCGCAAAGTTTCACAACACGTATAACCAACTAATGACGTAAAGCGAGGGATACCTGTAAAGGATCGGTTCTCAACCTGAGAGAGGGGTCGTGGTGGAATGTTTATTTAACATTTATGACATTTTAGGAGCGTATGTTCCTTAACACTTGCCACCCTGTGATGGATAGTGAGTGGCCAGGGCTTATATTTCATTTGATTATTCCACGTTTGAATACATCATAAAATTATTTTTATAGCTAATTACAAAAAATAACCTAGCAGGCTGCATAATTTTAATTTAAAATATACATTTTTCACTGGACGCTTAGCGTCCAGCACCGTGGCTGGCGAATTTTTTTAGCACAGTAATGCAAGTGTTAAAGGAGAGATAATGAGGATGATTTGTTGATAAATAAAATACTCGTCGAAATCGGAATGTGTAAAAAGTAATTTTATTCATACACGTCGGTATTTATATTATTTTAGAATGTATGAATGACGGAGCAAGAGATATGTTGATATCTCGTCTCACGCCTCACAATATATTTATTGACGTCGCGTAGGTATACATAGTTTTGCGAGGCAGCGCGAAAGATGTGTTGCTCTCTCTTTCCCTCATGGAATGCGCTCTCGATCGGTTACGAGTTGAATGACCGGGCGCGTGGACTTTTGCATTGTTTGTCTCACATTGTTAAGGTGTGTAAAGGTCGTCTCGTGGGTTCAGTGACCGCGCATACGATCGCCACAACATTGTTACATCTATTAGATTTTAGTAATGCATTCAATATTGTAGATCTAGTAATGCATTCAATACTGTAGAATTTGATCTGCTTATGGCACGAATGCATTCGTTACGATTTTCTGAATTGGTAATTATTTGGTTTTCGAGTTATTTAAAAGGAAGACAACAACTCTGCAAATACCAGGAGCATATATCTGAATGGACTGATATCTCTGCAGGCGTTCCCCAAGGTGGAATTCTCTCTCCACTCCTCTTTTCTATATTCATCATCCCAATAACATCATCTCTTAAGTGTTCTTCTCATCTGTATGCAGCTGATCTACATAACATATATGTATTCCAAATTTTGATCCAAATTGCTTTCACACAGCATCAAGCAATCTAAATGCGGACCTTCGATTGATCTCCGAATGGACTAAGGAGCATGGCTTACTTATTAATCCTACCAAGTCTCAAGGGATCCTCAGCGTATCAGTAAATTCAACACTGACTTATTCCCTCCAATATTACACGGTGGGTCTATCACACCATTAAGTAAAACCTAGGAGTGCTAATAGATAATACTCACGGCGAGATCTAATAAATGAGGTACAGTACCCGGCGGTTAGTAATACACATCTGGCTTAAGAAAGAGACTGTCGGCCATAATCGGCTAACTTCGGCTTTGTAGAGCGTTGTTTCTGTCATTCCCTTTTCAAGGTTATGAAAGAGAACTTTTTTCTTTTTCATATGGGGTTTTTGCAATTTCTGCCTTCAAACGCTCCAATAACGCTATGTAATATTCGCTATTGATGGTTTTTCCCTTTTCAAGGTGATCGATGAATATTATACCATGCGCATCCCAAAATACTGAGGCCATAACCTTACCGGCCGACTGTTGAGTTTTTGGTCGCTTCGGACGACTTTCACCGGCTGCTCTCCACTCAGCTGACTGCTGATTTGATTCCGGAGTATAGTGGTGGATCCAAGTTTCATCCATTGTCACATACCGACGCAAAAACTCCTGTTTATTTCGCGTAAACAGTGCCAAACAGCGCTCTGAATCATCGATGCGTTATTGTTTCTGTTCCATCGTGAGCAAACGCGGCACCCATTTCGAAAAAAGCTTTTTCATGACCAAATGTTCATGCAAAATAGTGTAAACAATACCAAATGATATCTTCAGAATGTCAGCTATCTTACGCAACTTTACTTTGCATTTTTTTCATCACGATTTTGAGGGTTTTTTAATGTTTTCTTGTATAACAGCCTCATTTGGATGACCAGAGCGTTCAGCATCATTTGTGTCTGTATGACCGTGTTTAAAATCAGCATACCACCGACAAATGCTTGATTTCGACAGAGCAGAGTCCGGATAACACTTTTCAAGACATCGCTGAGTTTGAACGGTATTTTTTCCCATTAAAAAGCAATGTTTTATCAACATACGAAATTCGGTTTTTTCCATTGTTTTGAAAATAGCAAAAGTAGCGTCACTAAAACCACTGTAACTCAATGACACAATCTCGGAATGTCATGAAAGTTTGACACGTAACTTTTAAAGGTTGGTACTTACTGAGAATAGTATGGATTTGTTATTAGAGGTGTCATCTGTTGGTTAATCCCAGGACTTATTGATTAATGTAGTACATGGTTGTAAAACATATTCAAATAATTTTTCACCTGTACAAAATTAATTAACAATATATACATATATATTTAGTTGAAATAAAAGTGTGGTATCAACAATCAAAGAAAAAGAGAAGGGAAAGAAGAAAAAACAGAAAAATCAGGAAGTAATGGCGTTATTTTACTGTCTTTAAATTAAGAGTTATATCAGAGTCATAAAAATGAAAATAACTCACCTATCATTGCTGGACCTCGCAGTCAGTCAAGAATCCCGTGTGAAAGCTAAGTGAGTGGCCACACCACTATACTGGATCTGATGGCATACGGAAGTGTAACGTCGAAGCACACCGGCATGTATTTATTTAATCTTTTTGCAAAACTAGATATGACCGAAGTCATAGGTTTCCTTATACACCCGAATACTAGATGGGAAAAAAATTCTGTGCCATTCGAGGAGAGTAGCATAGTACAAGGTTTGAACCAGTGACCTTTTGTACAGGAAGTCCAGTGTGTTACCGCACGGCCATGCAGCTCATCTTATATGTACGAAAGGAAATAACACTTTTTTCTGACAAAAAATTAACATATTCATCAATTATCATGGCATTGTAACACAGGTGTTACACTAATTTAGGGATTTAAAAAAAATAATCCAGAAACTGTAACGTAATTTCAAATATGGCAACACATTCAAATACTATACATGCACTATCGTGTGCAGTGGTATCATCTGGTGATAAATATTGACAACGCTACAACCTTTCAAATGACATCGGGTCAACATGTCTGGACAGCGTGGGCGTGTTTTGAAAATTGGGGTAAATAATCTAAATATCTTATTAATCACTACATGTAGAGGAAATTTTATTCAAACCATTTTATTTGTTGATAATTCAGCTATATAAATGTTGTTCATGTTTTAGATTATTGAATCATTTTATAGACCTTTTTGTGTTTTATAAAAATTGATATTTTAGCAATGTAACGTGGGTGTTACATAGAAAAAAAACTTTATGGAAAAGTTGTGACTTTTCTTCCCTCAATTTTCCTTCATAACTTATCATACGAGTATAACAAGGAATCACCAAAGAAAAACGTTAATATTTGGATAAATTGAACTTTGCCAAGATAAGGGTTAAAAAAAAGCTCAGAAGGGTTATGAAGTCTTAATTTTTATCTTTTGGGAGGGTGGGAAGGGTAAAAAGGTCGAAGAACAATGATAGAATGAAGAAAAAATAAACAAGCTTATTTCTTTTTTTCAGGAAATAAACAAAAACGAAATCAGCTAACAGAAACACAACGTCATAGAAGGACTATAACTAAATATCTCGAGACATTAATTGCTGGTCGTAAAAACATTGTAGTTCAACTGGCATAAAAGCAAACCAGTTTATCTCCAGACTGAATACTTGTTAATCTTAGATATCCGATATCTAAATAAGATCTTACTAAGAAGACAGCGTCGAGACGGAATTATTAATAAGATCTTACTAAGAAGACAGCGTCGATACGGAATTATTAATAAGATCTTACTAAGAAGACAGCGTCGAGACGGAATTATTAATAAGATCTTACTAAGAAGACAGCGTCGATACGGAATTATTAATAAGATCTTATTAAGAAGACAGCGTCGAGACGAAATTATTTAAAAGAAAAATCAGAAAACAAGAAACTCAACAATGGACTGTGATACTGGAAGGAGAAATGAAGGTTTTTTTGGTGGTGGTAAAGTCGATTTCTACAAGACCAGAGGAGGTGTAAAAAAGATAACAGGCTCAATCCAACATACCGACGTTGACGATAGTACAAGTACTTGGAAAACTGGCGGAAGTATCGGTTTATCGAGAAGAGGAGATTTGA
Organism: Odontocerum albicorne; assembly: GCA_949825065.1. NCBI lineage: Eukaryota > Metazoa > Arthropoda > Insecta > Trichoptera > Odontoceridae > Odontocerum > Odontocerum albicorne. Next base: position 1,427,572 of record OX463866.1, read on the forward strand.
AAAATATTTCAATGTCTATAGGACAGCTAAAGCAGGAAGAACAAGTTTCGAGACCGGAAAATAATTTCAATTATACACCGTTTATAATTTTTTTCATTTGTGTGGCTGTTCTCTATCTTATTTTGCCATTGATTTCGCAGAATTTAACAGCATCTATTGCTCTTTTGATTATCGGATTGTTTGTAGCTAGAGACGATAATCTTTCGAACAAGGTTAAAAGGTGGATAGGGGATGTAATGACATCTGCAAATGATAAACTAGTAAGGCAAAACTAGTAAACTACTTTTTTCACACAGATAACTTCATTTAATCGTAGTGTATTAAGGTTTGTAACATTTGTTTACTTATCTCGGGTTATGTTGAGGTCGAGTTCTCACTTGACAAGCTTGCTTGTGTGAATAATTTGTTGAGGTCGAGTGTTGAGGTCGAGTTCTCACTTGACAAGCTTGCTTGTGTGAATAATTTGACTTGACACACTGTCAAAAAAAATTTAAAGCATACACATGAAAACTATAATTTTTCCCTTGCTCTCTCCATGAATATATGACAGTTAAACTTGAAATAGATATTAACAGCATTCATACTGCTTGGCTATAATGATAATACTGCCCAATAGTGTAGTGAGTGCTGTGACACTGAACCAGTGTATGAGACGTCTGGACAAGTTCCTACACACAAACCCAGGAGTGCTGTTCTGTTCCCTTTGCTTTTCCCTTGCTGTCTCTCCATGAACATACGACAGGTAGACTTGATATAGATATTAACAGCATCCATGCTGCCTGGCTATAATGATAATACTGCCCAATAGTGTAGTGAGTGCTGTGACACTGAACCAGTGTATGAGACGTCTGGACAAGTTCCTACACACAAACCCAGGAGTGCTGTTCTGTTCCCTTTGCTTTTCCCTTGCTGTCTCTCCATGAACATACGACAGGTAGGCTTGATATAGATATTAACAGCATCCATGCTGCCTGGCTATAATGATAATACTGCCCAATAGTGTAGTGAGTGCTGTGACACTGAACCAGTGTATGAGACGTCTGGACAAGTTCCTACACACAAACCCAGGAGTGCTGTTCTGTTCCCTTTGCTTTTCCCTTGCTGTCTCTCCATGAACATACGACAGGTAGACTTGATATAGATATTATTAACAGCATCCATGCTGCCTGGCTATAATGATAATACTGCCCAATAGTGTAGTGAGTGCTGTGACACTGAACCAGTGTATGAGACGTCTGGACAAGTTCCTACACACAAACCCAGGAGTGCTGTTCTGTTCCCTTTGCTTTTCCCTTGCTGTCTCTCCATGAACATATGACAGGTAAACTTGATATAGATATTAACAGCATCCATGCTGCCTGGCTATAATGATAATACTGCCCAATAGTGTAGTGAGTGCTGTGACACTGAACCAGTGTATGAGACGTCTGGACAAGCGTCACTAAAACCACTGGAACTCAATGACACAATGTCATGAAAGTTTGACACGAACTTCTAAAGGTTGGTACTAACCGAGAATGATATGGATTTGTTATTAGAGGCGCCATCTGATGGTTAGTCCTGGGAATTGTTGATTGATGTATTATATACCTCTCCGCCATCCCTTCCTTTCCTTTTGATTGATGATATCTCACTTTATATGAAAAATAATGTTCGGGTGATTGTCCGTCTTTGTGGGGTTCGTGGGCATGTGCTCACGTATATGTTTATGGATTTCGTGAAGATGGATAGTTATTTGAATGATTTATGCGACCACGTAACTTGCTTAATTTACTTTTGTCTGGTTGGTTGGAAGAGATTGCCGTCTGGCAATAAGCCCGCCAGATTGTATTTGCAATAAAAGTGTTAAATAAATAAATAAGGTGACTCCCACATTTCCATGTTTGTTTTTTTTTTATTTTAATAAAAACCTCGCCTTATAATCAGGTAAATATGGCATTTATTGTAATATTTATTGATTTATCTTATTAAATATAGTTTTCTTTATTTTCAGATTTCACGACAAAGGCGTTACGACATCACGAAAAAACATCACGCTGTGTCAAGAGAATTTCGATAACCCAAAAAAAAAGAATCAATCAAATAATTATTGAGAAATAAAAGATGCTAAATCTGAGAGACGCAAGTCGTTTACTTAAAAGAGGCGATGGAGACCGCCGAAAGGGTGTCGGATCACTGTTTCGTGAAGACTACAATAGGAAAGGTTGGGGCGGAGAAGGGTCCGTCGGTGTGAACATGATGACTAAATCTGGTAACCTCTCTGGCTCTTTCCAATACGCCGAGGAGAAAGTTTCAAGAGCTGCAGAGCCAGTAGCTGTCATCGCACTGATAGGAATCGTGGTGATGGTGGGATTGATTGTATTTCAAACTATCTTGGGTATCTTGACGAGCAACATTTTAGTATTAGCCTTGGTCGGGGCCGGAGGGTATTACTTGACTAAGGATGGAAAATTCTGGGAACAAATAAAGCCATGGGTTATGGAAATGTACGGAAAGATACACGATTATTGTGAAAGGAATTTCAATAATAATAAATGATAAAACAATTAATATTGTAATTTGTTTAACACGTTCACTGCGTATAAAATGTCATACAAAGATGCTGAAAATTCGCAAATTTTTGAAAACCCATAACTTTGTTAAAAATCAAATTCTACTTTCTATTGAAACATCATATACAAGTGTATTCCTTCGTGTCTTCAAAACACATGAAACCGGCGACTAATCCTTATCGGGAGACGTTTATGAGTGCACTCAACATTCAAGGCTATTTTGTATGAACGCGGGAGCCGTGTTCGACGCAGTGAACGTGTTAATAAAACACAGTTTTTTTTTTTACTCATTAATTTCTTCTTATTCAACTTTCCATAGACTCAAGAGTCTGTTACTACAGTATTGTCCTCCTGTGATGCTGAGCTCCAGCTATCTCTCCATCGTTTCGGGGGTCTCCCTGGCGGACGCCGTCCATCCGGCACCCCATGCAGAGCTATGTACGGAATTCTTGTGGAATTCATTCTCTGTACATGTTGGTACCAGTATCGTCGATGCTGTCGTCCCCATCTGACCACATCTTAGACCTCACAGACCTCTCAGATGGTGGTGTTCCTTACACGATCACATCATCACTCATTAATTTCCGTGTCCAGACCATCTTCAATGCAAGTGCTATACACATCGTTCATAATAATAATAAATATAAGTTTATTAATAGCAACATAGTGTGTACATATCGCCTGTTGAGAATCATAATGGCGAAACTCCAAAAAATCGATTTTCGAGTTAAGACTACCAAATGGCACTAAAATGACTCCTTTTTTACGTGCACAAGTGGCGAAAGTATATTTCAACTCTTTGGCACTTCAAAGAGTTGAAATATATAGTACTTTCCAGGGCTGTGGAGTCGGAGTCGGTGCCGGAGTCGTGGAGTCGGAACATTTTAGGCGGAGTCGGAGTCGGAAAAAATCGACCGACTCCGACTCCGTTTAATTATTTTTACATTTTCTTTAATGAATAACGTTACGGTATGTGTTAACCAGTTAACCTCTCATCGTTTCATGCCTGATACTATGCACACTTTTATAATCGCAATAAACCCCAAAAGGGGATTACGTTCAGTTTACAGTTTTTACAAAATTAGATATAAAAACAGCAATACTGCGATATCCTGAAATTATTCAAGATTCAGCGCTGACCGTCACGGCCTTACCACTTATCACCTACACAAGTTAAGAGCTTCCATAAATCCTGACTTATTTTGAGATCTAATTCCATTTAGACCACGAATAGGAAATAAGATTTATATAAAGTATATTTACTTTCAAAAATCTTATCTTGTGTTCTATTCAATATTGAATCAAAATAATAATAAACAATATTAATAAGATTTAGTTAACGTATGAAAACAAATGAAGCAACCTTTTTATTTTATTTTAAAGTGTTTTCTTATTTTTTTTTAATACCTACCTGTGTTGTTTTTCTAATTATTTTAAGTTTCATTTAATTCTTTTTTTAAAATATTAATTTATATTTTTAATATTATTTTAGTGTGAAGATATTGCTTAATGCGTATTGTTTATAAAATTGTTTCATTTGTGTACGAATATAATTAATTTTTAATTTATACCTGTATCCATTATTAACACTTCCCTTACTGTGCTAAAAAATTACGCCAGTTACGGTGATGGCTACTGAGGGTACACTAAAAATGTATGTTTTAAATTAAAATTATGCAAAATCTATTAGTTTTTTTTTTTTAATTAGCTATAAACATCATTTTATTGTGTAATAAAATGTCGAATAATATAAAATAAGTGTAAGAAATGATAAAATAATAGTTGAAACAGAGATGTGAAATTTCTATATGAATATAATTTTCCCACTGCGTCGTTCGGTCTGCGCAACGTTCAGAATGCGCATGACTGAAAAGAGGTCTCCAACCTTTTAACACTTCCCTTACTGTGCTAAAAAATTACGCCAGTAACGGCGTTGGACACTGAGGGTACACTAAACATGTATGTTTCAAATTAAAATTATGCAAAATCTGCTAGGTTATTTTTTGTTATTAGCTATAAACATAATTTTACTATGTAATAAAATGTCGAATAATATAAAATAAAGGTAAGAAATGATAAAATAAGAGCTAAAACAGAAAGGCATTTCTATAAGAATATTATTTTTACGCTGCGTCGTTCGGTCTGCGCAACATTCAGAATGCGCATGCGTGATAAGAGATTTCCAGCCTTTTAATTTTTTTTCATAAAATTATACAATAAAATGTAGCGTGTATTTTTTTGGCAATAAAACCATAATTCGAATAAAGACAATAAATAACATATAAACAAAATATAAAATGAATATATAAATTCAAAAATCAAGGTTTTAGGGCGAGAAATTTATATAGTATAAACAAACACGAAATTCAAAATTATATATAAACAAATACGAAATTCAAATCAATAAAATATATGCAATTTGGAAAATATAAACACTACAGAAAATTTGAAAATAGGACAAACATATCATATAATCAAAGTTTAATCCTGTGGAGAAAGTTATCGCAATTGGGGCATGAAACCACTTTTTTTTTACTATATTCTACGTACTAAACACGCAGGTGTTTGACAAATATTGCAGAATAGCCTGGTTTTTTTTCTCGAATGTTTTTAATAAAACCCACAACTTCCTCTTTTGAGGACCTCACGGGGTGCCAACAGGGTATTATTTACTAATGTTTCGGATATTGACTCGCCACAATATGTTAAAACTGTATTAAAAGCATCTTGTTGTTGCTATTTTTCCTTTTTAAGATATTGGGCATTGAAAATGAAATAATAAATAAAATGTACATTTATTATAAAAAGAGTAATGGTACAATATAACATACCAGATAAAAAATGATAATAGAAAAAACATACCAGATAAAAATAAAAAATAACAATCAGGATTATAAAACTGGTGACGAACCCCTGGAACGGGGCGGTATACAACTGTCAAAAAAGAATGAGTGTTTGACATTTCGTCAATTCGCGATTTAAAATCATTAATTTCTGTTGAATTAACTATGAATGTTTTGTTTCCTAATGACATCATTCAAATCATAGAGGTTTCGATGAGGAATACATAAAGTATGAAGACCCTGCAAGCAGTATATTTCGAGAAATTAAATAAAATATAAGTCATGATCACTCGCTATCCATCACCGTACGGCAAGTGTTAATGAGTCAATATAAATACATTAGGTAGACGCAGTAAATTATAAAATAAAATAAAAATTGAAGTCAGAGTCAAGAGTAGGAGTCGG